>CM019148.1:86470529-86871975 GCA_009733165.1 Naja naja | reverse complement strand
TCTTCTGTGGTTGAAATGTTCAAACATTACCTTGAATTCATGATCTTACAAAATGACATTTAAATGTTTGAATTGATGAAACAGAAAGGTAGAAGAACTCTCCCTAGATTTTTTTATTCTGAAATTCTCCTTTACTTAATCAAAAATGAAGTATCATTAAGAAATATAGATGGATAGGCTGACAGACAGACTGAAAAGAAGGATAGGATAGAACAAAGCAGGATAGGGTAGGGATGGGGTAAGAGTAGGGTAGGGTAAAGGTAGGACAGGAGAGGGGAGGGGGAAGGGAAGGGAGGGGAGGAATAGATTTGTTTTAATGAGTTGCTTAGCTAAATTCATATACAGCTTCTTGCAACCTTTTTCAAGATATGACACTGATGGGGAATCCTAACTCAGGCTGTTTTCTTGCTATTGAAGGATGTATTTGTTGACCGTGTACATTTGATTTAGCTTTTGGATACATAAACAACAACTCTCCTAGTGTGGCATAACCCAATCCAACACATGGCAGGAAATGAGTAAATGTCACCACAAGAGAAAATGGTTGGAAATCTGCCAGGGAAAGCCTTTCAACTGACACAGCTTTAAAATACTAACTTTGGCTCCATTTATGCATATTTATTTATTTATTTATTGTTTGGACTTATATGCCGCCCTATCTCCCAAAGGACTCAGGGCGGCTCATATCATAAAAGTACACAATACAAAATTTAAAAGTTATTTTAAAAGTTATTAAACCAAAGCCAAACAATATCTAAAACCCACAAGAACACTAAACCTAAAACATACAAACCCCCACTCAGTCCAGGTCAGCTTGTTGGAAAATCTACATCTTCAGGCATATGCATTTCTTGCTCCAGCCATACTCAAGCATATTGTCATCTGGTAAAACATAAGAAAGGAATCAAGTATTTGTAGCGTTACATGCAGTTCCTAGTACAGAAAACATTGAATCATGATTATTAGCCATTGTTGAAATTCCCCCTTTAAGAAAGCATATATATTCCCATAGCATCTTTTCAGCTAAACATATATCTAATATTTCTTAATAATCAAAACTTGGTTTTAAACCCCCAATGTAATCCTGAACATTCCTTAGAGAGAAATTCCCTTAAGGATGGGTTCCAGCATGAGCCCAAAAGCTTGGAAGACTAAACTTCTGGTCCCAGTGACTGACCCAGATTGGATCCTGCAACAATCCTGAACTCCCTAAGTATAAGATTTTCTCTAAGTGGGCAACTTGTATAGATAATTGGGAAAGGATTAACCTTGCTAAAGCAGAAGGACTAGAGTGGTCAATGCCTGGAACTCACTACCTGACTCTGTTGTTACATCCTCAAACCCCCCCCCAACTTTAACCTTAAACTGTTTACCGTGGACCTCACTCCATTCCTAAGAGGTCTGTAAGGGGACAGCCATAAGCACACCAGTGTGCCTACTGTCCCTGTTCTACTGTTCCCATTTATTCATATTCATTTATTATGTATGTACTTATCCCATTGTATACTTATATGTTTATATGTTATGTTCATACTAATACTTGTTTTCTTATTTATTTATTCTCTTATTTATTTTGGATTTATATGCCACCCTCTCTCCCGAAGAACTCAGGGTGGCTCACAATCATAAAAACAATACAAAATTCAAAATTTTAAAAAACTATTAAGTCAAAAACCCAAAATTCTAATTAAAAGCGGCAAACAGCCAATATTATAATAAAACAATAAACCTCCCCCTTCAGTCCAGGTCGGCCTGTTGGAAAAGCCATGTCTTCAGGCGGCAACGGAAGGATCAAGGTCAGGGGCCATCCACAGCTCCAAGGGCAATTGATTCCACAAGGTGGGTGCACCCACAGAGAAGGCTCTCACCCAGGTGACACTGTCTGGCTGACGGCACCCCGAGGAGGCCCTGTCTGTGGCAGTGCATGGGACGCTGGGAAGATGTTAATGCAGTAGATGGTCCCGTAAATACCCCAGCCCTAAGCCATGTAGGGCTTTATAGGTGATTACCAGCACCTTGAATCTCACCCGGAGGGCAACCGGCAACCAATGCAGCTCACGCAGGAGGGGTGTAATATGGGTGATACTCCCATCACAACCTGCGCAGCCACATTCTGCACCAGTTGAAGCCTCTGAGTGGTCTTCAAGGACAGCCCCATGTAGAGAGCATTGCAGTAGACCACATGGGAGGTAACAAGTGCATGAGTAACTGTATGTAAGGCATCTCAGTCCAGATAAGGGCGCAACTGGTGCACCAGGCAAACCTGAGCAAATGCCCCCCTGGCCACTGCTCCCATCTGATCCTCCAAACTAAGCCGTGCATCCAGGAGGACACCCAAGTTATGCATTCTCTGTGGGGGTAACACCTCTCCCCCCACAACTAAAGATGGAACATCCTGGGCAATCCAAGATGCCAGTATGTACAGCTACTGGGTCTTGGCTGCATTGAGTCGAAGCCTGTTCCTCCCCATCCAGATCCGTACCGCTTCCAGGCATTGGGACATCACTGAGGGCATCACTGTTGGTTTGGGTGAAGATAAAAGCTGGGTATCATCAGCATACTGGTGATACCTCACCCCAAAACCATGGATGATCCCACCCAGCGGTTTCATATAGATGTTGAACAGGAGGGGAGGGAGGACCGACCCCTGGGGCACCTCACAGGAGAGGGCCTCGGGACCTCTGTCCTCCTGCCAACACCAACTGCGAGCGACCCGAGAGTAGGAGGAGAACCACCACAAAACAGTGCCTCCCATTCCCAATCCCCCGAGGCGTCGCAGTAAGATACCATGGTCGATGGTATCAAAAGCCGCTGAGAGATCTAATAGGACCAGGATAGAGGAATAACCTCTATCCCAAGCCTGCCAGAGGTCATCCACCAGTGCAACCAATGCCGTCTCCGTGCTGTACCCAGGCCTGAAACCCGATTGATACGGATCTAGGTAATCCGCTTCCTCCAGGAACAACGGGAGCTGTCGGGCCACCACACTCTCAACAACCTTCACAACAAAGTGAAGGTTGGAGACAGGACAAAAGTTGTTTAAAATAGCTGGGTCCAGAGCAGGCTTGAGGAGAGGCCTCACCACTGCCTCCTTCAAGGTGGCAGGAAGGACCCCTCACTCAAAGAAGCATTAACCACTGCCTGGAGCCAGCCTCGTGTCACCTCCCGGGCAGCATAAACCAGCCAGGAGGGACACGGGTGCAGTAAACACGTGGTGGTACTCGGCTTTCCCATGATCCTGTCCACTTCATCCGGAGTCACAGGATTGAACTCATCCCAGATGATCTCCACAAGACCTGTCGTTTCCCCCCATCCGACTCTAACCAGTCAGAGTCCAGACTGGCCCGGATCTGAGCAATCTTGTCCGTCAGATGCTGACCAAACTCGCCCTTCAAAGGGTCATCCCTCATCCCCTGATTAAAGAGAGAGTGAGTGACCCTAAACAGGGTGGCCGGGCGATTATCTGCAGACGCAATGAGAGCGTCTAGTAAAGGTTCTTAACAGCGATCGGTCAGATTTGGAATGACTAGACCTCCAACTGCTCTTGGGCCCCTCCTCCGGCTCTTCATTTCCCGGAGCTCTGCAGAAAACCACGGAGCCAACCAGGATCTGCACCGGGTGAGAGGCCGCAAAGGGACAACGTGATTGAGAGCCTCTGAGGCAGCCCTTTGCCAGGTGTCCACCACAGCCTTGGCCTGGCTGTGGATAAGGGAGGCAGGAATCAACCCAAGCACTGTCTGGAACCCTTCCGGGTCCATCAGGTGCCTAGGGTGGAATCATCTAGTTGGTTCCACCTCCCAGCGACGTGGGGTGGCAAACTGGAAGGCCAGCCAAAGGAGGTAATGATCGGTCCATGACAGGGGTAAAATAGTTGGTACTCCCCCACCCAGAGCATTATATCACTGCCCAGAGATGAAAACAAGGTCAAGTGTATGCCCCCACCATGAGTCGGACCCTGAATTATTTGGGTCAGGTCCATGGCTGTCATGGAAGCCATGAACTTCCGATCCATCCTTGACACTCCACCTAGCGAAGGCAGGTTGAAATCCCCCAGAACAATAAGCCTGGGGAACTCAATCACCACCCCTGATAGGACGTCGAGCAGCTTGGGCAGGACCATTGTCACGCAGCTGGGAGAAAGGTACGTGAGCAACAGGCCCAACTGACCCAGGGCCCAATCTCAGGAGAAGGGACTCACACCCACCAATCTGAGGGACAGTGGCCTCCCCCCGGGCAAAGGGTCTCCCTAATCACAACTGCCACCCCCCTGCCCCTACCCTGGGCTCGAGGTTGGTGAAGCACACGGAAACCTGGCAGGCACAACTCAGACAGAGGGACTCCCCCCTCTGGACCCAACCAGGTTTCCGTAATGCAAGCCAGGTCCATGTCTTCCTCCTCGATTGAGCTCAGGAGCCTGATCTCCCAAACCCCCAGGGAAACGGGTGGGAACAAGAGGTTCGGAGCTCACCACCACTCGAAGATAGTGAGGGTGCGCTCCAGAACTACGATACGACCCTCCGTTCCTCCATCTCCTGCCATTCCCGGTCACCATGGAGATTGCAGTCCCCACCCCAGCCCCTAGAGTCACAGAGCACCCCAGCCCCATCCTCCCTCCCATCACGACCCACACCAGACCTGGACTGAAATTGGACCGGCGGAACCCCCCCAGGTTCCAACCAGGCCCCCATCTCCCCTCTATCCCTAACCCCCTTAAAAATTTAGATAAAAAATTTAGCAAACCATCAAAACCCCGCTCTTTACATGATTTAAAACCCCTAAAACCCCTATGTGCGCTATGCCACCTCTCGGGATCCCAAGATCCGTCATTAAGGTAGGCCTTAGATAGTCTAACAGGCCACACCAGGGACAGGGGATCATTCCCCAGGGCCTGTAAATCTGTAGCTGAGTAAGTCTTTAAAACCATAATTGTCCATAAAATGGGGGCAGTAGGAGATGGAAACAAAGGCTAGATGATAATCAGTCAATCATGTCCAGATAAATATAAATACCATGGTGTCACAGGGTCTCCAAACCCGGGAACCCTCTCACAGTGACCAGGGAAGACCAGATGGAAAGAAGTCCAGCCACCGCCCTCTCACCACGGTGGTAGTCCCAATGCCAAGACCATAATATAGTCCGGTGAGGTAGCACAACCAATCTTATACATGCTTGACAAACTAAACTAAATAAATAAAAATAAATACTTAACAGAATATTCAGCATGCAGAATAACAAAATTGGAAGAGATCTTGGATGTCTTCCAATCCAACTCCCTGGTCAAGCAGGAAACCCTCTCCAATTTCAGACAAATCATTGTCCAATCTCTTGCTAAAAATGTCCAACGTTCGAGCAATCACAACTTCCTGAGGCAAGTTGTTCCACTGATTAATTGTTCTAATTGTCAGGAAATTTCTCCTTAGTTTTAGGTTGTTTCTCTCCTTAATTACTTTCCACCCATTGCTCCTTGTTCTATCTTCAGGTGCTTTGGAGAATAGCTTGACTCCCTCTTCTTTGTGGCACCCCCTTAGATACTGGAACATTGCTATCATGCCACCCCTACAGTGGTGGGATTCAAAAAAATTTTAATACCAGTTCTGTGGGCGTGGCTTGGTGGGTGTGGCAGAGGAAGGATACTATAAAATCTCCAGTCAGAGGTGGTGTTTGCTGGTTCTCCGAACTACTCAAAATTTCTGCTACCAGTTCTCCAGAACTGGTCAGAACCTGCTGAATACCACCTCTGCACCCCTAGTCCTTCCTTTCATTAAACTAGACATACCCAATTCCTGCAACCATTCTTATATGTTTTATATGTTTTAGCTTTCTGTGCCCTAATCATCTTTGCTGCTCTTTTTGGCTAGCTTCTATAACCTCTTTGCATGCTGTCTTTTTATTTAAGAATGTCAATTTTCATCTGGAGGCTGGAACTACTAAGATGCTGACAGTGCATGTTAAGGAAGTTTTGGCTTGTAAATAGGAAGGAGTTCCTACTGTTGCTGCTTCCTCTCTAGCAGATATCTTGACTGAATCTCATCACCTTTGTGGACCTGTTGATCTGTCATGTTTGCCTTCTTTGATACACAGAGGTGTACCTAGAAGAGTGTATTTGTTGGAGATAACTCAGGGCTGGCCCTTTAGTTAGCATAGTGGTTAAATTGTAATCAGCTGCAGAACATATTTAAATAGCAGTGTACCACTGAAGTTTTCCTCTCAGGTGACTATACATTACCTACTAGCATAGAAATAATTTTGGCTAATGTTTTTGTCTCTAAATTTAGGTCATTGCTGAATGTTTGGGGAAATCCAAAAATTACAACTCTGAAATCATTGACATAATTATTTACAAAACTGATAAACATTCAGAAGGCAAGAAGTGATCTAGAAAGGATTGGACAAAGGCCAAACTACCGGAAGATTACCAAACTGATGGCAAAATACTGACACGCAAATGTTTTTAAATGCTACGTCAACAGTGAACAAGTCTCCTGATCATTCCTGTTGTCTTTCTCTGAAGCTGTTCCCACTTGAATCCATTTTGTCACTGGACAAAAGTGGGGGCGGAGAATGCTTGAATCTGATCAGAGTAGAATAAAATGGAACAATTGCTTTCTGCACTATAAAATTATATTTCTGATAATGGATTGATTATCCCCAGGAAGGAAATTCTTTGCTGCCACAATATACTGATGATTCATCTTCAGCTTGCAATCAACTATTAATCCAAAGCCTACTTTATGCTTGTTATTGCCCAGTCAAGGTTCCCCCAATGATTTCAGTGTCCTATGTGAATAATTTTGCATTTGCTTGGTACATTTTAGTCTGCTGACTTCAAGTTTTATTTCTGACTTGGCCACCCACTTTTATCATTTGCAGGTTTGAGAGGCATTCCCTCCCTATTTCATCCCAGTTGTTAATAAAACTGTAAAGGAATTCAGAACCAAGGATTGAACTTTGTGGAAGTCCACTATTTTCTATATTTTTTCCACTTAGTTAAGGATAGATTCTCTTGCAGCTCTGTAGCTGCATTAAAGCACAATCTGATAGTCCTTTAAAGGGTAGATATGTACACTGACCTAAAATTTGCTGCCCTAATTAATTGTATTAATACAGGATAACTTAATAAAAGTGACTGGTAGATTCTCCTAGATCCATTTCCCCTTCTCACCAAGTATTACTTGCCAATTGGAAAAGTAATCACCTTTGTGGGGAGGGGAGAAGAGGCAGGAATAGGTTGATATGGGCAAATGAAGGCAGGTCTTTAAGGTGGCTGGGAACCCGCAAAGGTTCTTTTGGACTAAGAAATACAAAGTGGGAAGGGAAGATCAGGAGAAAGAGCCAGGATTGTTGTAGTGGGGGATCTGAGGCAATACTGACGATTGTGTCTTGCTTGCGGGAGCGTCTCCTGCCAACATCGGCTTCCCATCACCCTGTGCACTCTCATAGGCAGGGCCTCCTTGGGGTGCTGTCGGCTAGACAGTGTTGGCTGGTGACCTCCAGGGGTAGGGCCTTCTCTATGGGAGCGCCCACCCTGTGGAATCAGTTGCCCTTGGGGCTCTGGTTGGCCCCTGACCTCCGTTCCTTCCATCACGACCTGAAGATGTGGTTTTTTCAGCAGGCCAGCCTGGACTGAGGTGGGTGGGTTTTTTAAATTCATTTTAATATCTAGTTTTATCTGTTTTAAATTTTGTTTGGCTTGGGTTTAATTTAATTTTAGTAATTTTAACTTTTGTATTGTATAATTTTATGATGTGAGCTGCCCTGAGTCCTTTGGGAGATAGGGCGGCATACAAGTCCAAACATTAAATTAAATTAAATTAAATTGTATGTCCTTTTGGTGCAGCTGGCCACAGTAAAGTTTTGGGGTGGCTTATGTGGGACCAAGGAGGGCAAGATGGCTGGCAATGGCAACCCAGGAAATAAAAGGCTACATCTCTGTGTCTTTGGTCTTTCTTCTAGTCAGGAATGGAGGAATGTAGCCTGCCAGTTCTATGTGGAATCCAAGTTACATTGGGGAGGTGAGTGAAGCCAAGTCACAAAGCACCCTCACTGGTAGCTGATCAGAGACTGGCCTGATCCCTATTAAGGGACAACCCGTGTCAAGAACATACTTGTGGGGCCTGCCTGGTGCAGTGCAGTGACCTGCCAGGCACATTTCCTCCATGGTCCAGTGAACCCAATGCACTTGCTCATCTGGGCATTAATTAAAGCACATCCATGGGGCTCTGCAGTCAGCAGTAGACATCTTTGGCATTGCACTCAATGGGTCTTGCTTCCAAGCAAGGACAGGCTGCCTGAGGCTGCATTCTGTTACATGTTTATCTAGCAGTAAGCTTGATAAGAACTGGAGCTACCTGTTCAATAGGTTTTTTTCCTTCACCTTACACAATTGTTGCCAGCAATATGTGAATGCATCACCTTGTCATGCATAAGTTCTCTCTTTTTGTCTCGTTCTTACACACAGAAATGCAGAATACAGGTGTGTTAACGGCAGTTCACTGCAAAGTGTTTTTTTCTCTCTCTCTCCAAATCCTGATGCTTATTTGCTGCATGAAGGAAGAAAACTGGGTGGGGATTTCTAGTCTTTTTCATCTTCAGCGCCAGCATGGTGTACTATTTTGTTTCCTGGAATTACTTCATTCCTCAGAGACATTCTTTTCTGCTTCTTTCAGAGCCTTGGCTAAAAAATTGTAGTCTTCTTCAGAATTGTACAAGCAAGGAAATGGAAATCGTTTGCAGATTGCTGGGGGTGTTTTCCTCACACAGAAACAAAATCAAGGAGGAGTGTTACAGAATAACAGAATACAGAGTTGGAAGGGACCTTAGAAGTCTTTTAGCCCAATCCACTGCTCAAGCATGCGATCCTATACCATTTCAGAGAAGTGGCTTCCAATCTTCTTAAAAGCTTCCAGTGATGGAACACCCACTACTTCTGGAGGCAAGCCATTCCATTTGGTTAATTGTTTTCACTGTTAGGAAATTTTTCCTTAGGTTCCTTCTCTCCCGGATTAGTTTCCATCCATTGTTTCTTTTCTTGCCTTCTGAAGTTTCTTGGATTTCTTCTTCTTCTTTCCCATTGTTTACTTTATTTTTTATTTATTTATTTTATTTTGTCAAGCGATGATAAGACAACAGGTATAAGTATAAACATAGTTATGAATACATGAAATGGATACATATAAGAAAAATAAAAAGAAACAATAGGACAGGGATGGTAGGCACGTTGGTGCTTATGCATGCCCCTCACAGACCTCTTAGGAAAGGGGGGAGGTCAATAGTAGACAGTCTAAGGTTAAAGTTTTGGGGGTTTGGGGAAGAAACCACAGAGTCAGGTAGAGTATTCCAGACATTGACCACTCTGTTGCTGAAGTCGTATTTCCTGCAATCAAGTTTGGTGCGGTTTACCTTGAGTTTGTATCTATTGTGTGCTCTTGTATTGTTATCGTTGAAGCTGAAGTATTCATTGACAGGTAGGACATTGCAATATATAATTTTATGTACTATACTTAGATCGGACCGAAGGCGGCGTAGTTCTAGGTTTTCTAGGTCTAGAATTTCAAGTCTGGTGGCATAAGGTATTCTGCAATGAGTAGAGGAGTGGAGAACTCTTCTTGTGAAATATTTCTGGACTTTCTCAACTGTGTTAATATCAGATACGTAATGCGGGTTCCAGACTGATGAGCGGTATTCAAGTATTGGTCTAGCAAATGTTTTGTATGCTCTAGTCAGTAGTGTGATATTACCAGAGAAAAAGCTACACAGGATTAGGTTAACAACTCTTAATGCCTTTTTGGCTATGTAGCTACAGTGGGCTCTACTTAATGCTTCTTGCATTTCCTTTTCAAGGTCACCTCTGTATTCTTGTATTCTACAGAGGCTAGGCCTTTCCTGATCTATTAGGAGGGAAATGGCTTGAAAGTACATATGCTAGAAAAAATATATGAAAAATATGTTTATGAAGAGAAGTTGAATAGTTATTTCGGTCCAGTTACAACTTCTTTCAGTCAAGCTACCCCACAGCCTTGATGCTGGAGGAAAAGTAGGAGGAAGGGGCATTACATTATGTGCTGCCTTTGGCTCTGTGCAGCAGTTGGAATATAAATCTAATAAAACAAACAAAGCAATGTACTTGAAGATTCATACAAATTTTCAGCTGTGTGTTTTCTCTGCTGGCTTTGCAAATTAAGAAGGAAAGGTGTAAAACCTAAACAATGGGTTCACCCATCCACCATGAGAGCCATTTGAGTAATTACAGTATATTATTGTGATTCTAAACAAATGACATGCTAAGAAAGATTTATCTATTTGTGAGTCACACTAGTTCATTGAGAAGTTTAGAATGGAGTTTGTCAGCCTGCATCTAGTTTAGGGAGGAGTTATATAAGCTGAAAAATAGCACTATTGTAAGTACATGACACATTTTTCAATACCAGTCATCCACAACATATATTTTGACACCAATGAAATTCCTCCCATTTTTAGGGAATAGGCAAAATTAAGAGCTAATTGGGAAGGCTTTGACTCAAGTCTTATTCATTCTCCTTGAGATATCTTGGGCAGATCAGAACTTCATTCTGAAGATGATCATGGAAGTCAGAAGAGACATTTTGCACCTTCAGCCTGAAATTTATCATTATAATTATACAGGACCTTTTAGTCATTCCTTAGGTAAGCTTTCATTCAACATACAGTACTCATTTGGATAATGTATTCTCTATTATATAAAATGTATTATGAATCTAATTGCACAATACATTTAAAAAATCTAGTATTACTTGATTTGGGAAAGCTACTAGGTTAACTAATTATATAATTGTATAATACATACTGGTATATATTTAATTATGAACATGAGTGTTGAAGTCCCACTCCAAAATCCGAATCTGTAATTCTACATATTACATTAGAGCCACGATGGCGAACCTATGGCACATGTGCCAGAAGTGGCATGCAGAGCCATCTCTCTAGGTATGCCAGCCATTGTCTGTTGCTCTTCCTGGTTCCAGCAGGCACATGCCCACTAGTTTTCGCGTGCACGAGAGTGCTGGAAACTGGAAGAGAGCTCCCCAGCATGCATTCATGTACCAGGAAGCTGAGCTTCTGGTTTCCAGGATCTGCATGCGTGCGGCCAGCTCGTCTTTGCAAGTACGGGAGCACTGGAAATTGGAAGAGCAGCTCCCCGGCGTGCATGCATGCGCCGAGAAGCTTAGTTTCCGGTTTCTGGGGCGTGCATGCTCCATCAATGGAAGCTTTTAAGAAGGACTGGACAGCCACCTCTCTGAAATAGTAAGGGTCTCCTGCTTGAGCAGTAGATTGGATTAGAAGACCTCTAAGGTCCCTTCCAACTCTGTATTCTGTTATTCTGTAACACTCATCCTTGATTTTGTTTTGTTTCTGTGTGAGGAAAACACTCCCAGCAATATGCAAACATTTTCCGTATCCTTGCTTGTACAATTCTGAAGAAGACTACAATTATTTAGCCAAGGCTCTGAAAGAAGCGGAAAAGAATGTTTCTGAGGAATGAAGTAATTCCAAGAAACAAAACAGTACACCATGCTGTCTCTGAAGATGAAAAAAGGCTGAACTAGAAATCCCCACCCAGCGCTGGACACCAAAAGAGCAGCCCCCCGGCACAAATGCACATTTACCAAAAGTGTAAATCTTATTAAGATACCTTCTGGGTTGAGGCTGGACAATTGAAACAGCACTATTATTCACTTTATTTATCGAAGCAGCTTTCATTTAACCTTTTTATTCTGTACTCTAGATTGAATTATTGATCAGTTTTGCTGTTCTTTGCCTCCACCCAAATCATAATTCAGTTTTATACACTACCCAATTCAAATGAATATCAAAAGAACGAACACAAGCGTTTGGACTTGACTTTGTTATTAAAAGCTTGGTCTTTTTGATAGTCCTAAATTTTATTTTATTTTATTTATGTGTGGCCAATAAAGAATTCTATTCTATTTATATAAAGGTAGATAAGTTATCACTCTCCAAATGTTGTTTAATAATTTGTATAGATGTCAACCAAACAGAACTATAGCTTCCTGGATCCTTATGCTTTCTTTTCTTGAAAATGGGTGGCAGTGGTAATGATCAATATTTGCTTTGGATCAGTTTTCTGAGTCTTTTACAAGTTTTCAAAAAATTTCCAAGAGCTGTTCTGTAATATACTAGGATAGTTAAGTGCCCTTGGATATAATCTATTTGTCCCTATAGATTACATCCCAGTTGGCATTTTAATTCTGAAATGTGCTATTTGCCATTAACTTTCTCTTGAAAAGCCTAAAACAACTGGGATGAATGTCCATCCCCAAACAGCAAACCTATTCTTTCTTGGGGAGAGCAACCTTATCCAAAATAGGGATATCATTCCCAAGTTTTCATTTCCAGCAGCCCTTCTTGCTTTTCTGGATTTAATTTCAACTTGTTCTCCATCACCTAGTCCTTAATGAGTTTAATCAGTACTTTCTTGGCATTAGATAGCAAGTAGCAGTAGAACAGTAAAAAAGGACACAGTGGCTCAGTGGCTAAGATGCTGAGCTTGTCGATCAGAAAGGACAGCAGTTTGGCGGTTCGAATCTCCAGTGCTGTGTAACGGAGTGAGCTCCCCGTTACTTGCCCCAGCTTCTGCCAACCTACCTGTTTGAAAGCATGTAAACATGCAAGTAGAAAAATAGGGACCACCTTTGGTGGGACGGTAACAGTGTTCTGTGTGCCTTCGGTGTTTTGTCATGCTGGCCACATGACCACAGAGATGTCTTTGGACAGCGCTGGCTCTTTGGCTTTGTAACAGAGATGAGCACCGCCCCTTAGAGCTGGAAATGATTAGCACGTATGTGCGAGGGGAATCTTTACCTTTACCTTTACCTTTAGCAGTAGAACTGGGGAACATCTGTGTCAGTACCCAACTGTTTCATATAGATGGTAAACATGACAACATGGCTCCATAACCTAGATGGCTAACAATAGTCACACAGCATGTACCATAACAAGAAGGACTAAAACCATAGTAAAAAAAATGTCCAAGGGACCTCCTGGCCCAAAGGGATACCATGGTTGACTGCACTGAAAAAAACAGCAAGTTGTACCACCCCAACCCATAGTGCCTGGACTGTTTGTCTCCTAGAGTATATTCAGTATATGCTTGGCCCCATCTGGCAGAGTTGGGGTGCTCCAGGTTCCATCCATTAAAGAATGCTACCTATCAGGACCCCCTCTTATAGCAGCTTCTCCTGTCTGAAATGACATTCCCCCAAAACTGAAACTGTCCCATCCTACAGATATTTCTAAGAGCCCTAAAACCTGGTTCTGGGGAGGAAAACTGATGCCTTGTACTTCTTTCCCTTGTTCCCCTCTGGATTTGTTTTCTGTTCATCATTGCTCTTTTGTCTTCTGCTGTTTAAAAAAAAATCATGTTTTTTTTACCACATGGACAAGTCTGTTCACTTTCTTGGCAACAGTACAGAAGCAGTTTGCCACTTACTTTTTCCACATTTTTTTAAATTTCTCCATAGTTTTGGGATATCTTAGTGGTCTCCCACGTGGTAATGCTTTTTCAGTATTATCCAGTGCTAAATAGTGTTACTTATTGACCTGTGCTTTTGTATTTGTTCTGGCTAGTAATTTTTAAATTCTGCTGACTGCATTGTGCTTTATTGCACAATATTTGCCTATTTTAGGCTTGTTGGTTTTTAGATCTATTGCAGGAGTTTTTATAGTGTGTTATGATATTTATGGAATCTGCAACATTAGAATAGTTCTTTTATAATGCATCTAGTAAAAAAAACAATTAAAAAAATTCAAGATAACACAGTTCCAATATCATATGCCTACTAATATCCATGTATATACCAAGAAAAGCAAGAAAATTGGTGGGTGTAATTTTAACATTTTGGATTCTGATTTGACCAGAGGACATAAGGCTAACACTTTTCAAAATATATACAAAAATCTAATAACTAAACTAACAATTGCATCATACCAGTGAATTTTTGAAGCAACATGCCAATTGTCTCACATTCATACATGTTCCTAACCATGATGATGCTATTGCCAAAATGTCCATTATAAGTTTCACTTTTTGGTACTTACATCATGGCATTGCACATAAATACACAAGAGTTTGTCACAATACATGTTTTGTCACTTGCCCCTCCAGGGTAAAGCTGCAGACATAGTAAATTTGCATGAACAATTTGTCTCATTTCCATGCAAATGTGCAGAGGCAAGCCTACATTGGTTACATACTGTTCAACTCTGGATTCTGAAAGATTTTTTTTCTAGAAGTGCTCAGCATTCTCCAGTAAAACTGCAATTCTATCAGAAGAACGCCTTTAAACCAACTGAAATGTGTGGCTGACAAGCCACAAAAGTCTCTGAAATACCAGCAGATGGAAAGCTCTTCTTAACTGCAGTCATTTCTATGCAAAGGCCAGATTGTAATCCATAAGTATACAAACAGCACACTTGCAATGAGAAAATAGAGCTTGGTTATATTAAGAGAATGTTCACTTAGCCAGAGGCAGATTAGTGGTATCACTGCGTTATCATTTTACCAGACATAATGTTGCCTAGAGGCCCCCTGAAAGTAAATCCTTGGCTGATCTTACTTTAAATTAGAGCTAGTGCTAAATTAGAAAACTCAAAGAATCTTTAGCAACTCAATGGTAAATGACTATTTATAAGACTGGGTGGAAGCCATTCTATCAAAATGCAACTCCAAGAAAGTGTTGATGTTTTCCACAAATTCTGCAGGGATCTGAGGTATTTTTATTTATTTATTTTATTTATGAGATTTATATGCCGCCCTATCTCCCTGAGGACTCAGGGCGGCTTACAATGATAAAAAACAATAATACAAATATTAAAAAACTATTAAACCCAAAATCTCATAAAACCATTAAAATTAAAACTACAACTAACCCCCCCCATCAGTCCGGGTAGGCAAGTTGGAACAGCCATGTTTTTAGGCCACGGCGGAAGGATTGGAGGTCAGGGGCCACCCGGAGCTCCAGGGCAGCTGGTTCCATAGGGTGGGCGCTCCCACAGAGAAGGCCCTACTCCTGGGGGCCGCCAGCCGACATTGCCTGGCCGGTTTTTGCTGATTTTGCTGATTTGCTGATTTTTGAAGAGTAAAAGGAAATTATTCCACATTCATTATCATTTCAAGCATTTGACTGCAGCAAAGTTATTTTCTCATTGTGCCAAAGAACCAAAAACCCTGCAAAGTGAACTCTATCAGTATCACACGTAAAAAAGGAAAAAAAGGGAGGGGGAGTTCGCACTGTAGGTGCTAACATGACTTTTTTTAACCATATCCTGTAGGTGGCTCTGATTAATAGAAGAACAGGGAACAAAGTGGTCACCAAATATTACAGTAAGCAGATGCTGGCTGTATAGAGTCCCTCCAGACTGAGTGGATCTAAAATCCAATGGACCATTTTTAATCGTATTTGTGTCTGTGGGAAGTGGGTTAATGGAAAGTACCTGACCTGTGCTTTAGTATTGGTTCTTGCAATGAATTATAAAACAAAATAAGTCTATAGGCCCTTCTACTGAAGTTATGACATCCTCAGCCATTATTTCTATGGCTCCCTTCCCCTTCAGGCTAATAATGTTGCCAATATCTGTGACTGATAAGTAATGAATGATGATTTATAATCCTTAAACGCCTGGTTCATGCAATAGACTAACCCAAAACCACATATTAGCTTAGCTGCTTGTAGAAATGAGATCATAACTCAACACTACTCAGAGATCATTAAACTCAACTAGTGACTAACCTGCATAACATCAGTATCTATTCATAAGTTACCTACTCCTAATACCTTTGGGGCATTAAACACAAGCATTTATTTAATCATTTATAAAATGCAAGTCCCACGTTTTCACCCCCCCCTTTAATCAATCTTGATACATTTCACATCAAGCCAGCCCCATCTTGGCACACGTTCCACAATCCTAGCAAGCATGCCCAATGTCTACGGAGATTATGGTAGCTGCAGTTCAATTCAATTCAATTGCAATTCAAGACTACAGGTAGTCCTTGACTTATGATCACAATTGAGCCCAAATGTTATGTTGCTAAATGGGAAATTTGTTGAGTTTTTCCCCATTTTACTTTTCTTGCTATATTTGTTGAATGAATCACTGCAACTGTGTGCCAAAATAAAATTGGCTTGCTGTGAAATGTACTAAGGTTGATTCAAAGAAAAAAAATGAAAATGTGGGAGTTACATTTTATAAATTTAGTAAAACTGTTGTTAAGTGAATGTGGCTTTCCCACTGACTTTGCCAGAAGGTCGCAAAAGGAGTTCACATGACCCTAGGACACTGCAGCCATCATAAATAGGAACCGGTTGTCAAACATCCAAATGTAAATCACATGACCATGGGAATGCGGTCATAAGTGTGAAAAATGGTAGCCCAAAATAGCAAGTTGTAAGATGTGTTACTGCTGGTTGTACTATCCGAGGTTTTGGCAAGAAGCAATTTATTGTGGACCTACTGCACCAAAAATATGGTTTACAAACTGTCTAGGAAAGTATTAGATATTCTACTTGATTACTACACTAACTTCCATTAGAGAAGAAGTGCAGGTCAATCTCAGGTACAGGTAGTCCTCAATCTACGACCACAATTAAGCCCAAAATTTATGTTGTTCAATGAAAAATTTGTTAAGTGAATTTGTCTCCTTTTACGACTTTTCTTGCCACGCTTGTTAAGGGAATCCCTGCCGTCGTTAAATTAGTAACAGGGTTGGTAAGCGAATCAGGCTTCTCCATTGGCTTTGCTTGTCAGAACATCACAAAATGACTCTGGAACACTGCAACCGTCATAAATAGGAGTCCATTGTCAAGCATCTGAATGTAAATCACGTGACCACTGGGATGTTGCAATGGTCATAAGTGTGAAAAACGGTCACCAGCCACTCTTTTCAGTGCCAGTGTAATTTTGAACGGTCACTAAATGAACTGTTGTAAGTCGAGGACTACCTGTACTTAGATCCGACCTCACTTTAAAAAAAAAATTGGCAACAGGGCTGCGCTTTGAAGAGCACACGAAAGAGGGCAGCCTTCTCTAAGCGCCTGTTGGCCTCTTTTTCCCAAAATCGTCCGATCCCGCGGAGATGCTACGATTTAGAAAAGCCTCTCCCCGCGGGGCCACGCCTTCTTCAACGCCGCCTCACGCTGGCAACCCGGGTTGCTCGATCGCCTCCTTTCCGCCAGAACAAGAAGCGGAAGGAAAAGGAAAGAGCCCCAAACTGGCCGCGGCTTCTCCCCCACCCTGAAAGACGCAGGGTAGGAGGTTGCAGAATTGCGCAATCCCTCGGCTGAGCTGGAGGAGCCGCTGCCTTCCGACCGAGGCCGCGTGGGAACATCGCGGGCGACTTTTCTCCATTGTTCTCCGGCCTTTCCCGAACGGGAAGATTATTATGGGTGTAAAGCCAGCGAGGCAGCGGGTTTCTAGCAGCTCTTCCGATCCTCGGTGGAAAACCGGATGATTAGTGGATGCAAGTAAGGCATATTAATTTCGTCGCCCCTCTGTGTTGGTTTCTTGGGCAGGAGCGGCCCTCAACAAGTTTTAATACTCCGGGGATCCTCACCGTCCCGTAAAGACTCGGGCTGCAGTCCTAAACGCGTCGGAGCCCCCCGGATTTGCAATTTTCGAGGAAGGTAGGTAAAGGCGATCTGGCTGCTCGAAATGCAGGCAGCAATCCTGTAGGCGTGGAGATACTTCATTGCGTCCAGCGGCACATTCCTTTAAGAGAGAGAGGGAGAGAGAGAAAAGAGTTTGAAACAAGTTAAAAAGTGAACAAGAACGAATGCAAAGTAAAAAATGAAAAAGGGAAAAGTCGCAAAAAGATAAATTAGAAGTCACTTTGGATTTCCTTTACAACAAGTATAGTTTACAAATACAAAATTACCTGTAACTCTATGGTTACAAAAAAAACCCTCTTTTTTTTCTTTATTTCTTGTCTAATCATCAAAACTGCAAGTCCTCAATTCATTTCTTTTTCCTTGTATCTATCTACTTCCAAGGAAGCGGGCTTGTTGCTCTGTCCATCAACAGGCATTTCACCCATGTCACCTTTCTTGGCATTACTGTCTTCCCTTCTTTTTTGGGGGGGTGGGATATTGTTGTATTAGGGAATAGGGAAGAGTTCACAGGTGAAAGGGAATATCCCTCAGGCCAATTGCCAAGTAAAAACTTTTTCTGGCATATCCTTGCCATCATGTACTTGTCACTTTGTGCCATGACCCATCAGTGTGTCCTTATGATGGCCCTTGGCAACACAATAGTTTCTGCATAGGTCATTGTGGGAAAACCTTTGTTTTAATAGGTAATTAATGTATTGGTCCTTAAATACAGAAAAATGGCATAGAAACAACTTCAATTTGATTTTCCAGAAATACGCTATTTCTAAAGCTGCTCATACTGTATATATTTGATGGTATACAAATCGCCTTGTATCTATTTTTCTCTGCCTGGTTGAAAAATCTGAATTGTTATGGGTGGCACACTTTTCCTGTCATAGCTTGGATATATGCTGGTATTTGAATTCAGAAGCATTTGCATGTCAAACATGTTGCTGAATTAAAACCCTTCCATAGCCTAATTATGAACCATTTTTAGTAAGTATGCTGTGAATTTAGCCCAAACCTAGGTGCCTTTTTTCTGGGAGTTCCTGGGGTTTATTTATACTTGCGCTTTAAAGATAAATTGTCTTAGATTTGCTGGAGGATTTAGTGCCATTATCCTTTGGCTGGTGAGCATCTTAAAATCAAGGTTGACTTCCTTTTGTGTAAATATAACATGCATAAGCAATATTGTACATGTAGAGCCTGACCCTGTTTTTTTCCCCATAAAGATAATTGAACTGAGTTTAGTTTTTAAGTATGTGTAGGATTGTAGTTTGGTCCTATCAATACTTTTTTCAGTAAAGTTCCAATTTTTTTCAATAAAACTTGCTTCTTGGTAAATGGGAATATCCATAGGATTGAAACCCCACTGTGCACAAATATTTTAGATGTTGCAGAATTTATATCTTCTTTTAAACATAGAGTTGGTCAAGGAGATGATGTTACTAGTTGTGAGTTCTAGAATACAGATGTTATCAGCAAAGTTAAATTACCTTTACATAAATACATATTTACATGTCCAGATTAGATTGCTTGGTGCCTGGATTACTTTGAGAACAAAGGAAGGTTGGGCTGTGTATTTATTATTTATTTTATTTGTTTTGACTTGTATGCCGCCACTCTCCAGAAAGGACTCGGGGCGGCTCACAGATAAAAACACAGAACAATAAATTAGTTAAAAAGAAATTAAACTAAACAAGCCAAAATACAAGTATAAAACCGAATTAAAATCGAATTTAAAACCCACCCTCTCCTCTAGGAGATCAGTCCAGCACAGCCTGTAAAAACAACCAGGTTTTTAGATTGTGCCGGAAAGAGGAGAGATCGGGAGCCAGCTGGAGCTCAACGGGTAGCTGGTTCCATAAGGTGGGGGCCGATGCAGAATAGGCCCTTCCCCGGGTCACCGCAAGCCGACATTGTCGTGCGGATGGCAACCCGAGGAGTCCCAACCTATGTGCTCACACAGGGCGACCGGTATTTGATATCGGCAGGAGACGTTCCCGCAAGTACCCTGGACCCATGCCATGAAGGACTTTGAATGTTAATGTCAAAACCTTGAATCGCACCCGGAGGGCAACCGGCAACCAATGCAGCTCGCGAGGGGGCGTAACATGGGAGTATCGGAGACTCCCATCACAACCCGCGGCCGCATTCTGCACCAGCTGGAGCCTCCGGATGGTATGCAAGGGCAGTCCTACATAGAGAGCGTTGCAGTAGTCGAGTCGGGACGTAACAAGTGCATGAGTGACCGTGCGAAGGGCATCTCGATCCAGGTAAGGGCGGAGCTGGCGAACCAGCCGAACCTGGGCAAAGGCCCCCCTGGCCACGGCTCCCACCTGCTCCTCCAAACTGAGCCGTGAGTCCAGGAGAACCCCAGGTTCCGCCCTATCCACAGGGGGTAACACCTCTCCCCCTATGGCCAAAGGTGGAATATACTCACTGGAGCGAGATGCCTGTACGCACAGCCACTCAGTCTTGGCCGGATTGAGCTGTAGTCTGTTCCTGCCCATCCAGATCCCACGCATCCAAACAACAGGACATCACAGAGGGGCATCACTGATTTGGTTTGGGGTGGAGATGTATAACTGGGTATCATCAGCATACTGATGATACCTCACCCCAAAACCTCGGATGATCTCGCCCAGCGGCTTCATATAGATGTTGAACAGGAGGGTGAGAGGACCGATCCTGCGGGACCCCACACGTGAGAGCCCTTGGGGCTGACCTCTGCCCCCTGCCAACACCGATTGCGAATGCCCCGAGAGGTAGGAGGAGAACCACTGCAGAACAGTGCCCCCACTCCCAACACCTCAAGGCGCTGCAATAAGATACCATGGTCGATGGTATCGAAAGCCGAGAGATCTAATAGGACCAGGACAGAGAAAAGCCTCTGTCCCGCGCCCTCCAGAGATCATCCACCAGTGCACCAATGCCGTCTCTGTACTGAACCCGGGCCGGAAGCCCGATTGATAGGGATCTAGATAGTCCGCTTCATCCAGGAAAAGCGGAAACTGTTGAGCCACCACACTCTCAACAACCTTCGCTAAAAACACCCACAGCTGGGTCCAGGCACTTCAGGAGTGGTCTCACCACTGGAAGGGCACGGGTCCAATAAACATGTGGTGGAACTCAAGCGTCGCATAATCCTGTCTGCTTCATCCTCGGAAACAGGATCAAACTCAGCCCAGATGATATCGGACGGACTTCTTGTCCCTCCTCCTCAGACCACTGCAAGTTAGAGTCTAACCCCTCCCGAATCCGAGCGATCTTATCCAGCAGATACTGACCAAATTCCTCAGCTCTACCCTGCATAGGATCCAACCCCGTCTCCCGATGTAAGAGGGAGCGGGTGACCCTAACAGGGCAGCTGGGCAGTCGTCTGCGGATGCTATGAGAGCGGAGAGGTATGACCTCTTCGCCGCCCCCAAAGCTACCAGGTAAGTCCTAATATAGGCTCTTAGCTGGGCTCGGTCGGATTCGGAGTGGGTCGATCTCCACCTGCTCTCTAACCCCCTCCTATGCCGCTTCATCTCCCTGAGCTCCTCTGTGAACCAAGGAGCCATCTGGGATCTGCGCGAGTGAGGGACGCAAGGGGACAACTTGGTCGAGGGCCTCAGTGGCAGCCTGTTGCCAAGTGGCCGCCAGTACCTCGGCCGAGCTGTGGATAAGGGAGGCAGGCAAAACCCCAGTTCTGTCTGGAACCTTTCAGGGTCCCAGACGTCTGGGGTGGAACCATCTCAGTGGCTCCTCATCCCAACGGTGTGGGGCCACTTGTTGGAAGACCAGCCGCAGGAGATAGTGATCTGACCATGCTATGGGTTGGACATTCACGATGGCCACCCCCAGATCACTACGCCAACGTTCCGAGACAAAAACAAGGTCGAGCGTGTTGCCCCCTCATGTGTGGGGGCCTGTATTATTTGGGTCAGGTCCATAGCTGCCATGGAAGCCATGAACTCCTGGGCCAATCCCAACATCCCCCCCAGGGAGGGCAGGTTGAAGTCACCCAAAACCAAAAGGCTTGGGAACTCCACCGCCACTCCTGAGAGGGCATCGAGCAGCCCAGGCAGGGCCGTTGCCACATAGTTGGGGATAGTATATAAGCAACAGGCCCAACCGACCACCAGGCCCCAACCTCAAGAGGAGGGCTTCACACCCGCCTATCTGCGGAATGGTGAACTCCCTTGGAATCAGGGTCTCCCGAATAACAACAGCGACCCCCCCACCCCTCCCCTGAGCTCGCGGCCAGTGCAAAATCTGAAAACCTGGGGGGCAGAGATCGACCAGAGGCACTCCACCCTCCGGCCCCAACCAGGTCTCAGTGATACAGGCCAGGTCCGCGGCCTCCTCCCTGATCAATTCACCAAGGAGGGGAGCCTTATTAACCATGGACCTGGCATTAAAATACACCAACCTGAGCCCAGGGTCTCCGAGTCCCGTATCCCCGGGGGAGTGGGCAGAGGCATGGGAGTCGGAGCACGCCACAGCTCTTAGATAGTGACGGCGCGCTCCCTTCACGTGATATGACTCCCCGCCTCTCCATCCCCTGCCAAGTCCGATCGCCCTGGGGATCGGCATCCCCGCCTCAGCTGCTGGAGTCCAACGGGCCCCCTCCCCCCCTCCACAGTGCGATCCCCAGTTGGGCTGGACTGAGTTCCTTCCTTTCTGGGCAAAAATTGATCATCCACATGCCCAGACGGACAACCCTCCCCCTTCCCTAACCCTTTAAGATAGCGAAGCAAAAAATTTAAAAGTTTCCCTTTGCCCAATTTAAAATTACCCCCTTGGTCGCGCAATGCCACCTCTCGAGATCTAACAATCCGTCATAAAGGTAAGCTCTTGACACCCCCACGGGCCATACTAGAGACAAGGGAACAGTCCTGTAGGCCCGCAGCTCCATAGGTGAATAAGCCAAAATCATGATAAAAATTAAAACACAGAAGATAGGGAAGATAAAACGGCCACAAATAATTGATGTTAAAACATATTAGAATTAAGAAGTCGTTATCATCGTCTCCAGTCCTTGCAACCAGCACCTACAGTTATCATATCGTGACCCCCGAAGGCTCTCTCACCATCCCTCGGGGGCAGATGAAAATATGGTCCAACCACCACTCTCCCACCATGGCGGTTCTCACCGGGCTGGAACAATGGAGCAGCCTGCTGTTCTCTCACAACAGCAGGCCAGACAATAGTCAAGGACAATGGTCGGTGACAACAGAGAAGGGAATTCGGATTAGAGCAGCAATAAATATCAAAGGTCTTTAAAGTGCAGAAGATAAAGTGCAAAGTCAGAGTTCAGAGATGTACAAATAGCAGAATCAGGAGATGTCCATGGAATAGGTGGAATTATTGGTTGAGGAGAACAGGCAAAGCAGAAGCGAGAGGACCACCAGCAAGAACCAAACTAGGTCCTGCTGCCACACAACCTCCAATGAAGGGGCTGAGAGACTCCCAGGGAGGATCAAAATCCACCCCCCAGAGCTCTCAGCCAGTCCAGGCAGCGACTCCCAGGCAGCAGTAGATGAAGGCCTAAGGCCCAGGGCTCCGACCTCCACAGGGGCTCCTCCTCCGATGACTAAAAACTCCTTCAGCCCCTGCCTGGTCATCACCGATCGCCAGGCCAAAGCACTGCCTTCCAGAGCCGCCGCCCTGATCTTCGTTCTCTCCACTGTTAGTCCCACCTTCAAAGATGTTAAATACCTTCTCAGCCACCTTATCCTTGCCCCGGCCCCCACAGCCGTCCTTCTTCGTGAGGCTCTCACCCTCACAAGCAGCAACGGAGCTCTCACCTCCATCGCCATTGCCACTAGCTCCAAGCTGTCTTCAAAGATGTTAAATGCCTTCTCAGCCACCTTATCCTTGCGCCGGCCCCCACAGCCGTCCTTCTTCGTTAGGCTCTCACCCTCACAAGCAGCAACGAAGCTCTCACCTCCGTTGCCACTGCCACTAGCTCCAAGCTGTCTTCTGCTGCCATTTCTGACTGCCGCGGCAGCCGCCGCCCCCATCTTCCACCGCTACGCCGCAGATAACAAGCCGATCGGGTGCCGAGATAAGAACCTGGCAGCTCTACACCCCCGATTGGCACGCGACCATCTCCGACCCCCCAGACAGCCAGGTTCCTAAGGAACAAGTCCAAGGGGTCGGAGGAAGACTGCACCAGCCTCCTTCCCCAGCAGGCCGACAAAAAGCTCCCATTCTTCCGGAGCCTTTCACCCCCAGACTACCATCTTCGGGCATGCGCAAACCAAACCATACCATTTGGTATTAAATCTTCTGTTTGGCACTTGGAAGAAGTGCTAGGGAATTAAGACTGCATGACTGATGTGTTTTATCCCTAGGCTTGCTGCATTTAATTATATTTATCACATTTGTAACCATCCAACTACTGAGTTTCTAGAAGATGCACATTTTGAATTGTCTTCTAATCCACATGTCATTCTTGTTATGCTCTGTCTTTACATTGCAAAGGTAATTTGCTATGGATGGCTGTGATCATTTGCTGCAGTTAATAGGATCTCATATATCACTCAAAGAGTTCTTAGGGAAGGGTCAAAAAGTCATCTGCAGCTGGCAGGAGGTCTTGAAGATTGATCTCCTGGCATACTCAAAAGCCTACTGTCCATGATTGTTACTCCAGCATCCTATAGTTTACCCTAATTGGACAAGATCTGTGTATATGTGCTGGATTCAAAGATCATGTTAAGCTGTGATTTGCTTTAACCATGGTTTGATGAAAAAGTCCAGTTTATATATTCTGTTCCATGATAAACGGTGGTTCACAAATCATGCTGAGCCCAAATCAACAGTCCACAAAACAGTTCAGCATGAAACCAACTACTGCAGAAACCATAGAGGAGCTATATTCATGTATTCAGGAACTATGCTTGCCCTTTTGTAATAACACATCCAAATTTGCTGAACATTTGTGGTTAATACATATCCTGGAACACCACATTAAATGGAGAAATATTCTCTTCGGATGGGTTGGGGGATGTTTCTGAAGAAAGCTGTCATTTACCATATAACAGGTATGTATGAACTTTATGTAAGAGTTTATTTATTTATTTATTTATTTATTCGACTTGTATGCCGCCCTATTCCCTAAGGACTCAGGGCGGCTAACATTAAAACAGAATAATTTTCTAGAGTAGCCCAATTATAAACTAGATCGCTGGATCTGCACAATGTTCTAAGTCAACCCATACTTTAATATGGTTTAGTGTGGTGGCTTCTTCAACAAACCATACTTAGCAAATAAATGTATTAAATTCCTGGTGACCAAGTTCTCATCCTCTGAGGAAAAGTTTAAAGTGTTAGATAAATTAGCTAGAAGAAATAGACAGTTTGAATAGCTTGTTACACTGAAGATAACACAAAATTTATTTTTCCCAAGTTTGGTAGTAGTAGTGCCCAAGCCAATTTGGTGAGAGAAAGCTTGATCAGTTGAATTTCTGACAATTTGCTAATAGTAACCTAGGCTGAGATCGCTGAGTAAATTAATATACCTTGTACTACATAGCATGTGAGAAAGATTAAGTATGGCAATGAAATAGCTGTTGTTAGTTGCGAAGTCATGTCTGACCCATCACGACCCTATGGACAACGTTCCTCCAGGCCTTCTGGTCCTCTCCCATGCCCCAGAGTCCATTTAAGCTCACGCTGACTGCTTCAGTGACTCCATCCAGCCACCTCATTCTCTGTCATCTCCTTCTGTTGTCCTCAATCATTCCCAGCATTAGGCTCTTCTCCAGTGAGTCCTTCCTTCTCATTAGGTGGCCAAAGTATTGGTCATCTAAGTCAAGTAAGTCTCATCTTTAGGATCTGGCCTTCTAAGGAGCAGTCAGGATTGATCTGCTCTAGGACTGACCAGTTCAATTGCCTTGCAGTCCAAGGCCTCGCAGGAGTCTTCTCCAGCACCATACTTCAAAGGCCTCAATTCTTTGGCGCTCAGCCTTCCTTATGGTCCAACTTTCACAACCATACATTGCAACTGGGAAAACCATCGCCTTGACTATATGCACTTTTTGTTGGCAGGGTGAAGTAGTATTGAATGTAAACAAAAAACAAAACAAAAAACTACCCAGAACATAAAGGTTAAAAGAAAGGTAAAAATCTATATTTAAGCTTATACTTCTGTCCCATGAAATAAATATGAAGTAATCATTGGACATGTAAAAGTGCAATCCTCCACATATTTGCTCTGAAGCAAGTACAGTATGTTATCAGGATTTAAATGAATAAAGGCTTTCTTGAACTGAGCTAAATTCCTGGTGACATTCATGTTGGTCTCTCAGCTGCACTATGGAAAATGTTCCATTCATTGCAAATTAGATGTCCTTCATCACATGAACTTAAAACTATTTCCCATTCTTTCCCCAAATAGCTGACATTTTATTCTACTCAGTGGAAAGAACCCTGGGTTCTGTGTAGAAGGTGGAAAAATGCAAGGGAAACCAGGGAAATTGGGTTTTAAGACCACAAGACTGACTTCTTTTCATTTGCAGGAACCCAGATGTAACATTTTTGAAAAGTTTTTTTAAATATATATTTATATATATCCTCCTCTCTCCTCTCTGCCTGTTTTCAAGTATCATAATTATTGCTAAACAATTCAGTATTGATCCTTTTGAAGATTATTGGATACTTCTTAAAGTAGGAGATTATTCTTATTCTTGCAGATTTCCAAATTGCAGCCTCATTTAATCTCTTTGTGGATGTATACTCTGTTAAATACAAGAACAGAACAAGATAAAGGATTTGTGCCTATAATTAAGCTTATTGTACAAGGTCATGCCTGTTACGAAACAGCTAGTGCTTGATTTTTTTTAGCTTTCATCCTGTTTTTGTCTACAACACGGCCTCCTGTAACTCCTTCCCCTTTCTAATTCTCCCTACATCTGGAACTGTTTTTTCCCCTCCGTGTGGTTTAATTCTTTTCCATTTTTATAAAAGTTGAGTTAGTTCCCTTGGACTCAGTAATTGAGCAGAGGCTCACAGATACAAGCAACCTAAAATTCCACATCTTAACACAAATATGTCTAGTAGAATATCCTAAGAAATAGAGCATAATTGAAATATTAATATATACACAGGCTGTTTCTATACAGTCTAATTTTATCAGCACTTCTACAGGATTTGCAGATTAATTGCAGGGAAAAAGAAGTTTCTTCTTCAATATGGATGTCATTTTGTAGCAACCTAATTAAAAATCCTGATTGCTTTTTACAGCCCCGTTCCCTGAATATGAAGTTGGTAGTGAGGAGCAGCTTCTTGCCTGTGTTTGGTGATATTAAAATTTCTGCTTTGTGTTTTTGTGATAGTTCCAAAGTGCTGATAAAATTAAACTTGTGTTTGCTTCTGCCCAATTTCTTCCCTTATTTCCAGCTATTGTATTCTGTGATTTCTGAAGTTTCAGCATATTGATTTTCAAAATGGGATCCTTCTGAGGCTGAGTTCACTTGAATCCATTTTATTATCTTAGTATGTGGGTTCTTGTTGCCTAACGTTGCACAAAAATATTTATAATCTTTTTCCTCGCTTCAGATCATATTTATGTTTAAGTATGGAGAACTGAGGTTTGGAAACACAGACATGCTTGTTTATATTCATGGGATTTGGGAATTGGATTAATAACACATTTGGCATGTAGAGCATGCAATATACTACGAATACTGCACTTGGTATGTAGAGTTCAAGCTCTCTTTCCATTCCATGTTAAGTGAGAAATTTTCAATGAGATAGATAGGCCTGTAGCATAGGATTTCATTCAGCATTAGTCTTCAATCATACAATGAAAGATCTTGTTAACTTAGACCCAGCAGAGATACAGTATCTACCTATTATGGAGCTAGCATTTGTGAATCATCATGTCAGTGGCCCTTGAAAGAAATGCTCTTTAAATTACTTTTGTAAGCCGCCTAGAGTCACTGAGAGTATAAATGTTCTTAAATAAATAAACTCTGGACAGTTGTTCCTGAGTCCTGTTCCATTCTTATGTGGTACAGTGGTTAGAATGCAGTATTGCAGGCTACTTCTGCTGACTGCCTGCAGTTTGGCAATTCGATTCTTACTGGCTTAGGGTTGATAAAATGAGGACTCAGATTGTTGGGGACAATATGCTGACTCTGTTGACCGCTTAGAGAGGACTGTAAAGCACTGTGAAGGGTATAGAAGTTTAAGCGCTATTGCTACGTACCCACTCCAGGTCAGGAACAGATGAAGCTGTCTTATACAACATTAGACAATTTAGCTCAGGTTCCCCTTGAGCCCCACCTCCCATCCATCTCATATTAATGTTCTCTATCAGTGGTCAGGTTGGTTATTGGTGACAGGAGCTGTAGAGTCGGTGGTGGTCTCTGAGTTTGGTTGTTTCCTTTCAGACATCTCATTACCCAAATAGGTAACATCCCCAGCATTAGTGAGTGTGGATTTCCTGAGAAAAGAAAAAGAAAAGTCTAAACCTAGGAATTGAACTGAAAAGTAATGCTCTGAAACTTAACAAAAATAATATCCAAGCAACACACACAATATGGTAAAGCTATTCATGAAACAACATGAAGTTTAGACAATTTGTTTCCTTTAAGACATTGTATTGTATCGTTACAGTTCTTTTGATGAAAGAACTGTAAGAAAGGAGAAAAATGTTTAAAATATACAGGGTAGTTATTTTCAGGTGGCTTAAGCAATAACACATCAATCACTTGAATTTACTTCTACTTGCGATTATTTGTGCAGGCAGTCCTCAACTTACGATCACAATTGAGCTCAAAGTTTCTGTTGCTGAGTGAAAAAAGTTGTGAAGTGAGTTTTGCCCCATTTACGACCTTTCTTGCCACAATTTTTAAGTGAATCACTGCAGTTGTTAACTTAATGGCATGATTGTTAAGCGAAGCTGGCTTCCCATTGACTTTGGTTTGCCAGAAGTTCACAAAAGGCAACCACATGACCCCGGGACACTGTAACCGTCATAAATATGAGCCAGTTGCCAAGGGTCCAAATTTTGATCATGCAACCATGAGGATATTGCAGTGGTTGTAGGTGTGAAAATGATCATAAGTCACTTTTTTCAGTACCATTGTAACTTTGAATGGTCACTAAATGAATTGTAAGTTGAGAACTATTTGTATACATTGACACATAACAATACTTTTTCCACTATTGTTTCCCTGTGGGATGCCAATGATTGAAGAATAGTTTTGACAACCTTCTCTGCCTGATATTCTTCAGGTATATTGATAACACCAAGAACTCCCAACCAGCATGACTATCTGTTACAGTCTCAAAACAACTGGAAAATACCAAATAGGTGCAGGCTAAGCTAGAAATATGGGAAATCTGTCAGGGAGGGAAGAGGATACACCAGTTGTTAATGTTATGGCAATACAACTGCATGAGCTGTTCTTTTCTTATGTAGGTTGCCCCTTTGGTGTTAGCATGAATCATTACTCTAGACTTGCCTTCTTCCAGTCAGGAGGCATGCCCAGATCAGTGATTCATCTCAACATGTTGGAGGTAAGAACATGGGAAGCTGAATTGGCGTTGTTCAGACAAACTGTCTTTTTTAATCCATAATTTGTTTTCTCTGACTGACAGAAGCTTTTTGCATCAACTGTCAACTGTTTGGAGAAAAAGTGAAGAGTAGGTGTGTCTCCCCAAATGTGACCATTGTTGAGGGTCTTGGATTGTTTGCTTGAGGTTCCTAAAGCAATAATTCATCTTGCTCTAAGTAGAAAGATGCATACGTTCTTCTTGCCTATATTCCTTGCATACGGAGCCTGTCAGCGCATCAGGTACTGGATTCTTTTTGTTTGATTTATATTTTGGACAGGGAAGAGAACTTCTATGAAATTTTATGTAATATTACATATTTTTGTCTGTGATTATGTTTTCCCACATAATTTCTTTTAGGAAAGAGAGAAGTAGGGATTACATAAAGACAAGGTTTACTTAACTGTGGTTTGTTGAATAAACTGTGACTCTGACTGACTGTAATCACACATTATGTTACACCATAAATTTTGGTTAACAGAGCACAAAATGGCTGGGTTCACCCAAACCAGTAAACTACAATCTCTCTCTCTTCCCACCCCCTCTCTCATACAGCCACCCATCTCCCCAGTGTCAACTCTAGGCAGCACACAACAAAATAGTTTATAATAGAATATCAGTGATTTATGGTTGAACTAGAGTTGAATACTTAGTGCTCTATGAGTTTGGTTATTTGCTTGCAGACCTTACATTACCCAACATCATCAGTGCTACTGAGTGTGGAGTTTCTTCCCTGTTTATATACAGCCATCAGTGTTGATGAAAGTGTGGTTTTTCTCCTTGGTAGCTATTTTATGAAAGCACCACAACTTGATCCCTAAATATCAAATATTGCCATCAGCTGGGAAAGGTCTGGATCCCTAGTAGAAGCTTCTTCTACTACTCCAGATTTCTCTTATTTATAAACACATTTCTACCAGCTTTTAAAACTCATTCAAAAAATGTACTATTATGATAAGTTCTACTGCTTCTAAAGTTGGACTAGAAAGATACAATCATATTAACATCCTGGGAAATAGAGTTGAACAGAGGAGAAGAGAATCTGGTCTGCAAAGCAAGAAGACCCAAGTTTAAATCCTATCTCAATCCACATGGAAGCTTTGATAGCTTGTGCCTCTAAGGTTGGAAGGATCAATAAAGGGGGCAGGTTCAAGATTCCTTCTAGTAGTCCCCAAACATCTGCTTAACTAGTTGCGAGCTGGGGAAAATTCTACATGGAACTAAAGATAGAATAAACTTCCCTCTTCCTTCTATTTCAGCAGCACAAGCCCAGTAAGACTCTGGATGTGGTGGCACCTCCATTTTTCTGCTGCTGACCAAATCACTTAAGTCCAAGTGAATTCAGTGGTATTTCAGTAGCAAAATTGTGACCAGGGCTTCAGCCTTTGGGTGGAATTGGGTTCCTTGAAGTCTACATTTCCTGGAAGAAAAGTTAGAATGCTTATGTCCTAAATAAAATATGAAATTTTAGACTGTATAATTTTTTCAATTTATAAAGATTTTAATCAGATTTTAAGGAATTTGGAAAAAATATAATTTCTGTTCTGTTGTTCAGAGCTGAACAGTTTTTCATAAAGAGGTTGATCCAAAGGTTAGAGCAGCTAAACTTAGACTGACTCTATCTTAAAATCCCTAATTAGGGAGTTGAATGATAAATAGTTGCATGACCTCATGCAGCCATGATACAGTTATGTAACTTTGGCACAGAACTTTGCAACCAATCATATCTAATGCCTATTATAGACAGGTTTGTCAGCAATCTTTTTCTCGCTGCTAGAAGGATAACACTGGTTCTCGTTAAAATGGTTGTTGAACCCAAGTGAGTATCAGTGATGAGTGAATGATGAATGTACATCGAGACTCCTCAAGAGTTTGGTGAGATTTTCCAGAATAATTAGACAAGCTACTTTTAAATTGGAGTTTCTGTCACTTACCATTCTCTCAATTGATTTAATTTTATTGCTCATTTATATACAGGTAGATTATTACTGATATTATTTGCCTTTCCACTAAATGGTGATTTATAAAACTGTTAAAATATATTCTTTTTTTTAAAAAAGGAAGAAATTAAAATAAGATGAGTTATCTTTCTCAGATTCTGAAATTAGTTTTATTTGTTTTTGAGGGATAATGAGTGGTTTAAGATAGTTTACTCATGATACGTATCATTCCAGGATCTCTGTTGGAAAGTTTGAAGCTTTGTTTTAAGAACTTCAGCTTTTCTGATTTGGATTCTTTATTATAGTGATTGTATTTTTGAAATCAGCTTTGATGGCCTGTGGTATAGGAAGAACAGTAGTTTTATGAAGTCAGTCCTCAGATGAAAGAAATTAGTGTCTTCTGTTCACTGGCTTTTATGACTGAGATCCACAAAGCTCCATTTTAGCTCCAATCTTGCTTAACTTCCTTTGGAAATGATTGCCTAGATTTGATCTTCAGTGATGTAAGGATGCTGGTAATAAAAGATGAGAGAGGCATTCTTAGGTACTGTACAATGAGACATTTCAATTATCCTGGCGTCTGGTGAAAATGTAATCCTTGACAAGACTTACAGGTCCAGCAAATTCTTGTCCACTCTCATCAGAAAAGGCAAGAAAAAAAACCCGAATTTTACTATCTTCTTTTAGTAAATTTGGTAATGGTTAATGGTAAGAAGACAGAACTTCTTTACTCTTACTGTGTATCTGTCTTTTCTCAATAGGAAAATGGTGCCTAGTTCACTTTTGTGTCCTTGAGGAAAGGAAGGATATTGAGCTTAAGCTAAACAAGAAGGGGGTAAGAGAGATTTTTGCTAATTTAAGATAACTTGGGTCTCTGGGCCGGAGAGATTTCAACCCAGGTTACTGAATGAACTAGCAGAAATGATTATAGAATTGCTGTCAGGAATTGTTGAGAATGTGTTAGATTGGCAAGGTCCCAGAAGGCTGGGAAAGAGCAAATGTTGTCCCCATCTTCAAGAAAGGAAAATATAGACCCACAGTTTGATATCTATGCTGGGCAAGATCTTCAGACAGATTATTAAAAAGCATTTGTGAGCTCTTGTTGTAGGCATGCTGCAATTAACAGAAGACAGTCTGGGTTTCTCATAAACAAATCTTGCCAGACTAACTTCACCTCTTTCAAGTACAGTAATTTAGTAGAGCATGAAATCCATGGAAACAATGCACCTAGATCTCAGTAAAGCCTTTGACGGTCTATCACAAAATTCTTTGTTAATAAAATGAGAAAATAAGGGCTAGAGGGAAGATTCAGAAAGATCCAAACAGGATGGAACAGTGTGCTGAAATGAAAAGACCTTGTTGACCACAAATTAAACATGAGCCAATGATGTAAAGCAGCTATCAGGAAGACAAATACTATTGCAGCATATATTAATAGAATCATAATGTCCAGATCATAGAAGAAATTGTTCAATTCAATTGCTCAGTTTCATTCAGCCCTTACCAGACCCTATTTGATATATTTTGCCCAATTCTGGGCACCACAATTTAAAAAGAACCACGATAAACTAGAACAAGATTCAGAAAAGGACAGTCAAAATGGTAAAGGATTTTGAAAATAAATCTTAGGAGAAATAGTGAAAGAATCTGAGGATGTTTAACTTACAGAAAGGATAAGGGGCGATATGATAGTAGTCTTCAAATACCTGAAGGATTACCACACAGATGAGGTAGTAGATTTATTCTCTATTGCCCTAGAAAACTGAACCAGAGACCACAAGAAAGGAGTTTCAGGCTAGATATCGGGAGGAACTTTCTGCCTCTGCACGCTGTTAACCAGTTGGACACTGACACATGAAGTGGTGAGTTCTCCTTCATTGGAGGTTTTGAAACAATCTATTATAGTTTTATATTGTTTAAGTCTTGTATTAAAAATATTGCAAGCCACCTAGAGTCCAGTTAGAATGAGGTGGTGTATTCATTGCAAATAAATTAATCAAGATGCTGTACTGCAGAGGTGGAGAATGATGGCCCTTTTATGACTTGTGGACTTCAACTCCCAGAATTCCTGAGCCAGCCAAGTCCACAAAAAGGGCCATCCCCACCCCTGCTCTAGTGGATGTTACACAGGTTCCTTCCTATTCTTTGTGATTCCACAGTACTTGTATTACCCTGTTTCTCTCATTTCTGAGTCTAGACATTTGGTGGATATTCTATGTTAGTTTACTAGGATCCATGGGGAGACTAAAAAACTAAACTTAGGTTTAATTCAATTTACTACAGGTTCTTTTGGGATTTATAGCCAATCTGGAAATGACTTTTCAGTTTGTTGTGGCTTCAGTTTGCACTTCTCCCTAAATAAAAGGTTTACAGAGTGGAAATGTGCCAGTGTCTAGCTTTGCCCTTGCATAACCATGTAGCAGCAATTTCCCATTACTTTTGCATAAATTCAGTTACTGTGTTGACTATTTTCCTGGTAAAACAAAGGTTGCCTTGGTAACTGCTTAAACGACTTAAATACATTCTCCATAAAGATGCATTGGGGAAAAAACCTGATATTCTGGGTAGGAGCTTCTTTTGAATTTCAATTGATGCAAAATGAAGATTTGTATCTTCACAGCACTAAATCTTTTTGGATGACCTTTTGAATTTAGGCAATTTTCTCATAGTGATTTTGTGCCAATGGCAGGCAACTCTTCTGCCCCAGGAGTTGTTTCCGTTCTCAATTTTTAATAGAAAATCTGTTCAAGGCAGGAGGGTTTGCACAATCTTTTTGTTCTCACTAAAAACTTCTTCCTTTTTAATCATCTTCAGTGCTGTGAAACAGCTCTGTGCAATTAAGAAAGTAGACAAACTCTCCTATCACAGATTTTAGCATGGTTGCTGACTACCAACACCCACTAATGCCTTGAGCTGACAGTGGAATTAATCTGTGATTTAAGACATAGTGCTGTGGTGCTGAATAATCATATAGCTATACTGCACAGTCTGCTTATCATGATTTATAACATACAAATCAAAGACAAAATATTTTGGTAGCCTCCATGTTTTTCCCCCAAGACATTTATTGCATATTTATTCTTTCTCAGAATTTGTCAAGGGATCTGGAATTCCTAAACTTCCACATATAGTCTTTCCAACTTTTTCCATGCCTCAGAGTGGAAAGTGGGGCATGCTAAACAGAAAAATTAGAGTATCTGTTCAGTAAATTTGGACAGTCATCTTTTGAAAACACTCCTTATACTCCCTCCTGTTACTCCCTTGTGCTGATTTTGACCTTAATAAGCTCACAGTGGTTATCAAATCAGTATGTCAAGGTTTGAGTAAGGGCACAGGTCAGCAAACAGACACCAAACTACGGTGTGAATACAAAAATAAAAGCAAACTGTACTGTTATAGATGAACGTGCAGGTCCTTTTAATATAGAGGTACCTTAGCCACTTTCAGCAGTTCATACATGGCAAATGCTTGATAAGTAACTCTTGTTAAATGAATTAGTCACAGTGGGTGGAGCTTCATCCTTTCTGGATATGTCCTCCTGTGCTGAAGCCAGTGTGAACTGGGGGTGTGGTATTTGGATTCAAATGTTTGTTCAGTAACGAAGCTTATAGATGATCTAGGTGTCAGGGCTCCAACAAATCCACCCTCATTCAAATCAAAAGTCTCTAGCTGCATCTCAGAAAAAATCAAATTGATTTATTAGAAGCTGCCATGTTGGCACGTGGCTGGGTGCAGCCGATACTAGATTACATCATACATTTCCCCCTTGACCCTGGTCTTTTCCCCACCCCCTGGATGTGACTTCTCCAATGGGACACATCCGTCTCCAAGAGTCATCCATCATGCTCTCCAATAACCTTCTTATGCTCGGACAATTTTGGGCTACCAGGGTGATTATCTAGGCATTTCAAGAATACCTTGTTTTCCCCCACTCCCTTTTTCTGGCAGCTAAAAAGACCAAAGGAGTATCTTTTTAGTTGACACTAAGACCAATTACAGGTAGTCTATGACTTACAATTGAGTTTTCTGTTGCTAAGCAAAACAGTTAGACGAGTCTTGTCCCATTTTACAATCTTTCTTGCCACAGTTGTTAAATGAATCACTGCAGTTGTTAAATGAATCACTGCAGTTGTTAAATGAATCTACCTTCCCCATTGACCTGGATTGTCAGAAGGTTGCAAAAGGTGATCACATGACCCCAGGACACTGCAACCAACATGCCAATTGCCAAGCAACCAAATTTTGATCACTTGACCATGGAGATGTTGCCATAATTATACGTGTGGAAAAACAGTCACAAGTTACCTTTTCAGTGCCATTGTAACTTCAAATGGTCACTAAATGAATGTAAGTCAAGAACTATCTGTACTGCTAAACATATGTGACACATTTAATATGCTTTATGAATACAACAGTCATCTATGGAACAAATGACTTGGCATTTCAAACTACCTTGAACTATTGCCCTTCTACTATGCATGCTACCCTCAGGATATAGATGTATTTGTTATATATATACTACCTCACTCATTCTCCTGGAATAAGTGACAATATGCAAAAAAAGCATAGAAAGTGAGCAAAATAAATTAAAGGAACGAGATAACAGAAAGAATTCTGTTTACATTTAGTTTACACTAAAATCTTTCCATATTTTACTGTCTTTATTTCCCCCTTGCCATATTATGTTCCTTTAAATGGTCACATTTTTTGTGGATCTCTTCAATATTTGTCTGTCTGTTTATCTATCTACCTTCCTACCTATCTCCATCGATCCATCCATTATTTTCTTCCCCTTTCTCTCAACTCATTCACACTTCTTTCATATATATACTCAATCCTAAAAACTTTAAGGTCTTGTCAGGAAAGCTTTGGAATAAGATCTTTGGTATTTATAGCATAACGTTTACATGACTTTATCTGCCAATAAAAATTTGAAATGGCTATTATATAAGAAGGCAAGATGTACTGTAATTTATAATAGCTTTTCAAGACAGGAAGTACAGACAAATTCTTTAGCTGGCAGAAGTAAGAGAGCTCAAGAATTCTCTGACCTTATGGTACCATGTTATAAAGTCTCCCAGAATAGCAGTGACTTAATAGCACCCAGATTTGATACGTAGAGAGTAAGATGAAGGTGCTAAGACAAAAATATCCTTTCTGTCAAAGGTTTTTCTTGGTGCCTAATGTAGGCTAAGGGTTAAAATTTTGCAAGTATGGCAACAGTAGCTTTCAGGAAAGAATGTGTTACAGCAGAAATGCCTAATTGAAGATAGATGTATTTATTAATTTATAATTATTTAGAGAATATATGTATGTATGTATATGTGTATGTGTGTGTGTGTACAAGCTTAAACAAATAACAGCAGTTGATTAATAATACGGTAGTATATAAGGAAAGACCACATTATAGAAAGGATAATTAAAAATAATAATACAGGTTGTCCTTGACTTACAACCATTCATTTGTAAGTGTTACAATAGCATTGAAAAAAGTGACTTATGACCAATTCTTGCATTTATGACTGTTGTAGCATCCCCAGTCATATGATCAAAATTTGGGCACTTGGCAACCAGTATTTATTTACAATGGATGCAGAGTCCTGGATCACGTGATCTCTATTTGCTACCTTCCCAGCAGGCTTCTAACAAGCAAAATCAATGGGAGAAGCTGGATTTGCTTAATGACCATGCGATTCATATAACAACTGCAGTGATTTGCTTAACAACCGTGGCAAAAAAGTAATAAAGCCAGGTGTATGACTCACTGAGTTGTAACAATTGTAAAATTATTTTATGACTTTGCAGTGGCCATTAAGCAAACCCATTGTTTGCTATAGTGCAGTTTTGCAGGAAACCGGAAGTAAATGCTGGTTTTCAATGAGACCAGTGTAAAACACAGTCATGTTGGTGATTACATACAAAGCCCTACATGGCTTGGGTCCAGGGTACTTGCGGGAGCGTCTCCTGCCAACATTGACTTCCCATCGTGTGTGCTCTCATAGGCAGGGCCTCCTTGGGGTGCCGTTGGCTAGACAGTGTTGGCTGGCAACCCCCAGGGGTAGGGCCTTCTCTGTGGGAGTACCCACCCTGTGGAATCAGTTGCCCTTGAGGCTCTGGTTGGCCCCTGACCTCCGTTCTTTCCATCGCAACCTGAAGACGTGGTTTTTCCAGCAGGCTGCCCTGGACTGAGGTGGGGTGGGTTTTTAAATTCGTTTTATATCCAGTTTTATCTGTTTTAGATTTTGTTTGGCTTGGGTTTAATTCAATTTTTAGTAATTTTAAATTTTGTATTGTATATTTTTCTTATGATGTGAGCCGCCCTGAGTCCTTCAGGAGATAGGGCGGCATACAAGTCCAAACATTAAATTAAATTAAATTAAATGTGATTGGGGGACACTGCAGACAGCCACAAATGCAACCATGTTGCTGAATGTCTGAAGTGCGGTCATGTGACTGTGGCTGTTGGAACTTGGATCTGGGTCATTAGGTCTGTTTTTTCAGGTAAGTCATAATTTTGACTGGTCCTAAATCTAGGATTACATGTATATGATATTGTTTCATAGAATGGGCCTGCAGAATATCTATCTTGCTGGATCTGGTAGGATGGACAAAAGTAGTTAGTACTTTACTTTTACTATTCATGTAGTGACCTTTCAAAGTTAACAATGGCAAGGAAAAAAGTGACTTATGACTGGTTTTCACAGTTACAACCATTGCAGCATTTTGGTCATGTGATCAAAATTCAGATTCTTAGCAACTGGTTCATATTTTATGACGGTTGCAGTGTCCCAAGGTCATGTGATCACCTTTTGCGATCTGACAAGCAAAGTCCCATGGGGAAGCCAGATTCACTTAACAATGTGTTACTAATTTAAACAACTGCAGTGATTCACTGAATAACTGTAGCAACAAAGTTCGTAAAATGGCGACAAAATTCACTGAACTGTCACTCTTCCACAACAGAAATGTGGCCTTTAAGTCGAGAACTACCTATATTGAGGAGGTAACCTGGCCGTGTGCCATGTGGGTAATAACAAACACATAGAATTGTACCTGAAAGGCTTCTGGAAGCCAGGGCAGCTGGATGGTGGTGCTGCATGGGTGAACCTTGCCCAATGGTGCGTATGCCACTGCATTCTGGACCAGCTGAAGAAGCTTCTGAATGTTTTCTTTTTAGGGCATTCCCACGTAGAGTCCATTGCTGAAGGCCAAATGGGAAGTGACTAAGGCATCATATATTGTTAAATGATTTTAATGATAGGTTAATTTATTTTAATTGTATTAGGTTTTATGTCATGTTCTGTAGTCTGCATTTTGTTTTATCATTGTAAAATGCTTGGTGGGTTTGGAAAAGCAGAAAAGTCAGGTATCTATTTAATAATAAATAAATACATTGAGGTGGCAGTTTATGGTATTCCAGATATTCCTGGACTGCAATTTCCATACTTCTTAACCTAGTTGCCATGCTGACTGAACTTTGGAAGAGTCAAAGGTAAACGGTACCCTGAGGGCAACTCATTAGCTGTCTCTGCTGATTACATACATACACACAGGACCTGCCACCAAAACCAATGTGAACTGTTGCTATCTGGTCAGAGAATGTTGTGTGACACTGAGCAGTCAGTCCTTGTGCTTGCTTGCCTTTTTTTTAATGAACAGTGCCAATTGAACTCTTAAAACATTCATTGAATCTTACTATTCCACTAAGAAGTTAAAATAATACATTTATTTCAAAAATTGAAGAAAGAGCTGGGACCTTGCAACCAAACAACATATCAATCACTATTGTCTATGGAGATTCTCAGTTATCCAGCTCATGGTTTGTCCTTAAGGTGCTTTTCAAAAGGTAACTGGACTTTGGTTTTTTCTTTGAAGACATTTCACTTCTCATCCAGGAAGCTTCTTCAGTTTTTGACTGAACAGTGGAGGATGGAAGGATTTGTATTCCTTGCAGTCACCTGGAAAACTTGGAGGTTTATCTGTGCCCTCAGGGTCACCTGAATAGTGCAAATGGGTGTGGAATCTTCTTGGAACTGCAGAAAGGACTGTGTTGTAAACAGGAGATTGGGGTGTCATATCCCTCCCCTTCTGTTGAGGGAGGGTTGTTAGTGCTACCTATGCATGTTGAGATAATTGAAAAAACAAACGGTACTTTCACAAGCCTGCAGGTGATAATTTGTGGTATTCCTTATCAGTCCCTCTCCTATGAGGTCTCTCAATGAGGTCTCTGCTAGGCAGGCAAGCCACTTTGGTTCCTGTTGAGGTACAGTTCCAAGATGAAAGAAACTCATGGAGGACAAGGAAACTCACTTTTGATTTCTTCAGAGTTTAAGGATGGACCTGTTTTCTACTGCTGGGAAACTGTCTTACTGCCCCCAGTGGTTAAGTCACTGTTGCTTTGTTTTTCTCTTCCGCTATTTTAATACTGTACTCTTATGTGGTGCTTCGACTGCGTTGCAGTTAACCGTGATGGCCATCTGTTTTTGAGGTGGTTGGCTTGAAACTGTTTCAAAATGGTGGTAGAATGGATGAGACCAAAGGCAGGATTTTTTTTTCTTCTACAGGTAGTCCTTGACTTACAGCCACAATTAAGCCCAAATTTCTCTTGCTAAGTGAAGTATTTGTTAAATAAACGTTGCCCTATTTTATGACCTTTCTTGTCACAGTTAAGTAAATCATTTCAGTTGTTAAGTTACTAATATCATTGTTAAGTGAAACTAACTTCCCCGTTGACTGCTTGTCAGAAGGTCGCAAAAGGTGATCACCTGACCCAAGAACACTGCAATGGTCATAAATATGAGTCAGTTGCCAAGCATTTGAATTTTGATCGTGTGACCATGGGGATGCTGCAGTGATCATAAGTGTGAAAAATGGTCATAAGTCACTTTTTACAGTGCCGTTGTAACTGTAACTGTGAACTCTTTTCAGTCGAGGACTGTATTTTTGATGGCTCTGGCTCTGGCCAGAGTCAAGGACTGCCTCTATTCAATTGTGTCCAATTCTCAGAGATTTTCTAGAGAAGTGCAGTTTTCTTGGGGAGATTTTTCAGAAGTGATTTACTATTGCCTCCATCCTAAGACTGAGAGAAAGTTTGGCCCAATCACTTAACTGGCTTAGTGCCTAAGGCAAAACTAGAACTCACGATCTGCCAGATTCTAATCTGATGCCTTAACCACTACACCAAATTCAAATATAGGAACATCTACTCTTAACTTAACATTAAAAAAGGTGAGAATTTTAGAAATAAAAGTGCAACCAGTCTGCATGCAAATTAAAGAGCGTGTCCGTTATCTCTTCTGTTTTCCCAATACACAATTGGCATGTTATGTTGATTCATCAGGTTTATAATCACTACTGTTGGTCTTTTGGGGATTCCCCACAATCACCCTTTTACTTTTTCCTGACATATTTTTATACTTTTGCAAGTAATGTGTGATCTTTCTACTCCACCCCTTTTTGCTGTTTTGCATTGTTTCAGTACAGCTTCCTGTGAAATCCTACCTCAAGTGATTTTGGGTCAGCCACTTTGCTTCCAGGGTTATGGCTGTGGGGAAAATTAAAAGGAGGAAGAGTACTTATACTACCTTGAGCTTATGATGGAAAGATAGGATATTATTCTGAAAAAAATCATTAAAATGAAATAGAATAATTGTGAATTGATATAATGACTAGAATATTGATAATAAATCATGGTCCGCTTAGTTGGAATCCATGTACCATTTATTTTCCCTAAATTTAATACACACACCCGTTTTGGTCATTTGTCTAACCCTGTAGTTCTTTCTAAGAAAGTTTGATGGCTTTTAAAATGTCAGCATTGCTTTAACGTTTGCGTACAGCAGTAATTGTTTGCTAATTTGTTTTTAGATACCAAACTGCCAGAATAACACATGGCATAGATTTTTTCCAAAATAACTATGTGTTGACCTATAATAACATTACACTTTATTTTATAATTAACTGCTGGCACAGAGAAGTACATTGAAGCTCACTACACAACTGTTTCATAATGACACATTAGGAAGGCATGAAATGTTGGTGGCTAACATAGTGTTTGAACCTTGGCAGAAAACGGGCATACCATCAGATAATCCCTGGATAAAACTTCTGATCAATGGTTTTACTAGCAAAGAATAACTTTGGTCTTTAGTCTTTTTAGTTTTACAACTCTGTATCCACCTTTCACTTTCAGTGTGCTTTAATGACATATTGTCCTCAGCTGAACTTGCTGTATTTTAGAGTAACTCACCTATGGGTATTTGGCATTTCCTCTTCAAGTCTGAGCGGCTATGGGATCCCTTCTGGGAATGATAATAAATCTTAATCCTTTGATTTTAGCATCAACTGGAAACAGCTTCTGATCTAATAAGTCCTTCAATGAGCCATTAACATGGCAGGGTATTCACAATGGTTTATACAAAAATAGTAATTATAATGAGTTTTACAATAGGAGCTTCTTTCCCTGTCTTTTGAAATGTCTGCAGCTACCCTTCAGGAAAATGGGAAGCTGCCTTATACCAACCGGATTTAGTAAGCCATAATGTAATAGCTAAGCATGTTGCATGATAGTTAAGCATGTTGCATGATAGTTAAGCATGTTGCATGATCCCATTTATTGCGGTTTAGTTAATGGCTTAGTAGTTATGAACCAAGTTATGTCTTGTTCAACAAATTAGGATTAAAACAAACTATATCTTTGTATGCTGTATAGGTTAATGACATACGTAATTCAGTATAACTAACATGAATTTTGCAGGGATGCTGGCTAAAGTTGTTCCTATTATCCCCACTCCTTCTTGCAAATAATATTTTTGAGTCTGATTATAGTAGTTTTGTATAAACTTTGACAGAAAGTATACATCCACATATATTTTTGTTCGGATATATTTTTATTTATACGAACATTCAATCCTTGCTCTGCAATAAGGATGAAAGACTGAAAGCTTCCATTAGCTTGATATTTGTAATGTGAAATAAAAGTAATAAAATATAATCACAATCACATTGATGTAAATAAAGAGGCGGTCATGCTTCTTTTACAAAAGATTTGTGAATTACCTCGTTCTACTGCCTATAAAAAGAGACACTTTTTATCATTTGAAAGATCATCTATGATCTACTACTTAATGGATTTCACATTGAACCAAATTTCAATCTAAACTGATAGAAACATGCCATAGGTACAGTAAGATATTTTTAAAGCCCAAACTTGTAGAAATTGAGAGTACAAGGCAATATCCTTAAAGGTGAGATGAAATGTAAAAAGGCATTTGACTGAATCATATTAGACAGCCAATTTAGTGTAGTGTTTTGGCATTGGATTAGAAGTAAAGGCTCAGGTTCTAGTTTAACCTGTTTCAGGCACTAATTGGGTGACTTTTGGCCAATCATATTGTACTTTGTCCAGCCTGCCTCATAAGATTGCAGTTGTGGAATGAAATGGACACAGCCTTTCCTTACCTTGACTTAAATATAAAAATAATAGAGGTGGGATAAAAAGTCTTTTTTTAAAATGCATCAGTAACATTTACTAAGAGGCCTTTGCTTAAAAATCTCCTATTTGTTCCACCATTATATCAAAGTGTTAATCATGTATACACCCCACTTCCATCTATTTCACTGTTTACAGAAAAGGGCTTTTTGAAAGAAGCAAGGATAAAAAACTTGATTGTATGCTCAGTTCTAAGGATTGCATGATTTCATTAATGTACATCTTGAGGCCAATAATTTGTGTGTTATTGTGCGTAGATTTTTAATCCCTGATGGACTCTATATGCACTTTATTTTTTTTCTCAGTCTGGTAAGTTTAGGGTCTGCAATATTATGACTTTCAAATTCCCAGCCAAGATTGGGATTACAGTTAAAATACATTTGAAGGACATCAGGTTGGGAAAGTGCAATAACTTCTGTAGTGACAGGATAATTTTTCATGAACATGAACACTAAGAGGTAACTAGAGGCTGTTTGTTCAGTATGTTATGTACAGTATAAAAACAAGCCTTAAATGTGCGTTTATTTTTAAAAATCAAACATGGGATGTTTGATGGTACTTTAGATCCCATAATCGAATGGGAGAAAGACATAGATTATTCTACGTAATATTGAGTGGCGTTTTTCGTGCTTACACTAAAAAGAAAACCCCACTGCGTCCAAGCAGGTAACTAACTATCCAGCGGTATCAATGAGTAAGCCTTGCTGAGGTCAGTGACGCTGCCTCCGAGTACATGAGGCCAAAAGCGTTGATTTGCAAGGATATGACGCTTACCTGATTCTCTCCTCCAATAAATGAATAAGTAATATCCCCGTCTCCTGTCTATACCCCTTATTCTACTTTTAGCTTTACCTGGCTCTCCTTATCCCTGAGATAAGGAAAGCCTTCTCCCGAACACGAGCCCAGCCCTCCGCACCACACGGCTGCAGCAGCAATCCTTCGGCGGGCATTGCGCACGGCGGGGCTGCAATCCGGGATTTGCAAAAGGAAGGAATTCCGAGCGGAGAAGAGGGGTCCGGTCCTCCTAGACGCGCGCCGCCTCGTCTCCACTCCTGCATGGGACATTCCCTTCCTCTTCCTTCCGGGTGGCGTCCCGTTCCACTTGCTGGTCCGAGGAGCGAATGAGAGTGCCTGTGGAGGGCTTTGTCCCTAGACGCTCTCCGTACGAGCGATGCTCCCGGCTTCGCTCCTCTTGGAGCCTCTTTCCAAGATGGCGGCTGCACGGCCAGCTCGGCGCGGTTGGGTCTCTGCAGCCGGGTCGTGAGTGAGCGAGTGAGTGACATCGCTTCTTTTTTGTCGGTCGGCTGCCCCCCGCGCTCCTTCGCTCTGGTCGCCTGGCCGGGCTGCGGAAGAGCTCCTGCGGGTTGCCATGCCTGCCCTGGTGCACGCATGAAAGACGCTTCAGAGCCATGGAGGAGCCAACGCCGGAGTGCAGCTGCTCGGCAAGCAGGTCAGACTCGGATGGGACTGCCAAAAATTAATGCATTAGCAAAAGAGAAAATTGCTCGGTTTTTTCCCCCTCCTCCCTTTCCTACAGCTGCCTCGATTGCCTTTTCAGTAACTTTTTCTTTATGTAGCTTCCGCCTCTCTTGCTGTTTCTGCAAGAGGGGTTGCTTTTTTTAGATGCTCTTTTTGGTAAAGTAGACGAAAGCCTTTTGCCGACCCAAAAGCACTCTATTACCAGTGCTCTGCGCTCAGCCAGTAGGGTTGCTTTGAGTCGGTTTTTGTAGAACGTAAAATCTTACTTTTGCCTTTGCAGAACAGGGATTCCAAAAATAGGCAGTTACTTATTACCCTCTTGCAACGCATGTTGGCCGTGTGCATTGAAGTGCATTGAAACCAGTTCTTTTACCTCCCCCGGAAGATCTTTTCCAGGCTCGTTTTTGCATTATTCATATGGTAAATAACATTTCAACATGCCACAGCTCCATCCTGTGTGAGCTTACTCAGAAGTTCAATGGGTCGTAGTCGAAAGGCAGCGGGCAACAGATCAGGGGTCTAGTTCTTGTGCTCTTTTAGCATGAAAATCCCTCAATCTCTGCTCTACTTTTTCTTTGCAAGGGAAAATTCTGAAACCGATATATTTTCTAGTGGTTGTTGCAGCTTGCTGCAACAGGAATAATTGCACTAAGGGAAAGGGGTGCAGGTTTCCTTTAAAAATATGAAATGTGGTTGTGTTGCAGTATAGATTGCATAAATGCATTTAAATGAATTCTTCAGTCCTAAAATGCTACCCAGGAAATAGATTCAGATGTGAACATTTGGACAAAGAGGAAAAAGACCTTCATTATTTTGAAATTCATTTCATTGATGCAATAAATTTGATGCTTATGTTACAAAAACTCAAGTGTACTAAATTTGTTAATCAGATCTAGTATAGTGCTTTGTAAATAAGTTTACATTCAAATTTTTATGAATTTATTTGATCTCTCCTGTTTACCAGGTTAACTAATTTCCCACTCTTCATACTTTTTGTTCATATGCCACTGTAATGCAGTTTTCACTAAATATTGCAGTAGCAACATGATATTTTGGATTTTCTGTCAAGTACAGTTCTGATTTCAAGTGCAAATAATTAGTTAATTTCCCCACCAAGTTTCAACAGGCAGCGGAAAAAATACATAAAACCGAGGTAATTGAAAAATGTATTTTTTCTGCTTCTTTTTAAAGCAGGGTGTTAGAAATGCAGTCTATAAGGTATTCAGAAAACGACTTTAAAACTGTGTTTAACTGGTGATTATTTGGAAAGAAAAGTCTAGTCTCAAGAACTTGGTCCATAGAAAGTGAATCTGCTCTTCTGTTTTCAATCTACCATTATAGAAAAGATATGTTTGACATTCAGATTACTGCTTTCACCTGAACTCCCTGTGTTCCTGAAAACGTGCAGTGCTCTGTTGTTTATACCTTTCTTTATACTTTCAGTTTTTCTGTTAAGAAAATATTAACCAGTTCTTGTTTTATTCTGTGCACAGCCATGTTGTATGTAATGATTAAGGATAGGAATAGTGGCTTGTCATGGGCAGCTCAGGGAACTTTCATTGACTGGAGAGGCAAATTAACATGAATTGGTAGTGTTTAATCTTAGAATCATCTCTACTGAAGAAGATCTGAAAATGATAAGATAACCTTTTGTTGCATAGCAAACCAGAACTCCAGTAACGTATTATGGATTGCTTGAAACTACAATTTTCTGGAATCTAATTGTGAACTCCATGTGATCATTTCTTTGCACTGTACTGCATTGCATATCTAATGTACATTAGTGGGAAATGGTCTTGGGAAGTGAGAATGAAAATTATTTCATGGCACTGATATTTTCAGACTTCCAGCTGACTGTCAAAGTGCTACATTAATCTTTGTAATTCCCAAGCAATTATTTTTCTCACTTGGATAACATCCTGTTGATTCATGTTACTTCTCACCAGCAGGTACTCAGGAAATGCCTTCTTTTAAGAATCCAGCATTGTACACTATCAGTACAGGATGGATTATAAAATAAGTAGTTACGTTTTGACAAAAGGAAGAAAGGTGAACCCCTTGAATGTATGACTTAGCTTTGTATCTTTTCTTTAAGAAGCCATTGCTGTACCCAATTTTGATCCAGGCTCCAACCTTCCCTTAGTTATTGTGAAGGTGACTGAGCATGCAGCTCCATAGGACTTTGAAGGAAATAGATTATCTGAACCCATTTCAGTTGGGTTTCAGATCAGAGTATCTTACAAACACAGCATCAGTCCTCTTTGCTGATATCCTTTGATGGAGCTGGAATGAGGATAATGTATCTTGGCTCTCTGATTTCTTAGTGGTTTTTGATACCATCAATTGTAACTACCCTTCCGGACTGTCCAAGTGGAATGGATGTGGGGAGGGGTCTCTTTGCCAGAGGGTGTGTGTTCATAATCCCTTTGATTAAACAGTAAACAATTATCAGGACCCAGGAAACATTCTTTTTCTATCATAGCATCTGCCCTCTGGAACTTCAACACCCCGATTTACCTGAATTCCACCTTGATTATGTTCAAGAGATCTTTGAAAACCTGGCTGTTTTCCCAGACCTTGTGTTAGTGTGGATTTTGAAAGAAGAATTTTATCTAAAGAACTGTTTTTTTCTTGATTCACATGGCTTTGTGTTATTTTTGTTTTATTGCTGCATTGCCTCAATCAGTTTAATGCTAGCTCAGTCATTATCCTCCTTTATCAAGTGCTGAAAAGGAAGCAGTTTATTTTTTCTGATGGATTGGATCTTCTTAGCCTGTTGCTGCTGAATCTTCTTAGCCTGTTGCTGCTGAAGTTTCTGATGTTGAGTAATTGAAAGTGATGCAAATATTTAAACTGTCAAGAATAATATGTCAGGTTGTTTTCAGACCTACCTTCCTATGAAGGGAGGAAATTTTGTTGTGACAAAGTTTCACAAACCTATGAGAAAGAATACTTAATGCATGCAGTCCAATAAATCCATATGTGGAGATTCTCTGAACCTCTCCCCCAGTTCTCTGCAAATTATAATCTCTATCATGACTGTAAAAACAATCAGCTACATAAGGAATGACCATGTGTTAACTGTAATCAGTTAATTTCATTCCATTTGAATAGAAATTAAATTGCATTAACTTATTACCCTTGTTCCATTCACCTTTTTTTGTCTTAACTCTTATCATGTTTTGATTTAACCCTCACCCCAAGAGGAATTTGCATATCCTTATTTTATGGCTGTGCTTTTATTTTTATTAATCACAGAATGGGAATTAAAAATAGGTAGAAGAGAGATAGCTATAGGTTTTTCAGACCTAATCTTCGTGGCATTGTTTATTTTGCTTGGGTTAGCTTTGGAAGGGGCACTTTAGAATGTTTGGAAGTACAAGTACAGCATTTGGCTAAAGGAGACTTGTTTTTTCAAGAATTTCACAGCAGCACAGTCCTGTAGACCAAGGGTTTTCAAACTTGGCAAGTTTAAGACTTGTGGACTTCAACTCCCAGAATTCCTGAGCTAATATGATTGGAGGAGGAATTCTGGGAGTTGAAGTCCACAAGTCTTAAAGCTATCAAGTTTGAAGACCCCTTCTGTAGACAGTCTATTTCAGTGAGTCACAGATGAGTGCTATGGTCATGATTCTGCACATGCTGAAGCATTGCATAGCCGTATTAGATATTTTCTTAATTAATAGCACAGAGAATGAAGTAGGACAGTATTTTCATTGTTCCCCTAAAATCTTTTGGATCACTTAGCAGACTTTTGCTGAACCAATCAAAAGATTCTTATTTTCAAAGTAGGTCCAGCAAGTTCTTTTGAGAAACCCATAAGTGTTTGTGAAAAGCCCATAAGAGAATGTGATGGCAATAGGACTAAATTCAACAATTGATTTTTAATGATGCATTTTCTTACAATATGGATTGGCCACAATTATCATGGCCATTGATAAACCTCTGTGAACTAAATTCAGTTTATGACATACTTAGCGTGCCAGTAATTGCCATAGATTAATCATGCAGTTGTTGTGCGAAGAAGTGTTCTTTGTCCGTGACTATTGTAAATCAGTTGGATAGGGTGATTCAGGGTTCTAATATTAGGGCACCTGGTCCATAAAAGATTTGTGCAACAGTGCTTACGGTATACTTTTTCAGAGAAGCTGGCTGGTAAAAGATCCAAGATGCTATTGCTTAGTAACTTCCTAGTAGTTGCTCAATGATTATTTCGCAGATGAGAAAGGCTAGTCTTGGAACACGATTTCATGTTTCTCAGCTGGCTTGGTTCCTAAACATTTGGAGCCTGATAAATCATGAAACTATAATTGATGCTTGTGTAGCTACAAATTGGGAATGTAAATGTATGGGTGTTTAGACTTATATAATAATACAAAAAAATCTGTAGTGAAATACTGATCATCTTGTATACAAGGTTATTGGTTTTCATGGTGGATAATACTGGCACAAATTATGGAGAAACTTTTGAATTTTTCTTTAATTGTTATTTATTATTTATTTGATTTATATTGTCATCCATTTTATGTACTATAAGTCTAGGTTGCTCACCCAAAAAACAACAAGAAAGTGACAATAGAACCAGAATCAAAAGTTCCTGGCACTCCGAAAACAAATACTCCTTCATACAACAGCATTTAAATTGATTGGGATCCATCCTCCCCCTAGCCCCGTGGTGACGAACCTATGGCACGCGTGCTGGAAGTGGCACGCAGAGCCATTTCTCCTGGCACATGAGAGCTTGCCCGGAAGAGCCCCACTGTGCATGCGTGCACCACTGCTGCCCAACAGCTGATTGTTGGGTATCTGGTGCATATGCGTGGGGGAGCATGGGAGACATGTGTGCATGCGCAGAGACATGCAGCGCGCGCTGGGGTAGCGCGTGCATACGCAGATAGATGGTGGGGTGATTGCAAATGCAAATGCGCAGATGTGCGTAGAGGGGTGAGTGCATATGTGCAGACGTATGGCATGCAGTGGGGAATCATGCGTGCAGGCGCAGAGATGCATGGCAAGCAGCGGGGAAATCACACGCGCAGACGTGCGGTGCGCAGCAAGGGGATTGCATACACATGCGCAGACATGCAGCGCGAGGCAAGGGGATCACACGCACATGCACAGACGTGCAGCACGCTGCAGGGGGATCGCACACGCATGCACAGGGGGGTGGGGGGCCCAGCACGCATTGCCTTCTGGGTGCTGGCACACGAGCGTGTGCACAATTATTGGCACGGGAGCCGAAAAAGGTTTGCCAACACTGCCCTAGCCCTATGGTTGGGGAAGGGTGGGCCTGCTCTTCAAGCTTTCTGGAAGGCTAGGAGGATAGGCAGCCTGCAGGAACTCCATGTGGAAGATCTACAGAACTGAGGCTGCTACAGAGGAGATATACTTCCAAAGTCCTACCAAATATCATTTAAGGTAAATGAACCTAGAGTGTTTCTATCCCATCTGATGTGGTAAATGAACAGATACTCTCAGGGAGAGGCAATCCTGCAAATAGTTTGGCCCTGTGTCATTCAGGCTTTTAAAGTTGATAAGCAGCACCTTGAATTGTAGCTGGAAAGAAACTGGAAGCACATACTGCAGCAGCTGCAGCAGCATATGAGTGAACCATGAGTACCCACCCATAAGTGTGCCTCCCACTGCTTCTGGACCCGCTGTAACTTCCAGATTGACTTCAAGGGCAGCCCATGTACAGCACATTGCAATAATCCAAATGGGAAGTAACAAGTGCATGACTGGCTATGAACAAGGTCTCCTAATCTAGGAAATGGCACAATTGGTACAAAAGATTTATCCACACAAAGACTCCCTTAGCCATGGCTGCCACCTGGTCTTCAAACTTACAATAAGAGTCCCAGAGGGCCCCCAAATTATACAAGCTCTGTTCAGGAAAGTGATATCCTGTCCAGACCCAAAGATGACACCTTATTAGTTTTGAGGCAGCAAAAACCTAGAGTCTGTCATGATCAGACATTAGAGAGTTCTCTCCATCCAGACCCTCACAGCCTTCAGGTATTGCAACAACATTTGAATTGTACCACTTGGTTGGCCAGAAGTGCAGATTGGTAACCTCATCATACTGAAGATACTGCACCAAATGCCATTGAATTACCTTCCCCAGTGGTCTCATGTTGATATTAAAGAGAAAGCCAAGCCCTGAGCATACCATACTATAAGGGTCTAGGGCTACATGCGGGACCAAGAGGTGGGCTTTATTCTGGACTAGCTTGAAACCCATGCTTCACTACGAAATTATGTGGTCGGGCTTAGTTTTGTGGGAGGAAAATAAGGGGGGGAAATTCTGCCTCTGCCTACCAACATCCATTGGTATTCATCTGGCTAACATCCTGTCTCTGTGTGAGAGTTGAGGGCTGTTTGGAAACTGAAACAGGATTTGCTGTGTGAGCAGGAAGGAGACAGCAAGGAGCCTGGGTGTGGCTTAGCTCAAGTGTTCTGTACTAAAGCTGCTTCGTGCTGTAAAACTGAAACTCCTCCACTCTGCTTGTGTTTTGCATTTGGAAGAGATTTCATGTGGGGAGGGGAAGTAGAACTCCTTAGCATCAGAGCCTGTTAATAATAATATATGAAATACTAATGCTGTGATGGTCATTTTGAAAAATCCTTTCTTAGTGAGCACCTAGAAGCCAAGAGGAACATGCGTATCAAATTTCAAGTTTGTAGGCTTTATCTGTAGATTTTGTGATGATACATGAGTGGTATTTCACTTTATTTATATATATATATATATATATATATATATATATATATATATATATATATATATTTGTTTTTGTAGATTTTCACGGGTAAAGGTATGTAGGTCTTGGTGTATTCGGGTCTTGTCCCGTGTAAGATTGAGAATACCTTGGCAACATTTCGACGAAATCTCATCCGTCATCTTCAGGCTGGTGTCTTCAGCTTCGTTCTCCTGGGAGAAGTGTGTGATCGTGGCTGTTTTTCCCTTTTAAACTCATATATATATATATATATATAAAGATTAGCCTGGCATTAAGTAGTAACAGCTGGAGTTCAGAGAAGGTTTTTAGGGTGAGCATAGATGGCTGGAATACAGTACTGGCATAAACGCAGTCTCTTGCCATTGCTCCTCATGACCACATCTGCAATAACCATCATCCACCTCCCCCTACACATCTTCCCACTGCCAAGCCTAAAGGGCCCATCCAGCCCAAGAGAAACAGTACATCAAAGACCCAATTACCAGCACTTCTCTAAACCATTCAGCACCTATACCACCAAACCCTATTCCACTCCACTTTAAGCAAAATATTAGATCCGGGGAGCCTAGGTTACGTGGATGGAAACCATGGCAATGGACTCAATGTTTTTGTATAAAATTATCTTTAGTATGTTTTTCTTACTATTTATGTGATTTGGATATGGGTGGTATAGCAACAACGTGTTGAACTGAATAGGCATTTGATTTGACCCTATAGTTTGGACATTGATGTGTCCAAGAAGGCATTAGTGACAGCTGGAATGTTTATATAATTATAGTTTAGGCCAGATATTTCTGAAGAATTCACAAATATTCATATTCCAAAATGATTACTAGCATTCTTCTTGACTGTCCAAAAAGTATTTGCCTATGATGTTAGCAAATATTCTAATATGTATACATTTGGTGAGCTTTCATATAATTTGTGAAACAAGTTTTAAAGTTGTATAAAATACATTCATAAACTAGAATGATGGAGCGTAAATAGTAGACTGAAAATTTTAATAGCTTGGGAAGTTGACCTTTAGAATATACACATTTAAATGTATATAATTAGAGGTTGTCAAATGCTTTACAGCTTGAGTTTTTATTAAAATCTTAATGCATCCCCCTCCTCCTTGCCTTCAGTGTCTCGTTATTTATATCCTTACACAATGAGTTCAGTTCTGTGTTGGCATTAAATAAGACATTGAACTCATCCAGTTTCTGTTCATTCCTTCTAGATTGCTTCTCTGAAGCAGTAGCCAAAAGAACGGCTGTCATCCTAATGTTCCAGAGAAGGAATGGGGGTGTAGGAGGCTGGTTTGGTCTTGCATGCTCAAAATATTTTGAATGGCCTGATCATAAAGCTCAACTGCTAGGATGATTTCCACCCACTTCATCATATTATTCAAGCCAGAAGGTGATGCCTTAGTTACCATAGCACAAATGTTGTTGCAGTAATAAAAATATGGAAGTCGCTCATCCAGGTCCTGCCAGTAGCACAAAGATAGCATATTTTGACCGTTTATGTATATGGCTGGGTACATCTAAAGAAGATCACAGAGAGGAAAAAAAGAATCTGATGCTCAAATATATAAATACATTTTTCATTATATCTGAACTCACTGATACAGCTGCTGGCACCTTGTGTCTGCACTAGGTGTTTTCAGTTCTAGAATTAGATTGTACAAATGTTTATAGAAGTGTTAAAGATGGCTTTCTGCAACACCTTGTGTCCTGTTTCTTGTTCTGGGTGAGTGCTTATATGGGTTTTGTACTTAGTGAATGAACAGTTTTAAGAACATATTATTATTTTCATTGTGTACAGGGAGGATTAGAGTTAGGTTTACATTTATAAATATTAAACTAGAACAGTATTGTATTTACATTTTGAACTTAAATACAGAATAGTGTTTGAGCATTACATAATTCAGAATATTTCTTTTAAGTAATTTTTAGTAGATGTTCTAACATTTATTAGTTCATGCTATACTTACCTGAAATAATGATAGGTACAGTAGAACTCCTTAGCATTAATGTTTGCTATGACCAAATATCATGGGGTTTATTCATCACAAATTTTATTTATTATAAAGTTATTTGTCACTAATCTACTTCACATGTAGAAGTACTCAAAGGAAAGATAAAGATAGGATAAATAGATAAGTCCACAGATATTAGCTATGCATGTTCAATAGGAATATATATTCAGGATAATGTCATATGTAAAGCCACTTTATTACACTGGCAATTTATATTAGCTGATAATATTAAATATTGTCAGGGACTGTTTATATATAAAAGCTTGATTGTGACAACAGATTTGTATGATATAGGTGCTGAGAGTTCTGCATGTTAGACTTCAGCTTCATCAACGTCAGTACGTTTTACACATAGTTTTCAAGTGTTATATTTTTATTTTCTAATTTTCAGTTGATAGATGAATATTTGATCATATGCAATAAAGAACTATGATCTTAAACCATCTTTGAATTGTAATATAAAAAATCATAATATAAAGAGTATTTGTTCATAATTTACTTGGCTTATGTGCAGTTCTAGTCACACCTGATTTGTTTTAAGAATGGAAACTTCAGAGATCACAGGACTCATGGACAGCTGGGGTATCACAACTGGAGTGGGGTGGGCGCATCCAACCCGGAGGCCACCAGTTTGACACCTCTGTGCTAAGGGATGAAATCTAGAAAGAGTCTTCTATATCTTAGTGGCTTGGCAGAAACCCCTGCAAGTAGATAATCTAATAACATACCCAGGTCCCAAACCATAAAAGCTTTTAAGGATGAGAACCAGCACCTTAAATTGTACTAGGAAACATGCAACCACTTCAGCTCTTAAAAGCAGAGATTTTTCATGGCCAGATTGTTTAGTGCTTATAACTGGTTGAGCTGATGTATTCTGGAACTACTAAGTGGTCCTCAAAGTAGTCCCTTGTAGTTTTCATTGCAGTAATCCAAACAGGAGGTGACCAAGGCCTCCTGTCCCAGAGAAGATAGATCTTACCTGTGTTCAGTCAGATTTGCTGTTCGGTTTTGGCCAGCAACACTGTAGAATGTTTCTTTTATCAACCAAGTAAACCAAGGAGCAACTGCAGATTGGATAAAGAGGAGCAGTTACTTGGGTATCTTGTTGCCTTATTATTTCAAGCTTAGCAGAACTGCCAATCATGCTCCTGGAAAATTTTCCAGCACCCTATGGAAACTGAAGAGGTTCATTAGGTATCTGAGGCAGACCAATCAAACAGGTCTTCTCTCCTTTCAGAGGCTTGTGACACCAGTCACTTCATAGCAAACAGCAATCTTTTTCATTTCCCAGCCTCAGACCATGTCACATCTGTTCCAAGATGAAAAATGGATCTTATTCGGTTTTTAATAAGTTGGACAAGTCCAGACTCATCATGGTAGCCCTAAAATTTCAAGTTGCCCAAGATGGCAGCTGAAAATCCCCTAGCACCATTGGGTTTAGGGCAAGGATGAGGAATTATGGCCCTTTTATGACTTGTGGGCTTCAATTCCTGCTGGCTCAGGAATTCTGGGAGTCACACAAGGGCCATAGTACCCCAATTCTATTCTTGGAAAATATTCTGCCAATGTTAAGATGAAGATGAAGTCTTAACAGCTCAGCAAGGGACATTGCATAGTCAGTTGCCTCCCATCTCTTGCCCAAGGTGCTGACTAGTGCTAGACTTGATACCCCAAAGACCATAATTCTAATGGGCACAATATCTAATATGAATGCAATATGTAGTGAGTATACTTCTTGTAGGGCATTTAGTACTTGTCTAATCTTGGAATTGGTCTGAAAATTAATTTTAATTTTAATTAGCATGCTCCATATTTGGCATGATAAATAATGGATGGCCTGGGAAAAGAAGTGGGATGATTGTTTTCCTGGAAAAGTAGATTCATAGATTCCTTAAGTTGGATTGCTTTAAAGATCCGAAGGAAAAGCATTCTGTGTTTGTGCACTGGAGTCTGTTTTGACCATGTGCAGTGTAAGATCATTATTGCCAGTCCACTCCATGCTGTTGCCTAATAGGTATTTGCTTTGTGTGGTTACCTTAGATGTTTTCATGTATGTTAATTAACAGTGTCAAAGCTGTTTATATTGTTATGTAACCTAGAAATATTGGCCTTTGTGGAATGTTCACTACAATTTGGTGACAGTACAATATCTTGTCTCTGTTTAGGGGGATGTTTTGGGTGAACAGCAACAGAAATTTATATTGAAGGACAAGTTTCTGAGATGGAAGTATAATTGTAAAAGTTGATTACATAGAATTGCATATACATTGAAATGACTTGTATACTTTGTAATCCATGACTGCTTGTATAAATTACATAAATAAAAATCACTGGTAAACTTTTTATATGAAATTCCAAAATATATGGAAGAAGAATGGTCATATTTCTACAAGTTTATTTCTTGTACTTTTAAGCTTCTCAGCAGTAGGGTTCTCTGTACCTCATAATTTAGCCCCAGTGCAATATGTTTTGTATTTGAGGGGGGGTTAATAGTAAAATCAGCACATGCACCTTTAGTTGCATTGCATAGATATGTATTTGCTTGAAATATTCCTATATGAAAATTCAGTAATTGCCACACAGATAATTTTCTTTGAAGGGTATCTTTTCCTTTGTATAGTTCATAAAATATGTTTCAATTAGTGAAATTTAAATTTATGTATTACACTTTTATCATTTTGTTTTGTTAATTTTGGATTTATTTCATCTTACCTAACTTCCTGTATGTTTGCAGTTCATATAGCTAAATTACTTTCCCTTTCAAATAGAAATAGAGCCATCAGGTTTAGAAAACAGTTGACATATATATGAATTATATACAACTGCAAAAACTCTAATGAAGGTCCCAGAATAGTATAATCAACACTAAGTTAATTAGTGGGCATGGAATATTAATAAACTGCTAGAAGAGTTAAAACTGGTTGGACATAAGCCATTATTTTTCTATTTTTATTTCTATTGTGGAAGGCAGCACAGCTGACTGGCATGAGATTCCTCTACATCAGTTTTCAGTTGCAGATCTACTTTCTTCCATCCATATTGCACTAATAATCTAGTAATCACAGCAGCTGGCAATATATAGCTGACCTTGAAAAGCAAAGCAAACTTGGGCCTGGTTAATAGTTGGATTTTTTTAAAATAGTGTGACATTCAATTAGAATGTCCTTAACAAAACATCCCAATAATGTGATTGCTGCTAAAAAACTGTGCTATAAAATCCTCTCTTCTTGTCTTGTACGTAGTATTGGTTACTCTTCAGTGGGCAATAGAAGTCATGGTGTTAAAGATGACTCTACAGCATTAGTGGAACAAAGAGCAGTCTGCCCTGTCAGCTTTTAAGGAGTGTCTCGCTCGAAGAGGCCTAGAGGGGTGGGGAACATCTGGTGGTGAAAGGGATTTGAGAAATGCACCCAGCAGTTCTGCTTCTCTTGAAGTTGTATCTGATATTCTGCTTTGTGGATTATTAATTGATACAGCTGTAGTTCCTTCCAGTAAGATTTATAGTGGGGGGAGGGGTGAGCAGTTGTTGCTCATGTAACATCTGAAGCTTTTATGTTAAAAGAATTTGGGGGTAGAATATTGTTTTCTGTACTTTCCTTTTTTGCAGAGTTGTAGCTGTAAATCCTACCAGCTTTTTCATAATCCCCAGATCTGTTGACTCAAAATATTAAATATGCTCACAACAACAGAAAAAACAGAAACCAGTGAAAAAGTTGCTGGATTTACTGGAGACCTGGTTCTTGTTTACAAGAGGGGACCTTAATTGAAGATTGCCATTGCCTCCCTGGTTGCTAGTAAGCTCTTTTTTAGAAAACCTTCAAGGCCTCTTTTTTAACCAAGAAAAATACGTTTTACTGGTCATTGAACCTCTGGTCACTAAAGAACTTAGAAACATTGAGGCTTAAAAACAAAGCTAAATTTCACTTTTCCTCAGTATCAATATTAAGTTCCATCTCATAGTTTCTTTGTTTTTTTTTAAATTTGTGGACCTAACTGCAAGGACTTTCTTATTTTTATTACTTTGCAAAGTGGATCTGGAAGCCTTTTGGCTGAAGCATGAGCATAAAAGTTTGAAATGAACAAATAGTTTTATAATGAAGTTCAAACTATGTTGAAAACCTATTAAGGGCAAATTTTATATTTATCAGTTTATAATTGTACTTGTTAGACAGAACTAAGAGTTCTGATGTTTTTGAGAACATGAAGAGTTTCCAGAAATGCTAAAGGCTTCATTTTTTTAAATTGGTGATCTCAAAGGCTCAGAAATCTGTTAAATATTTAAGTAGTTTAAGAATCCTGTTTAGGGTATGAATTCACTGTTCTTTTCCTCTTGGATTCAAGCAGAAAGTACAAGTGGTCATCCATTAATGACCATTTGCTTATTGACTATTCAAAGTTACAATAGTGTTGAACAAGAAGACTTATCCCTGGTCTTCAAAATTGCAACTGTTGAGCAGCCCTGTGGTCATGTGATCACAATTAGGTTGCTTGGCAACTAGCTAACAACTACAGTGGTCATAACATCTCACAGTTAATTACATGGTCATTATTTGTGACCTTCATTGCCAGCTTCTGACAGTCAATGGACAAGCAAGTAGAGGTAAATGACACCTGACATAGAGTCTTAATGACTCACACAACGAACTTATTCCCAATAGGACTATGGACTACATTTTTTACTGACTTTTTTTTTACCACGTCACCTCCTGAGTCTACCAAACACTCAAAAATTGTTTCATATGTGTGTACAAAATGGCTTTGGCTTTAGTTTAGTCCTGATTCCTGACTGCCTACAACAAGTCCCTGCAGTTTTCTTGGCAACGTTTTTGGAAGTGGTTTGCCATTGCCTTCTTCCTAAGGTTAAGAAAGAGTGACTGTCCCTAAATCACCCAGCTGGTTTTGTGGCTAAGGCAGGGCTAGAACTCAACCTTCTGGTTTCTGATCTGATACCATGAAATACTACATCAAGCTGACTTGTTAGTAATACAATAAATTTAATTGCTTCATAATTTTTCATTCCTTCCTTTTTTCCTATTTTAATGATGATTAAAATACAGAAAATTTGAGAGCCTTTGAGGAAAGAAATATACCTTCTCAGATTTTGCACAACTAAAGAATTGTGAAAATGCAACAGCCACGAAAAATCATTGTATAACCCTGTTGCTGGACATGCCTCAGCTTTCGACTCAGTCCTCAGCCAGGACAGACATATCACAAGGAAAAGCCTTACAAGGCATGAAAAGGAGAAAAGTTTAAAAAATGCTGCTTCACTTCACAGCTGATCAGCGGAGCTGTGAAATAGGTGTTTTACCGCTCCGGTGGCTCCAGCATTGCCGGCAAAGGCCACAGGGGCCATTTTTGGGCTCCATGGTGAAGAAGAAGGCCACATGTTCGGCGGCCATTTTTTTCTTCGGCAGGTGGATTCGGCCCACTTCTCCAGGCCCTCCTACATGCCGTGCTGGCCAACACTGGGCCATCGGCCTCCCTGAAACTGCTGGATCGTCACTAGTGAAAAAGGGGTGAGGCTCTTTGTGCCGGTGGGGGACTGTCCCTAGCTCTAAGGTAGACCGAGCTTCATAGGCCTTGGGGCTACGCCCAATCCTGGTTTAAGGCCCAAATTGAATTCTGCAGGCCCTAGTGGGGGCAGTAGTGCCAGCAGGGCATGTTAATGTCCTGAGGTAACAAGGGCTGAAGAAAGTGTGGCCTGGAGCTTTGGGTGGATGGGATAATTGCATCCCCCCACTTCTAATCACCCCTTATCAACTTCTCTTCCTTGCGTGGGTGTGCAACTAACAGAAGCCTCTTTTCCAGTATGGCAGATGCCACTAGTGGAGGCAGGGCCTCCAGGACAGGCACCCACAACTCCACGTCCTCTGCTCTTACTCATAAGAGCAAGCAAGGAAAAAAGGCCTTACCAGCAAAGAGGGTCTCAAAAGCGGAGGAGAAGGACACTTCTACGGGTCAGAAGGTTCTAGAAAAACAAACTGCAAAAAGCCAGAAGGCTTCCAGTGAGAGGAGCAAAAGATCACCTTCAAAGGGTGACTTGGCTGCTTCTCAATATAGTGAGGATCTTCCTCATGAGCAAGAGCCTGGTCCTTTTACCAGGATAAGAGCTCAGGACTGGTCCCCAGATGGAGCTGAAGGTCCTGCTATGCAGCAGATTTCTGCAGAGGTCAGGCATTATGGGGACCTCCAAGATTTGGCCTTTCATTCAGAGCCTTGGCAACAGCAGACGGGCAGACCTAGGCTTGTAGTGGAAGCAACATCCACTCCTATAGCAGCAGGTCTTAGGACAACTGAAGAAGAGATTCCTGTTAATATGCAGGTCATTATAGACAGGGCCATCCGGAAAGGCATAGCTGAAGGATTTCGACATCATTCCTTGGAAGTTTCAGAGATCTCTGTGGTCCCACCAAGAGAACAGGTAGGGTGCTTATCTGAAGAGGGTTCCTTAATCTAGGACCCTGGATCTCCTGATCCTTCAGTGTAGGCTCCTTCTTCCCTGGCAGGGGAAGGAGATAAAAGAGAGTCTGACCTTTCTGAAGATGAGGGTTTGACTCCTGATCAGCCAGCCTTTTCCAGTCTGTTCCGCCCTAATCTATTCAAGTCATTGCTGTTTAAGGCCAGAAATATGGCCAATCTGGGCCCAGATGCTGATGACAGAGATCCCGACGGGGACGATCCTATGGAGTCTGATATTCTGTTTGATGAACCAACTGTCAGAACAGAGGTTGTTCCATCTCCTAAGCTTTTTCTTAAGGTGGTGCACAAACAACTAGATACACCTGCTTTAGGCCGTAGTCTCTCTACTACTGATCGTAGATTCTTCAACATGGGGCCAGAACTTATCAAGAGCCTGCAAGTTCCAGTAGTAGATGCTCCTATGGCAGCATTGGCGTCATCGTCATCTGCTCCTTCTGATCCTGGCTGACAAAAAAAATATTGAGCAGTTGTTGCAGAGGGCCCATCAAGTGGCTACTTGGGCGATGAAGGCATCCACGGCTGCTGCTTTTTTCACTAGAGCCTCCCTCAGATGGCTGAGATAACTGCAGGATTGGCTTCCAGTCTCAGATATTAGAGCCCACCAGATATCAATAAGCTGGTTGCGGCTGCAGAATTTACTGTGAATGCCACTCTGCATATTTCAGGCAGCAACAATGTACAGGCAGACTGGCTCAGCAGGGCATCCCTTTTTCTCCAACTGACTCGGAGATTCAGTCAACCCTTGATGGATCTATTTGCCACACCCATCAATGCATAGTTGCCATGATTTTTCACCAGGTTCATCACCCCGGGGGGCTGAGGGGACCAATGGTCTCCACAGCAGGTGGCCTTTGGGCCTGTTGTATGCCTTTTCTCCTCTGCCACTGTTATCGGCAGAGGTACGGAAATTCCTGGCAGAGAGGGCGGAGGTTATCCTCCTGGCTCCATATTGGCCCCGCGTCCTTGGTTCGCGGACCTGGTGAACCTCTAAGTGCTCAACTCTGACAGATTCCTAAGATTCCTATCTCCTCCAGGGGTCCCTGATACATCCAGAGCCCCAGTGGCTACAGCTGACAGCTTGGCGCTTGAGTGGAGCACTTTAAAACATGACTAATTATCCCGCAAAGTAATACGGACTATTCAGACTTCCAGGCGACCTTCCACAATTTGCATTTTGATGCTACATGGTAAGCCTTTTGCCTTTGGTGCTCTAAGTAAAAAATTAAGCCTATAGAGGCTTTGATAGCACAGATTCTGGATTTTTTGCACGCAGGACTAGACAGGGGTCTTTCCCTAATACCCTTTGACATTAGGTGGCGGCCCTGTCATCAGTATTGACATGTGGAAGGTTGGAATTGTTGGCACATGACCCGACCATTTGCATATTCCTCAGAGGTGCACTTGGGACCTGTCAAAGGTATTGCAGTCCCTGACTAAAGCTCCATTTGAATCTCTCAGGTTGACAAGTTTGTATTTTCTGACTGTTAAAGTAGCCTTCTTGGTTGCTATCAGATCGGCCAGGAGAGTATCAGAGCTGGCGGCTCTCTCAGTGCGTCCAGACCTGTGTATATTTCACCCACACAGGGTGGTTTTGAGGCTGGACCTGGCCTTCATTCCTAAGGTCAACACATGGTTCCACAGAGCGCAAGAGTTGGTTCTTCCAAATTTCTGCCCCAACCCGGCCCACGACTTGGAGAAATCTTGGCACACTCTAGATGTTCGTAGGGCCTTGAAGATATACATCAAAAGGACTTTTGACTTCTGCAAGACGGAATCCCTATTTGTTTCTTTTCAATCTGCCACATTGAGTTGTAAGGTAACTCCTTCTACAGCAGGTGGATCAAGTTCTGTATCTCCAGGGTGTACACGAGTTGGTCCCTCCTAGTACCAAGAGGGGTTATGGCTCATTCTACTTGTAGAGCTGCTATAACGGTTGCTTGGACTACACAAGCTTCAATTGAAGAAGTTTGCAAGGCAGCCACGTGGACATCCCCATCTCTATTTCTCCGGAATGATCGTTTGGATGCTTTTGCATCGGATGCAGCGTTTGGCAAACGGGTTCTACAGAAAGTCATCACGGAGCATGGGGATCAGGACCAGACGTGAGCCCTCCTGTGGACGCTCCAGCTTTGGTATGTCCCTTTGCCTGGACTCTTGTAACCTTACAAGGGAGAAAGGGCATTGGTCTTACCTGATACACTTATTCTCTTTGTAGATTAGAGAGTCCAGCCCTGCCCTGAGTGGTCTGATCCGGGGCATGGGCCGAAGGGGGGGGGGCTGATAATCTGGTTCCTGTTTTTTCATTTCAGAGGCAAGTCCTGTCTGTCATGTTGTCTTCGCTGAAAGCTGGGGCAGAGCTAAACAGCTTTGACAGACTCGGTCCAGTCGACTAGGAGACGGAGTTAACCCTTTGCCTGGACTCTCTAACCTATAAGAAGAATAGACATATCAGGTAAGACCAATGCCCTCTTTCAGAAGGCGCACATCATCAAAAAAATAAGCTGACTCAGTCCAATTTCCTATTTAACTAATGATCAGTTAAATATGGCTTAAGTCCAATCCCAAAAACTAGTTTGAGAACATGTCTTAGACAGACCCCTCCTTAATTCACATAAAAATAAACAGAGGGAGAAGGAAAGTGCAAGATGTTGATCCATCTACCCTATAGAGATGACAATAAATGACAATAAAAGTCAGAATGGGGTATAACCATTTCTTGGATAACTTTTCCTTAATCAGTCAACCTGAGAAACAGCTGCAAGTGGCACAGCTGTAATTGTGCAAATATGCTGGTTTCCATAGTTGCTATTTGTGAATCAAATGACAGCTGATCATCAAGGGCATTTCTAGATGGAAAAACCTGCTCTTTCAGTGGAGTTGCAACTCAATTAACAAAATAAGATAAATCTCAGTCCAATTTCTTAATCAAGAGTGCTGATTTAATTTCAGCTTTATCCAACTCATTAGAGAAGTTAGTGCTTATTTTGGAAAACAGATTATTAGCTCCTTGAAGTTGAATGGTAGCTATAGCAGGCTTGAGTATCATTACCTTACAAAGTTTTGAATTATTTCTCCTTTTGATTTTATGTTGGTATTTGCTACTGGGGAGTCAAGCTGAATTCTATATGATATCCCAATCAGCAGCTGAGTCCTGTGATGGCGAACCTATGGCGTGGATGCCAAAGGTGGCATACAGAGTCTTTTCTATGGGCGCACAAGCCGTCGCCCCAGCTTGGCTCTGCCACATATGCGTATGCACCTCCTGCCAGCCAGCTGGTCTTCAGGTGTCTGCCACACATGCATGGGGCAGGTGCATGTGGGGATGCATGCACATGTGGGGGATACATGTGCGTGGGGGTGGGGTGCATGTGTGGGGCTGTGTGCACATTGTATTTTGGTGGGTTTGCACGCATGCATTTGCACACACTTTGGACACCTGGTGCCAAAAAGGTTAGCCATCACTGCCTTAAGGGATAGGGACCAGAAAAAGTCTCTTCCTCCAGATTTCAATAGAGGGGGAGTGATTACTAAAAGAGACAATATTCGCAGGGCTAAACTATTATGTTGGAGCATTTTGTGCTCTGTAATTTTGAAAATGCAAGCCAAATAAATGTCATTCCCATTCTTGCAGATATTAGCGTTGCATTGGGTTGAGTAGCCAAGTTTGTAATAAAAGATAATTTGCTGAATGTCTATTCTCATTCTGGGTTAATTGGTAATTCCTTTAGAACGGACATCTTTCTATTCCAGATCAGCCTGTTCCTCAGCTGCAGATACGCTTTGCACTTAGAGATTCTTATTACTTCTGAACTGATTTTATCATGATGCATGAGATATATTTTTCTCCCTTATTCATTAGTTTGACAGATGGTGACATTACAAATCAGTTCCTTTTACCTCATACATAAAACAACTTGCTCTTTTAGCTGTTTTTCTTGGCTTAGCTTTAACAATATTTCAAATGTCAGTAATGATATTTTGCAAGGATTATAGTCATTTACCAGTCACATTAAAGTTGGTTCTTAGGGCAGAGCCACCCCCCCGCCCGCTAAATTAGCACTATTTAAAGATATATATATTACAAATGCTTATCTAAATACCCAAAATATTTTAATTTTAAGAATAAATAAATGTTATGCTTTTAATCATCAAAATTATTTAAAATTCAGAAGAGGTCTAATAATGTTTGCTTTGTCAGTCAAAAGATAAATAATTTTAAAAATTTGTTGCAGTATTTCCTTCAACTAAATAGTTCTTGTTCCTTCCATTTGTTTTTTTTAAATGGGTGTTAGATGCATAATACAGAGTTCCTTATTTTTGTTGAAATTCTGCTGTTGGATAATTTCATTGGATAAATTGTAAGTTTATTAATTTGAGGTGATTATTTTACTGAAAGATGCAATAATGCCATTTATATTACTATGTAAAGACCTTGTTTGTAACCTATTTTGATTGCATTTTAATGTCATTTAAAATTCTGCAACCACTCAGTATAATGTACTAAATATTTATAGTTTCATAGCTCTTGTTGTAGTGGGAGAGCCTAGTATTGTGTCTCAGAAATTAGCATCTTGTTTTCACTTAAATATATGGAATGTGAAATGTAGGCAAATATGATTTTTCTTGTCTCATAGCCACAAGAAGTACAGTAGGAAAAGTATACCATTCCATTTGTGTATGAGTTTTTATTTTTACTGCTACTAAGCCAGTGACATCAGCTCTTTTAGTTTCAGTTAGTTGCAATACAACAGGAGTAGCTGTATTTTAGAAATAGATATGTATTAGCATTTTGCCATTATCTTGTGTTGGCTGTTATTTTAGAAACTATTAAAGACAGTATGAGATTTAGACTGAAATGGCATTAAACTTTGTTCTTATGAGTTGGATTGGTCTAATTTCTAACTCTTGTGTGCGTGCTTTTGTCACGTGCACACCCACACATATGCACATAGATCACATCACAGAAGTACTAAGGATTTTTCCAAGAAGTCTTCATTATGTCAGGGAGAGCAATCACTATCATATCCAATGTTTTGAATTCTTTAGAAGAAAAGATTGAGCTACTAGATGTTCACATGTAGCCTTCTTCCAAAGATTCTGCTTCACCAAAGAGTTTTCTGTGTTACCTACTCCAATTCACTGGCAAAGTATGTACTATATTACATATTAAGCTGTTTCATACTAAATCAGAGTGTTCTTCTACATAACCCAGTATTATGTGTGCTGACTGCAACTGAACGTGGATAGGTTTTGTACCAAGGCTTTTTACCACAACATCATTTTAATGAGGAAACAGGTTCATAATTTGAAATCTGGTTTTTCTACACTGAACTACAAGTAATTCTCCTCTACTTACAACACTTCGTTTAGTGGAAGGTACAATGGCAGTGAAAAAAGTGTCTTATGACCTTTCTCAAATGACCATTGCAGCATACCCATGGTCACATAATCAGAATTCAGATGCTTGGCAATTGACTCGTATTTATGACAGTTGCAGTATCCTGGGGTCATGTTGTGACCTTCTGACAAGCAAAATCAATAAGGAAGCCAGATTCACTTAACAACCATGTTACTAACTTAATAACATCAATCATTCACTTAACTATGGCAAGAAAGGCCACAAAATGAATAACTGTCTTATTTAGCAACAGAAAATTGGGGCCCAATTGTGGTTGTAAGTCAAGGACTACCTCTATTCTTAACTTTGAAGGGACCTTGAAGTTCATCTGATTCAATACATATTATAACATTTGTGCTGAGTAACTATTCTGCTTCCATTGAAAACATATAAAGGGATTCCAGTGTTTTCTGATATAGGTTATTCCAGTATTAAACAGTATAATGAGGACATTTTTAATGATGATTAATGAAAGTAGTCTTTTTGGTATTATGAATTTATTGGCTTAGGTCCATTTTTTTCTCTCATTTTTTTCCATGTAAAGGATAATCTTTCGAATATTAGAATGTTTACTCCCAATAACTTCTCTCTACACAGCTTCTTCAGTTTATTCACATAGAAGCAGGAGAGCCAGATCTGTCATCTTCTTTCTTGCCCCCTTTAGGATACATTAGATTTAAGTAGAGATAGTCCTCGATTTATGATTGTAAGTGAGCCTGCAATTATGTTCCTGTCATAATAATAATGCTTGTTAAACAGGTCATCATGTGATCACGATAGATTTTAAGACCTTTTATGTAGTGTTTTCTAAATGAATGCAGTGATCATTAAACAAATATGGCCGTTAAGCAAATCCATTGTTTGCTATGTGGCGTTTTTTGCCAGAAATGAAATAAATGCTGGTTTGGGGTAAAAACTTCATAAATCATGTGGCTGTGGGATGCCACAAACAACTATAAATGCAGGCTGCTTGCCAAAGTGCTCAAAATGTGGTCACATGATTGCAGGAGGGGGTATCTAGCCAGAACTTTGAATGAATCTGGGTCATTAAATAACTTTTGAAGGGTCTGGTGTAACTTTAAATGGTTGCTAAGCCACCAGTTTTAAGTTGAGTGCATGGCCTGTAATTCAGTACATGGCCAGTTGACATCCTGATACTGCACTGACATAGACATTATATAGTAGCAGGGTTTTCTAGAGGAGCACTGATACACATGGGAATTGTAGTTTTCTGATGCTGGAGACTGGAGTTATTCAAAATTTGTAATGTTTTCATATAAGTAAAAACTGTTTCTTAAAAATTGTTTTTCTATAGAACCTTCCCTCAGAGGTTTTCTATAATATTTTTTTGAGTTGTAAAAATCATGTATTTTTCTCTGTAGAAACATAACTTAAACATTCTTAAGTTTGTAGGAGATGCTGGTCTTCATATTAGGTGTCTGTTGCCTTTCCCAATGAGATAAGAAGTCTGCATTGCATGTATATAGAAATTAGGTAAATGTAAAGGTTCCCTTCGCACATACGTGCTAGTCGTTTCCAGCTCTAGGGGCGGTACTCATCTCCGTTACAAAGCTGAAGAGCCAGCACTATCCCAAAACATCTCCGTGGTCATGTGGCTGGCATGATTAAACGCCGAATGCGCATGGTACACCGTTAACTTCCCACCAAAGTGGTCCCTATTTTTCTACTTGCATTTTCACATGCTTTCAAACTGCTAGGTTGACAAAAGCTGGGACAAGTAAGAGGAGCTCACTCCGTTACACGGCACTAGGGATTCGAACCATCGAACTGCCAACCTTTCTGATCGACAAGCTCAGCATCCTGGCCACTGAGCCACCACGTCCCTTATAGAAATTAGTAGCCTGTTAATGGTTTGATCGCCAATTAATGTAGCATTGTTGTCCACAGAATTGGTGAAAGGAGGATCAAATGATGAAATGTCCCTCATACTGTAGGGTCTCAATGCAAACTCCACCCCTTTTATACTCATATAGTTGCAAGCAAATAGATAAAGGATAACACTTCATCACAATGCACATGTGACAAAAGTTTGCTACAGAGGCATTAAGTATTTAGCAGCATGTATGCACAATTCTTTGTGCTATTGCATATTCATTTTTAATAGATGCAAATGTATATATGTCAATTTGTGATGTAATTCTGGCAATTCTACCAGTTTGTACATCTCATTTTTGTCCTGTTAACTGATCATAGGGGTTGGTTTTAAAAAATTCAATTCAATCTACAAGATTTTTCCAACCAGGCATAAAAGTGATGCGCTAGGGAAAAAAACTGCTTTGGCAGAGCTGCTATGTATCTCACTGGAGTGGCAAAGGTGCAGAAAGATCCTGACACTTAGATGAAAGCATTTAAGGTGGGGTGGGGATTGTAAACCTATAATTCCTAATTTCTTTCATTGCATATACTTAGGCAAGAGTGCAGATTTGAAGATGCTACTTGCAAGATATCCGAATCTGATACTGAAGACTTATCAGATGAAGCAAATACTGAAACTTTCTATGGAACCTCCCCTCCTAGCACACCACGGCAGATGAAACGCCTGTCAACAAAACATCTGAAAAGTAACGTTGGGAAACTTACCAACCGTTCTGCTTTGAAAGGTACGCAAGAATTTTTCAGGATTGCAAAAAGTAAAGCAGTCAGCAGTGAGTAACTTGGTATTCTGCTTGAAATCTACTGTCGTTTTCCCAGTATGTTTATATTAGACAGACAAAATGGGAGCTTTTGTCCAATGCAGTGAAAATTGAGAAATGAATTGTTTCTGTGGGGAGAGAGTAAGGAGAATTGATAGAGTCTCTTCCTTTCTGCTGAATGTGCAGAAATCTTCCATTCCCCTTTTTCATTTGATGAAGAATGAATAGCCAAGCTTACATGCATGGAGCCTACTGCTCTGCCACTCCTGATACAGAATGGCTAAGCGTTAGTGGGAAGATCAAAGGGCCTCAGATTTCTGTCTCATCACCTGCTCTTTTGCAATACAACTGGCACAGCAAAGCAGCAGGATTAAGAGGGTTAATTCGTTACAAAGTATATTAAAAGCAATTAGAAATGGGAATCAAACAGCATTGTGGATAGTCAACTTGTCCCAAGGTTGTCTAGTTGTCTATTTAGCTTGGTATTATCTATTCTGACAGGCAGTGATTGTTCAAAGTTGTCTGATATAGTGAAAAGATATTTCCTGAAACTATTTAACTGTTTTATCTTTATTAAGCCAGGCAGGTGCTCTATAGGTCTGCATGGGCTTATGTAAGCAAGATAGTGCAGAGTGAAGTCATATATCTTGAATGCATATACATTATTTTGACAAATATGCATGATTATTCCCATGAAAATAAAATCATCTGACTTTTTATTTTGCAAAATGTTGTTTTCACTTTCTCTAAATAACAGTATGGTAATAGTTCTTTATTGAGAGCTAGTTTGGTGTAGTCGTTAAGCACTGAAGTAGAACCCAGGATACTGGCTGAATGACCTTGGGGGGAGGCAAAACCCCTTTTAGGCAAGGACAAACTACTATTGAAATTTTGTCAAGAAAACTGCAGGGACATATCCACCAGGGCTAGTCACCAGGAATCAGCCATGACTTGAAGGCACCTGCCCCTCCCCCCCCAAAGTAAAATTTTATTATGTCAGTCTGTATGTACTGGTATTGTATTAGTATTGGCAATATGCTTTGCAAAATATATGAATATTGTCAAAAACTAGAAATATTCCTCATCCTATTTAGCAGAATTTCAGGTGTAGTAAAATTATGAGTTTATTAAATAATTATCCTTTTCTGCTGCTTTTTATTGTAGATGAGATGAATAAAAGGATGTAGAACTTCAAAAGTATTCCACATTTTATCTTCCTTAAAATAACTCCTAAAATAGGTCAGTGTTATATTATCCCAAGAGCATGGCTACCTGCTAAGATTTGAGCTAGCTTTGTCCATCTAACTATTCATAATACTTAGCACCTTAGTTGTTATGTAGAAGGACAAAGTAGTAATAAAAAACATATTTTTTAGATCCAGATACATTTATATGGGTTTACAAGCCATTATGCACATTATTTGTGTGTAACTGTTCCTCAACTGCTGAAAATTCAAGATATAGGGAAAAATGAATGTAGGAATGAGTTTATGCTTTTGCATTCAAATTTGGAATAAATTTTAGTAAAATTTCCATCATCTCTGCATCTCAATAATACTGAAAAGACAAACATGTATAATTGTGTCCCTGCTCAGAATTATGTGAAGTTTCTTTAAATACTCTGTTGATAAAACAGCTATTTTTACAATAAGATTAATCCAAAAAATGCATTTATTAAATTTAGATTGTCACTCAAAAACCAGTTTTTTCAAGGACAGCACACCATACATTAAAATCATACTTTAAAATGTTTGGAAGTTAAAATATACAAAAAGATAAGCAAGAAAAGCCATGTTGAAGTAATTAGAAGTTCCTAAGCAACATATATTTTGAAATGTTGTATATAATAAAGTAATCTTTCTCTGGTGATGAATAGACAGTAATGTTGGTTCCAGGGTTACTTACTAGGGAGGACATGCCAGAATCTATAGGCTATTACTAAAAAGTCCAATTCCCAAGGAAACACTTACCACATCTTGCTCCTGCAAAGTACTAACAACCTCTTAATATGAACAATTTAATACTAAGGAACACAAGGAAAGGGGGGATTTTTTTTCAGATTCATAAGGTCCATAGTTGATGTACCTTACCAACCAATGTTGGTAAAATACACTTAACACAGAGGACACTTGGGTTTTTGGTGACCGAAAGAATACTCAGATTGTGAAACTGATCTTGTAAGAGTTCTAGATCACTTTCCAGAATAAGGTGACCATTGTTCACCTGGATAAACTTATCTGCTCTCAGCATTTCTATCTTATTCAGAAATGCTGGACAGACAAGCACAAGTTGTTAGCCTTTATCCAGCCCATTACTGTGGCCAACACTGAATTAATATTTCTGCTTCACCTGGAGCTAATGAAAATAGACAGCTGTGTGTCATGAGCAAAGCAGTGACACTTTATTCTTAATCTCCAAATGATCTCACTCAGCAGCTTCATGTACTTTTTAAACAGCATGGGAGATAAAATGCAACCTTGCAGAATCCTGCAGCATCATTTTCAGGAGATGGCTATGCTGTGCAAGCAGGCCATGCATAGAGTTCCCTTTCATCTAATTTGGACAACCTCTCCAGAAGGACATCACGATCAGTATTTCAAAAGCCCACTCAGAGGTTCAACAGAGAATCATCAGAGTCACTCACCCTCCATGTTTTCTCTCAGCTAAGAGAGATTAAGATGATTAAGGGTTATTATGTTAGCGTCAATGGAATGAAATAATGTTTTACAATTAGTTTTACAACCTCATAGTTCTGCCTTTTAGATCTTATGCAATAGTGTATACATTTTAAAAGATTTAATCAGGAGTTTTAAGAAAAAAATGTTATTCCTCTCCATTCCATCAAGGCTTATGCTCTGAAGACTTCTGTTTAGTCACTGGTTCCAGCTGCTATGTATAGTAAAAGAGATAATTGTAATGAGAAGTCACTTCTTAGGATTACAATTAGGGCAACTGAATGTTTCCATTAGCCCTGTTATTTTAAAAACTCCACAATATAATTATGATGCCCTTAGGTACAAAATGACTCAGCGGGCCTTGAATTTTAAGGGAAGTATGTTTCAAAGAGCTCTTTGGTGTGGTTATCAATTATTGCTACTTACACATTCATGGACATTTCTAAAATACGGTTTTTTCATTCTCATGTTAGATTTTGGCTTAAGTTGAATGACTAGGAAGGTATAATAAAAAGAGATACAGAAATTAAGATAACCGAGGTTTATCTCACTGTTTAAAAATAGCAATAACACACAAAAAACTGACGTTTTAAGTAAAAAGTTAATTTGGTATGTGGTTTTGTAATGACAGGAACCTAATAATTCAGAGTATCAAACCTGACCACAGATAACTTTAGATGTAATTGCTGAAGCATCAGTGTGTTATAGTTGAATGAGTGGGATATGATTATCCTGTTGCCATTCTCATAACTACTAAGATGTTTTATCATCTTAATTTGTGGGCACAGCTAAGTACCTGGTAACAATCTGCACTGTATTGGTATCATAGGAAGGCAGATGGAGAGTGATGTCGTATGTCTTATGACATCATTACCTAAATAGTGCACATTCTGTACTGTACACCATCTGCATCATGATTTGACTGAGCCAAATTACATAATTTGCATAATTCACATGATGCTATGTTTGACATCAATGTGGTTTCTATTGGATGCCTGTGTTCCAGTGTTTCATAAATTTATGACGTTAGACAAAAACATGGGCAGAGTATTTGAGTGGCATTTGAATTATGTGTGTTATCTATTAGGTTTTGAACCTTTTACATAATGTGAAGGGACTGTTCTGAATGTGTCAGGTATATTTAGAATACAACAAAACTGAACGCTTATGGAATGGAAGAAGTAAATAAAATTAGTATAAAGTAGGTTGGTTTTTTTTAAAGCATGTTTTTCTTTTGATGTGAAAAAAAATGTGTTTCATGTTATGATTTCAGAGAAAATGAGCTCACCCAACCAGCTGCCTAACAAAGATAATATTAAAATCTCCGAGAACTCAGAAGAGCACAGTTATAAGCAAGGGAAAAAGATCCGAGCCACCCTAAGGACAACTGAGAGGGATCACAAAAAAAATGTACAGTGTTCGTTCATGTTGGACTCAGTTAGTGGGTCCTTACCCAAAAAGTCGATTCCAGATGTTGATCTCAATAAGCCTTACCTCAGCCTTGGCTGCAGCAATGCTAAGCCTCCAGTATCTGTACCCGTGCCTATAGCCAAAACTACACGCCAGACGTCTCGTACTGATTACCCAGCAGACCGCTTAAAATTTTTTGAGACCCTGCGGCTATTGCTAAAGCTTACCTCAGTTTCCAAGAAAAAGGACAAAGAGCAGAAAGGCCAGGAAAGCACTTCCTCTGTTGAATTAAACCGATCCAATGAATTAATCTGGCTTGAACTGCAGGCATGGCACGCAGGGCGGACTATTAAGGACCAAGACTTCTATTTGTACACAGCTCGTCAAGCCATCCCTGATATTATCAATGAAATTTTTACTTTCAAGGTAAACTATCGGAACCTCTCCTGTGTGGGAAATGGAGCTAGTCTTAATGGTACGTCGGCAAGACAGTGTAAAGCAGCCCATGGAGCTAATGTAATGGGCTACTCAAGCTATCACGAGCACCTCCATCGCCAGCGGGTCTCTTTTGAGCAGGTAAAGCGGATAATGGAGCGGCTAGAATACGTAGAAGCACTTTATCCATCTCTGAAGGCCCTTCAAAGTGACTATGAAAAATATGCTGCAAGGGATTTTCAAGACAGGGTGCAGGCACTTTGTCTTTGGTTAAACATTACAAAAGATTTAAACCAGAAACTAAGGATTATGGGGACTGTTTTGGGCATCAAGGATCTTTCTAACATTGGCTGGCCAGTGTTTGAAATCCCTTCTCCTCGTTCATTCAGGGACAATGATCCAGAGGATGAAGTTTACGATGAAGATGATGATGATAGGGTAACCTCAGGTGCATGCACAGAGGAAAGTGAAGATGAAGAACAAATGTCTGAGGAGAATCTCAGACAAGCCATCTGGAAAAATCTTGCCAATGAGACAAATTTTGACTTTGAGGCACAGGACCATTTGTCAAGAAAGCTTGATAGGCTTGAATCTGAAGATGACTCAACCTGCGGGGCAGAGTGCAACAGAAACCCAGGCTGCAGCGGACATTATTTGACCTCTATTTATAGGCCATTTGTAGATAAAGCACTGAAACAGATGGGGTTGAGGAAACTCATTTTAAGACTGCACAAGTTAATGCATGGCTCCTTGCAGAGGGCCCGAATGGCATTGATAAAGAATGATCAGCAGCTGGAGGTAGGTTTGGGGAGGCAGGTGGAATGGATGGTGTTCGAGCAATAGTGCTTTTAAGCAAATGTTTTTCTTCAAAAAGTTTTTCTATGTAAAAATGCGCTTATAGTTTGAAACATGCTAAAACATGTTGACTTGCTTTGATAATGGTGACATTATCAGGTGAAACATAATGTTATATATGTGGTCTTTCCTTGTCAATTCTGTAGTGTCTGGTGCTACAGAAAAGCCACAACACAACCTATACAGGTAGTCCTTGACTTACAGCCATTCCTTTAGTGACCATTCTAAATTATGATGACACTTTAAAAAGTGACTTATGACCGCTTTTCACACTTAACAACCATTGCAGCAGCCTCTTGTCAAATGATTTGGGTGCTTTTCAACAGGAATGTATTTATGACGGTAGTTGCACTGTTGCAGAGTTATGATCACTATTTGTAACTTTCCTAGCCAGTTTCCGACAAGCACCATCAGTGGAAGAACTCAGATTCACTTAATGACTGCATGATTTACTTAATTACTGTTGTGGCAGAAAAGGTTGTAAAATGGGGCAAAACTCATTTAACAACTTCCTTGCTTAAATTTTGGACTCCGTTGTGGTCATAAGTCGAGGACTACCTGTATCAATTTCCTGACAGTTAAAGGTTAGTGGGAATACACTACATCAAGGGTTCCCAACCCCTGCTCTGTGGACCAACACTGGTCCACAGCATGTCAGGAACTGGTGTCCTCAAAACAAGTGAAGCCTCAACCACAGGATACAGGCATCACATGAAACCCCTCTGGTCCATGGAAAAAACACCACAGAATCAGTCCCTAGTGCCCCAAAGATTATGGGCCGCTGCACTAGATACTCAATTTCTCCCATTCTCTTCCTTCTTTCTTAGTGATGATATTAATGGCCCTATAACATGGGACAGGCCTTATTGGAGTAATAATGGCCAAGTGCTAGAAATGAAAGTTGCTTCACAAAACATTATCTATGCTAATTTATTGTTTTCTGATATGATTTTGATTGTGGAAGATAGGATATTCATTAGATTGAAATGTGATTTTATACAAAATGAAAAAAAAAGAATAAATGTTCCAATCCTTCTGAAATTTAGGGAATAAAAATTGCCAGGAAGTCTTGTGAGAGCTAAGATACAGTGAACTGAATATTTTAAATACACTTAAATTCAAAATAATTAATACAAAAACATTATACATTACTGTATTTATATTTTGCTCTTTCTCCAAGTCGCTTTAGAAGCCTGCCTGCTTTTTTCCTCTCCTGTTTATTCTCACAATAATTTTGTGAAGAAGGTTGTGCTGGATGAGAGTAGCTAACCAAAACCATCCAGTTATTCTAATGATTTACAGGAGAATTGAATTTCTTGTCTTGCATGCTTAATCCCTCCAAAAAACCCCATCCTCATTCATTAAATTTCTTTTGGGTTTGCCTACATGTTGGATGAGTAGAGGGTGCATTCAAATGTTATATCCGTGTCAGATTCCTGGAATTAATTTTGATATGGAAGAAGTCTGACAGTTTTTTTCATGTTATGATAAAAACTCAAATATTAATTTCTATTGTGTAATTTGCGTGGTTGTCATATAAGATCCATATATATGAGAAATGTTTTATTATACCTTGTCTCCCAAATTTGTTTTTTTAAATAATCACTGTGTAATTTTAAACCCACAAAAGTAGAATCATGCTACTGAAATTATGAAGAAAATAGTGTCTCGAATCAGGGTTTTTAACCTCTGAATGTTGTAGGTGGAGAAAAATGCTGCTACCTTTCTATGTAAATTCCTCCACAGGCATAGCAATTTGATTGTTTTTCCTGATATCTGATCTGTTTCACTGCAGATTTTGATCATATGGATAAAGATGGTGATTGTTTTAACTTGTAAATGGTTTTTATCAACTTTACAGAGTGTTAAATTATTGTCTTGTTTTTATTAAGAATTATAAATATTTAGGAAAATATAATATGGGATCTGAAGAAGACAATTGAAAAATCAAAGATTGGGGTGGTTTTTTTCTTTTTTTAGAAAAGGTGTTAATTGGGTCCATATTGCAGAATAATTTATTCTTAGTTCCTAGGACTGGGGTAAAACCTACTTTTATTTAAATTTTTAGACATGATAGTTGGAGAAGATTCTAAGCCAGGTAAGTCTGCTTCTCTTTTTTATAGCATTCTCTCTCTATATATTTTCATTCCCTCAGCAAATGGCAGTGCTGGCCAATGAAAACTAGGTTTGGGAGCTAAACAAAGTTGGGCAGGGTTAGGGTGAGAGCCCCACCCTCCCCTCAGGCTGTAGGCTCAACTGGGCAGTCAGAAAACACCCAAGAAGAAAACTGAGGGATACCATAGTAGACCATACTTACCAGGCCCAATTCAAGGGAAACGTTTCCTTTGCCTGATGTTTTGCATATGCTTTAGTTATATGCATAGTGATGAATGCCTGGTACATGAACTTCACATTTGCTCAGTAGTTTGGTTCCTACTATTATGGAGTAGGATGTGAAAACTGGTAAGAAATTTCTTTATACTAATCCTTATCATCAACATCTGGCACCCTGGGATGTTTGCTGGACAGTCAATGGTTCGACTCCCCAGCATTTCCCCGTACTGTCCAGGTATTCTGGTTCAAGGGTCTCTTGTTTTAATTTCCCATTGTGCTATATAATGATACCATCCCAAGTCCAGAGTGAAAATAGCAGCTACCAGCTGCCTCTGTGGTTCTCTTATGTAGGCCCAAGAAAGGCAAGCTTAAAGACATTTAAGACATTGTTGGTATTTTAATAATTGATATATCTATTCCTTTATCTCACTGGCATTTTAGTTTTATGTAGTTTCTGTTAAAAACAATTTTCCTTGGGTAAAGCTGTCAAATATGTGTTACAAAATGTGTTTTTGTAAATCTAGCAGCCATGCTGATTATGTATCATCGCTACAAGCCTGATTACTCCTGTGGTGCTACTTTTCTGGAGCAACCAGTTGTTTAATCCCAATCTAACTCCCATGCTTGCATCAAAAGGGATTGTTTTTATTGGGGGAGGAGATGTAGCATACAGCATCTGTGCTGTATAGTATAGAAGACCTTTCTTGAAACATTTATCTGCAAGGATAGGATGCAGTTTAAACAAAAGGTGGTTTTGCTTCATGTATTTTCAGCAGTTGTTTTTAAAGTTAATATCTGGTTTATTAAAAAATGCTGTTTTAAAGAAGAGAAGAAATTAACCACCAAATTCTCTCTTTCTCTCTTTTATTGCTGTTAGTTTTCTGAATACCCAGATCCCATTTTATGTTCAGATTATGTGCAGTTGTCAAATTCTCCGGCTTCTTCAGATCAAAAATGCAGTACTGTATCATGGGAAGAGTTGAAATCTATGGATTTGCCATCTTTTGAACCTGCCTTTCTGGTACTTTGTCGAGTTCTTCTCAATGTTATCCATGAGTGTCTCAAATTAAGATTGGAACAGCGGCCTGCTGGGAAGCCATCCCTCCTGAGTATTAAGCAGGTTTGCCTGTCATATTTTATTTTATTTTCTTCTATAGTATTAGGTAAAAATGTATCTTCTTTTCAATATTGACAATTCTCCCTTATAGCCCGGATGCTGCTTACAAAATAATGAACTAGAACATTGCTTGTGACAAATACTAAACGCTTACAAATAATGATTTCATCAACAGTGAAAAAGTGATGTTTTGTGCAACTTCTCAATTGTTTACAAATGATAAGCGCTTCAGAAGAATAGCTATGAGATGTTGATTTTTATGTTTTGAAAAGAGGATTCTACAGAGGGCATAAAAGCAATCTACTTTTCCCCCCAAATTAAATAAAATGGCTTCTTAGTAAAACCATGTGTTTTATGCTGTAATGCAAAATGAAGATGTGCATGCTGCATAATGTTTACAGATTTCAATGTAATATATATTTATAAATGATTGACTAATTTATATATTTATAAGCAGTTGACTAAGCGCCAATCCCACCTCCCCCTTCGCTCCCTCCTCCTCCTCTATCTTGGGATAATGGTTTTATTTTGTCTGCATTGCCATTTTATACTTGATGTTAGTGTTTTTGTTCTGTTATTGCTATGTCATTCACTAATCAAAAACATTTAGGCTGATAACAGAAATGGCCTTTTGATGTAGATGGTACCAATAATCCACAATCAGTATCCTCCAAGTAAAAAATAAATAAACATAGTGAATACTGTATTGCTGTGATCCTCAGTAGTATGCTGAATGTATGTATGTATGTTTGTATGTATGTATCTATATATATATAATATCTATATATTTATATCTATATCTATATATATATATCTATATGAAATAACTCTATCTCTGCATGTTTTGAAGAAGCATATATGATTAGCTGGTTATTGAAAAATGATAAATGCTTTGGTCTTAAACGCAAACTACACCTATTCAGTATTCAAGCGAATATGAAAAAATGCAGAGGGTGGAGACGGATAATAGTACTTGCAGAATTCCATGAGACAAAACATTACAGCAAGAGGCCATGTGAAGATAGAAAATGGATGACCAGAAAAATTTAAGAGAACACAAAGTAAAAGAATTAGAAAAGACTTGTGGACTCCAATCAGTAAAGAAAATTAAATATTTAGGAATAAGGTTGACAGCTCATTGTAAAGCGATAAAAGAGAATAACTATGATACCTTGCTAGTACAAACAAAAAGATTTAGAAACATGGAAGAATTTGAAACTATCATTAATGGGCTGAATAGCAGCTATAAAAATGTCCATTCTACCAAAATTTTTATATTTATTCCATACTATTCCAGTGAAATTAGGAAAACCCTTTTTTGACACTTTGAGCAAAACAATATCAAAATTTATTTGGCAGGGTAAAAAACCTAGGATAAAATTAAAAATTTTACAAGATATGAAGAGCAGAGGAGGATTCAGATTGCCAAAATGGGAAACATAGTGCAGCAAATTTGGTGTGGTTGAAGGATTGGATTAATCTCAAAAATAAAAGAATACTAGCCATTGAGGGACATGACCTCCAAAGAGGATGGCATGCTTTTTTATGGGAGATAGGAAATACTAAACAAAAATACTTCCATAGACATTTAATTAGAGATTCGCTGATGTATAACTGGATTAAGGTAAAAAAAAAAACACTACATGAAAATTCCAATTCAGCTATCTACGATGGAAGCAACGATCCATCCAAATAATTTAGATTGATGTAAAATGTTAAAATATAGGGATTTATTAGACAATTGTGGAAACTTAAAAACTATACACAAGCTACAGAAATGGGCTACGAGTGGACTGGTGGGCTTACATTCAAATATCATTGCAATATAAAAAAGATGTAAACGAATTCGGAATACAACTAAAACCGCACTATCTGGATAAAATTTTATTAGGTTCAGATAAAAAAACATTACAAAAATTTACAAATATCTATTAGAAGTAGAATTGGAAGAAGAAATTGTTAAAGGATGAATGATTGTGTGGGGTCAAAATATAGGGCATAACATAAATTTGGCGGATTGGGAAACCATTTGGAATAGAAATTATAAAATGACAAAATCAACAACATATAAGGAGAACACATATAAAATGTTTTATAGGTGGCATCTTCCCCCCTCGAGATTAGCGAAAATATATGAAAAAATGAGTTGGAAGTGTAAGGAGAAAGAGGGAACATACTATCATATGTGGTGGACCTGCCCAGAGGTTCGGAAATATTGGCGTAAAATTCAAATTTGGCTACCAGAAATTATCGATGAAAAAGTAGATTTAGAACCAGAGCTCTTTTTGTTGGGAATTCTCAGGAAAAGATATGTAAAGAGTATAAAATATTTATCAATACACATTCTAACGGCCGCAAGAATTACATTTGCACAATGTTGGAAACAGCCCGACACTCCAAAAGATCAAATGATTATACAAAAGATAATGAACTGTGCGGAAATGGATAAATTATCGCTAAGTCTTAAAGAAGACTCAGTGTTCTATATGGTGTGGGAACGTTAGTACAAATGGCCAGAGAGGAGATAGAAGAAGGAATAGGAATTATCAATAGAGGTATAGATGGAGTATAATATATTTAAGTAGGAGTTAATACTTGATAGAATATATAAAAGATTGCTAAGTAAATATCGCCACAGGTTGTTCTGAACACAATATTTTTAATGTTTTAATGGTTTATGTTGGTGTGTCTGACAGTTTGTGTTTGGTGTGGGTTTATTTGTGTGTTTTTAAGGTAATAAAAGTTAATATAAGTTTTTCTAAAAAAAAGAAAAGAAAATGGATGACCAAGGATTCATACTTTGCAGACATCAGCTGTTCCACAAATTGGGGCTTTATTTTGCATCACTCTTTTTGTGGGGTGTTTGTCTCATGTACCAGCAGAACTTAAGAGGACAGATATTTATAGAATTTGCTGTTTAGAAACATCTTTGCATTTTGCAGCATGAAAACACCAGATTGATCAGTGTACTATTTCTGGGCTATTCTCTTGCAGCTAGTGCGCGAGTGTAGAGAGGTTCTAAAAGGTGGCCTCCTGATGAAGCAATATTACCAGTTTATGTTACGCGAGGTTGTGGATGACCTTCAGGACCACTGCAACATCGATTCTTTCGAAAAAGACTTGCATAAGATGTTAATGGTAACTAATAATTCAGTGTAATAGCGGATGATTCAAGTTCTGTTTGGTTATTTTTAGATCACTTCAATTAACAAATAATTTTCCTAGCCTGCAAAAACCTGGGAATGGGGAATGCTCTGATTATATACTGCCTATTCTTTTATATATAATTGTTTTCTTTTTAATAAAATCATTCCATATACTGCCTATTCTGTAGGCTACCTGAGCCCATCAATGAGCCAGTGAAGCAGGACTACCAGAAAATAAACCAGTTGCTTATATATTTGAAGCATACCCGTGATACATTATTCAGATTGCAGATCTGAAGAGACATATTTTTTGGCTTCTTCCCTTTCCCTAAGAGCCTTTAAGGGTTTGCTTGTTTATGTTTAGTCAATATATTTATAGCCACTCTGTTGAAAACAGTCAAGGTAAAGAATATTAACATTAGGGAGAAAACAGTCATAAAATGCAATAAATGACAACAGATTATGCCGCAGATATACAACCATTGTAAAACTTGAACCAGACAGGTTGATAAATTTCATCATGTACTTACAAAATTAGGTCTTCCAAGCCTTAAAAAAAATGCAGGCAAGGTCAAGACCATCTGGAGCTCAGAAGGAGATATTGTTTCAAAGGGAGGGCGCTGGGACAGAAAGCATGGTTAGAATGTCTATGGAGATTCTCAGTCATCCAGGTCATGGTTGTCCCAAAGGTATTTTTTTCAAGAGGCAACTGGACTTTCTGGTTTTTCTTTGAGGACTTTTTGCTTGTCAAGAGAGCTGAAGAAGCTTTTTTGATGAGAAGTGAAACGTCTTCAAAGAAAAACCAAAAAGTCCAGTTGCCTCTTGGAAAATCACCTTTGGGACATGGTTAGAACCATGGATGCTTTCTAGGAAGAATGTTGTGATGAGAAGTTAACATGACCCCATCCAAAAAGAGCAACTGCAGGGAGCTTGCTCTTTGTAGATATTCCTGGCCCTGCAGAATTGACAGAACACATATTAACTTCTATCATCTGCCAGGATAACTAGGCCCACAGAGAAAGAGATATATTTTTCTCCCAGGTAAGAAACATATAAATCTTGCTTCAGTTTTCAAAGTGCAGCTCTTGACAGTAATAAGTCTATTTGTATGAGTCACCAGTAGACTCTTTTTGGTGTTAAAAGCCACAGGTATGTTGAAGGTCCATTTAATACATGTTATAGTAGACCCATGCTGTTGATTGAATTAAGTACAGATAGTCCTCAACTTACGACTGCAATTGAGCCCAAAATTTCTGTTGTTAACTCAGACATTTGTTGAGTTTTGCCCCATTTTATGACCTTTTTTGCCATTGTTGTTAGGTGAATTATTGCAGTTGATAAGTAACACGGTTATTATCTGCATTCCCCGTTGATTTTGCTTGTCAAAAGGTTGAAAAGGGGAATGACATGAACCTGGGACATAGCAACAGTCATAAGTATGAACCAGTTGCTAAGCTTTTGAATTTTGATTATATGATCTTGGGGCTGCTATAAAGGTTGTAAGTATGAAAAATGGTCGTAAGTTACTTTTTCAGGGCCATTGTAACTTTGAATGGCCACCAAATGAACTGTTGTAACTCGAGGACTACCTGCACACAATTCCTTACGTGAAAGTACCCCTTTTCCAAGCCAATGATGCCTCTCTGAGGTTTCCAGTAGTTTCTGAGGAATTCTTTCTCTTGATTGGCATGGAGGTTGGGGACTGTAATTCTGCACCAGGAACATGAGAATTGATAAAAGGATTCTATATTGGAGAGAGGAGAATTGTAAGCAACGTTCAGTTTTATAAATCTAACATGATATTATGGATGAGGATTTGTCTTTGCTCTTAAATGGCTTTCCCTACTCTTTCTTTCTTTCCTCTGGGTTTCAAGGTTTATGTTAATTACATGAGAAGCTGGATCGAAATGCTACAGCAGTTACCTCAGGCATCTCATAGCTTAAAGAATCTTTTGGAAGAAGAATGGAATTTCACCAAAGAAATAACGCCTTATATACGAGGAGGTGAAGCTGAAGCTGGAAAACTATTCTGGTAGAATTGCATTATTACTATGAATCTTTTGTTTGTTTATATTGGTTTACTTTTTTTCAATAAGTGAAAATTCAAATCTTTGAAAAATAGTTCCCATTTAAAATTTCTGGGATTTATTTTAAAGTCCAAATGACTTTTTAATACTACATTTCCATTAACAATTGTAATATATTTTAATAAGTTGCTTATACAGGTGAAACTTGAAAAATTAGAACATTGTGCAAAAGTTCATTTATTTCAGTAATGCAACTTAAAAGGTGAAACTAATACATGAGATAGACTCATTACATGCAAAGCAAGATAGTTCAAGCCGTGATTTGCCATAATTGTGATGATTATGGCTTACAGCTCATGAAAACCCCAAATCCACAATCTCAGAAAATTAGAATATTGTGAAAAGGTGCAATATTCTAGGCTCAGAGTGTCGCACTCTAATCAACTAATTAAGCCATAACACCTGCAAAGGGTTCCTGAGCCTTTAAATGGTCTCTCACTCTGGTTCAGTAGGAATCACAATCATGGGAAAGACTGCTGACCTGACAGTTGTGCAGAAGACTATCCTTGATACTCTCCATAAGGAGGGAAAGCCTTAAAAGGTAATTGCAAAAGAAGTTGGATGTTCCCAAAGTGCTGTATCAAAGCACATTAATAGAAAGTTATGTGGAAGGGAAAAGTGTGGAAGATAAGGTGCACAAGCAGCAGGGATGACCACAGCCTGGAGAGGATTGTCAGGAAAAGGCCATTCAAAAGTGTTGGGGACTTTCACAAGGAGTGGACTGAGGCTGGAATCATTGCATCAAGAGCCATCACACACAGACGGATCCTGGACATGGGCTTCAAATGTTGTATTCCTCTTGTCAAGCCGCTCCTGAACAACAAACAACGTCAGAAGCGTCTTACCTGGGCTAAAGAAAAACAGACCTGGTCTGTTGCTCAGTGATCCAAAGTCCTCTTTGGAACCCAAGGACCCAGAGTCTGGAGGAAGAATGGAGAGGTACGCACTGCAAGATGCTTGAAGTCCAGTGTAAAGTTTCCACAGTCTCTGTTGATTTGGGGAGCCATGTCATCTGCTGGTGTTGGTCCACTGTGCTTCATTAAGTCCAGGGTCAATGCAGCCATCTGCCAGGAGATTTTGGAGCACTTCATGCTTCCTTCCACAGACGAGCTTTATGGGGATGCTGACTTCATTTTCCAGCAGGACTTGGCACCTGCCCACACTGCCAAAAGCACCAAACCTGGTTCAGTGACCGTGGGATTACTGTGCTTGATTGGCCAGCAAACTCACCTGACCTGAACCCCATAGAGAATCTATGAGGCATTGCCAAGAGAAAGATGAGAGACATGAGATTGAACAACACAGAAGAGCTGAAGGCCGCTATTGAAGCATCCTGGTCTTCCATAACACCTCAGCAGTGTCACAGGCTGATAGCTTCCATGCCACACTGCATTGAGGCAGTAATTGCTGCAAAAGGGGCCCAGACCAAGTACTGAGTACATATGCATGCTTATAGTTTTCAGAGGTCCGATATTGTTCTATGTACAATCCTTGTTTTATTGATTGCATGTAATATTCTAATTTTCTGAGATTGTGGATTTGGGGTTTTCATGAGCTGTAAGCCATAATCATCACAATTATGGCAAATCACGGCTTGAACTATCTTGCTTTGCATGTAATGAGTCTATCTCATATATTAGTTTCACCTTTTAAGTTGCATTACTGAAATAAATGAAGTTTTGCACGATATTCTAATTTTTCAAGTTTCACCTTTATGTGTCCCATTTTTTATATTCTGACAAATTAAAAGCTCATCTTTTTAATGTTAACTAACACTTCTAGTTTGATATTAATTTTACTTGAATAATTTTAATGGAAGCCAATTATTTATTCAAAATATGTCTACTTACTGTTTAGCTCTGTTCTTGATGCTAATATTTTCTTTTTCACACATTGTTCCACATGTCAAATAGACTCATTAAAGTGTGGCCAAGAAATTTGTCTAGCCAGGAGTATTGAATTTCATTTGCTGCTCTTTTCCAAAACACTTATCCTATGTTTTGGCACAGAAATATTTTACGGAGGAAATACTAGGTTGCCATGTTATTCTTTTACAAATTAAACAAAGTTACAGGGCAGAGTCTGTAAATCTATTGCAGAGGTCTCCAGACTTGGCAATATGCCGTCTGAGGAATTCTGGGAGTTGAAGTCCACAAGTCTTAAAGTTTCCAAGTTTGTAGACCCCTGATCTATTGCATCCCGGAATGCAAATGTGGCACATGGCTTTTGTATCTGCTTATGTGTGCTCTATTTAGCCATGTACAGAAACTGTTTCTAATTATATATAGCTGTGATGAAAATTCTTAATGGAAAATTAAGTTAATGTACTAAAAGTGGTAGCAATTTTCTTAGCTGTATTTAAAAAAAAACCTTCAACCTACTTGAAATCAGGATCAGAAATATTTGATTTTATCTGACAGCTTTATTTACATCTTAGGTAAATAAATAAAAAAAGAATATTAATCTTTTTTTGATAAATGTATCTTTAACTTTTACTCCCCTGTTCACTCTTTTTTTTTAAATTGCAAACTATCCCCCCAAATAAGATGGATAAAAAAATAAGATGGGAGGAATTTAAATATCATATGCTAATATGTGAATTACTGCTTGCCTTGTAGTGCAGAGATGCAGAACGTGGCTTTGCAGAACCATAATTTCCAGCGTCTGAGTCAGTCTGGGTTGAGTAATGTTAGGTTTTGCACTGAGCAATGTTTGGAGGGCCAGTATTCCTTTATCTCTATTATAGTTCCAGGAAAGGAACTTTTTGGTGCGTAAACTTTCTCGGAAGTGACTGTTTTATTTTTCTTGTAGTGACATCGCAGGAGTACTATTAAAATCAACAGGAATCTTTCTGGACTCTGGCTTACAAGAGAGCTGTAATGAATTTTGGGCTAGTGCTGATGATAGTGCTGCTTCAGATGAAATCAGGTATTCCTCCTCGAAAAATGTTCATATATGAATAAAGTACCATTGTTGATACTGATTAGAGTTAATGAGGAATATGGTCAAGATGAGGAGAGCAATTTTTGTGCAGCACACCTGGATAATAGGTGACGGCATCATTGGGATATTGTGCTTTGAGTGATTCCAGTTAGGTTCATCCTCGGCTGATATTATTTCATTATAAATTGCTGTTGGGTTTTGTTGTAATTCTATGTGTGCCACCTAGTGTCATAATTTTGAGATTGGCAGCTATATCAATAGGTATAATCAATAGAGGTAATCCTTGCTTAGCGACTGCCTGATTTAGTGACTGCTAATACGTCAATGTTCTAAAGTAATTCTACGACTGTTCTTTACATGTACAACCTTTTTTGGGCTGCAAAGCAAAGGAAAGCTGAAGTAAGATCATAAGCACAGTTGCTGTTTCCCTGATGATTATTTTGTTTCATGAGTGTGTTGCAAGGCCCAGTTGTGATCCCTAACAAGAACTGCCTATAAATAAAATAGATACTTTAGCTATCACAGTTGCATTTTTAGTTTCTTGTTTGCACATCTTTGCTTTCTGATCTTCACTTACATGCTCTTTTCCGAATTAGAATATTGAAATGAAAGGTACTGTGAATGCATTTTGTTTGATTTTTGTAGGAGGTCTGTTATAGAAACCAGCCGGGCATTGAAAGAGCTATTTCATGAAGCTAGAGAGAGAGCATCGAAAGCTCTTGGCTTTGCCAAGAGATTAAGAAAGGTAAACAAATTAGACCAAATCCAGTTGCAATTACATGCTAAGCCGTTCATTTGTAACAAAATGTACTTTTCTCACCATATTTGTAGGACCTTGAAATAGCAGCGGAGTTCACATTATCTGCCTCTGTGAGGGATTTCCTTGCTGCTCTGAAAGCACAGCAGTACACAAAGGTAAAAATCAGTCCAGGGGCTATGTAGCATGGGAATATTAATGGAAGGAGTCCTTGAGCTTACTCAGAAATTCGGATAAATGGGATGGCAGCTTAAATATACTTAAATGGGAAGACAAATGTCTGCTGTTTCTAGATACTTACTAAGGCTAGATTGCTAGCAAGCAGGCAATGACGATATAAACATTTTTTGCAACTGGAATTATCCCAGTTCAGAGGAATTCCCACAATTAAGTCCCCGAAAACTTTTTGCACATCAAAGAAACAAAAGCAGTCTGTTGGAGGCTGGGGGAAGGGCGGCGAGTGTAGGGGTTACAAACCTGTTTTATTTTTCATAGATAATCCATTTGTTTTGACCTTTCCACCAAACAGAAAATTATGAAAATGGGATATGGATCTCCTTGTTAACTGTTTTGACCATTTTGATTTGTTTTACAGGTACAAATTCCTGGGCTTGAAAATTTACAAATCTTCGTGCCAGATACTTTTGCACAGGAAAAATCTCTTATCTTGCAGTTGCTTAATGCAGCTGCAGGAAAGGATTGCTCGAAAGATTCTGATGAGGTCACAGGGGAATCGTTTTTACTGATGACAAAATACAGTGAAAAAGACCAAGAATTGGATGATGGCTGGAGCACTTGGGAAGGCCAGCCAATCAAAATAGTTCCTCAAGTGGAAACCATTAATACACTGAAAAATATGAAGGTAAAGTCTTTCTGTGTTAGATAATACACGGACTTGAATGGTGGGTAATGCTTAATGTGTTCTAAATTATATCTGAAATATTACTACCATATGGTCCTGGATATTTAATAATGTGACTTTCCCTTGTTAGGTATTCTAAACATGTTACCAAGCCAGTCTGATTTAATGGTTAAAAGTGCTGGGCTAGGAACCAGGAGACAGTGAATTCTAGTCCTTCCTTTGGCTCAAAGCCAGCTGGGTGGCTTTGGGCGAGCCATACACTCCTCACCGCAGAAAGGAAGTCACAGCAAACCATTTCTGAAAAACATTGGTAATAAATGTGCAGGGATTTGTCTAGGCAGTTGCCTGACAGTCATGATCTGAAGGCACAAATAAAAGTAGGGTAGTATTTTCATGTTGTAAACAAACCTTTCATCTTTAATTTCCCCAAGAAACAACACATATAAGTGTAATTAAAATTCCAGTGAGAATGACGGCCTTTTGACAAATGGGATAATTAACACTTTTTTTTTTAGCACAAAGGATTCTCATTCCTCTATTAGCAACTTCCAGTAAATATTTGGACAAACCCTATGCATAGAAACCTGCTTCTATTTATAAAATTGGTTTTAATTGATCATAATGAGAGAAGCCTTTAGTAAATCCAAATCTGTAACTGATTGTCATTAAGTTGATTAATTTTTCTGGGAAGAGAAGTTCCATCCTTAGAATATTTAGAGTGCATCAAATAATTTGAATTCTATTTTTAGCGACACTGTGTTCTCTTTTGTTCTAGGTTGACAACCTCCTCCTTGTGGTAATGCAGCCGGTTCATCTTGTGAACCAGAGAAAAGCCTTTCAGCAGTTACTTGAAGGATTGATCTCTTTGCAGCAGGAGCAAACTTCCAGCCAACCAGAAATTGCCAAAGCTTTGCAACAGTTGAAGGTACAGTACTTTCTAATTTATTTTCTCCTGGACCAGGGGCGCACAGCTATGGCCCTTTTACGACCTGTGGACTTCAGCTTCCAGAATTCAGGTCACAGGTGCTAAATTCAGGTCATAGTTGCCCTCTCTTGGTGTCGGCTGCTTATTCTACTTCATTTATTGTTTCAAAATATACAATAAACCACATAGATCTGCTTTCCATAGAAATTCAGTAAGGCAATGTGTGCCCTGAGTTTTACAGATATTTGTAATTTTATAAATTGTCTAGAACTGTTGAGAGCTTATGAATTTGGATAGCAATTTGCAAATAAGTTGAATGTGACATACTGTATGGATTGCATATACTGATTAGGCAGCAGAACTGTCTCTATTTTGATACATATTTAAAACATTTCCATAATTGCTGCATAACAGGAAGGGGAAACAGAACCTTTAAAAAAAACTATATCTTTGAGGAGTTATCAGTATATTCCTAATATGACTGAAAATATATATAGATATAATTATGAAGTGTGTGTAAGAGACATAAATGTTTTCATGTCCACAACTCGTAGTCAAATGTATCTGCCAAAAGAATACACGCCATATTACTGATGACTTTTTTTTAGTTGTTAATATTATATTTCTACACACGTTGACAGAAGTAATTCCATTAATTTCAATGAGGCTAACTCCAGGTAAATGTACACAGGTAGTCCCTGATTTACAACCAGAATTGTTACTAGAATTTCAGTCATAAGTTATGACAGTGATAAGTTGAGGCACCTAGGTGACTGCATATTCTACAACCATTTTTACAGTGGTCGTTAAGTAAATAACATGATCATACGTTCAAATCAATTGTAAGTGTGAAACCATCCTCCTAAATGGACATTTTTTGCCAGAAACTGGCTGCAGGACACTACAACCAATTGTAAATGTGATGTAGGAGAGCAGGAGTGACATTTTATAATGGCCCGAAGTACTTTATTGACTATAAAGCATCCTTTCCTGTTGTAATTCTGAACAGTTGAGATCTACCTGCTTAGGATTGCAATACTACCCCTCAATTCTAGATTAATGCTCTAAATAGCAAGGATGTAGGCATTTATGTTTATTATTAATATTGTTATATTTATGTAAATTCCAGCAGAATTATGTGTCTTTACATTCCAAACATATCAGCAGAGCTTTTTTCCGTGTTTTCCAGAGTGATGCTTTGCACCTGTGCAATAAAATCAGCAGCGCAATCGATAGAGTCGATCATATGTTCACTTCCGAATTTGATGCTGAATTTGATGAATCAGAATCTGCCACCCTGCAGCAATATTATAGAGAAGCCATGATTCAGTGTTACAACTTCGGCTTTGAGGTAGGTCCAAGAGAAAATTCTTTTGCCTTTTCAGAAAAAAAGGAAGTCGTATATTTTAACTAAACATCAGCAAACTGTTACTTCATCTCAACCTATTTCATAGCTATTACATGTAAATCAACATACAGGAAAAAAAATTAGAGCTAAGATAATATAATAGTTAAGGTGACAGACTGGAAACGAGAAATCTCAGGTTCTAGCTAGATGATCCCTGGATGATTGGGGCTGATCACTCTTTCTCAGCCACAGAGGGTGGTTGAGGTGAGGGAAAATAAGCATGAATTGAAGAGTTCCAGTTTTGTCTAGTGGTTAAGGCACCAGGCTAGCAAACAGTAGACCATGAGTTCAAATCCTGCCTTAGTCATGAAAGCCAGCTCGGTGATCTTGGACCAGTCAGTCACTGTCAGCCCAACTCACCTCACAGGGTTATTGTTACTATGGGGAAAATTAAGAGGAGGAAGATGTTCACTACCTTGAGTTATTTGTAAAAAAAAAAGTACAAATTAAATAAATACTATGCACATTGCCCTGATCTCCACAAAAGGCAGAATACAAATTTAATGTATAAACACAATATTTATCATGATCAGAATACATGCTTTTTTGAAAACCAAAAATGGGGTTTTGTTGTTGTTGACAATTCTGTGTTGTATCTTATGTGCATGACAAAAAGGACCAAGCTTGCCTGCTTTGACAGAGATTGCTGCATTTTGAAATAAACTGTTGATCTTTCTGTTTTAAAAGCAATCAGTTCCAAGGGTGCTTTATAGTGTGGAATGTGTGCTTTCAAACTTGTTTGTTGTTCGCTTGTTAGCTAAAGGTATGTCCCATCTTTTTCTTTAGGAGCTCAGGACAGCCTTCAGAGCACTCCTCCCTCCCATTTTTCCCCATAACAAGGATTCTGTGAGGAAGGTTGCGCTGAGAGAAGGAATGCCTAGCCCAAAGTCACCCTTCCATGGCTGAGGGAGAACTTAGAATTTGAGTCTCTCTACTTCACTTCGCACCTCCAATCTAAACCCTTAAGCATGGCACCACGTTGGCTATCTCTTTTGCTAGTTGTTTATCAGAAGGTTTCAGAAGTAGGACAGAGATCCCAGTAGTCCCAAATTTTTCTAGTAAGATCCAGACATGCAAAACATTGTCAGTTGCATCTTATTTCAGTTACAGTAGATCAGTTCTAGGTAGCAGGATGAGACTTCTTTCAGGTAAAAAAAGGGGGGTGGGTGGGAGATATGTCCTAACCACATTTGGATGCTGCCCCCAATCTTTTTCTTTTCTGGGAGATGCCATTACCTGTCAATCATAGAGGTCTTCTTCTGCCTTTAGAAGATGGGCACAAAGTCCACCCATCACCATTGTAACTGAGTCCATCCATCTTGCTACTGGTCATCAACTTCTTCTCTTTCCTTCCACCTTTCCTAGAATTTTCCAAAGAGCTAGATCTTTGGATAATATGTCCAAAGTACTGTAGGATAATTTGTGTCTGATTGTTCTTTAGTTGCACCATTAGCCTGTTCTAACCATTTGAATGTTCATTATCTGGACTGATCATTTAAACCTATTACAGTATCACAAAGAAGTCATCCGACTAATGTCTGGAGAATTTAGACAGAAAATAGGAGACCAGTATATCAGTTTTGCAAGAAAATGGATGAATTATGTCCTCACTAAATGTGAGAGTGGACGTGGCACCAGACCCAGGTAATGACAAAGTAGATGCTTTTTATGTTTTCTATCCCTTTCATTTCTGTGAATTGTATATCTTAAACACAGAAGAGAATTGCTGTCTAGCAATTGATTTAATTAGTGCTGATGAAATTATTAAATAACAATTAATGCAGTGTCCATACATTAAATCATTACTGCAGTTTAGAATGTAGTCACTATTGCCTCAGTTAAGATTACACTTGAACTTCATGAATTCCATGGGGAATGACAGTATGGTTGAAAGTATATTGTGGCATTGTAGTTTTTAGCTGTCCTTACTATGAAAACTTCCTTTCTAATATACTTATTTTGAAAAATAATTGTTATGGCTCGAGATATTGTGGAATTGATGGGGTGGGGCTAATAAGTCTGAAGAAGAATAGATATCAGTATCTCCTTGTCTGATCCTAATCAAGATTGTGGTTTCCAACTGCAACAGTGTGTTCCAAGCCATTCAGCACCTTACATGGGATAAAGAACATACTTTGCTTGCTTGCTTGCTTGCTTGCTTTGTACACTGCCTGTTCCCAAAGTGGCTAACAATTTCAATCATTACATAGATTACAATAACCTTGAAAACAATGGATAAGTTGACATACAATCTAAACAGAATTAATAACAAACATGTCAAAAAAATACACAAAATTATGTGCCTACCAATTTCTCACTGCATGCCCCCTCCTGCCTGTATGAAATACCTAGGTATAAGTTGCTCTCCTGAAACCGAGGACAGAATGAGCAAGCCAGATCTCTGTGGAGCAGAGTTCAAGAGCATGGAGGTAGAAAGCCAAAATGCCACTTTCCAAAATCCCATCAGGTTGCATTTTGCATTTGGCCTGATTGGATGGGCAGATGAACCTGGGAGGTATTTCCACAGATAACCTGTTCATTGTCATGTGGGGATTTGCAGTGGTCTGATGAAGGGGGTGCAGGTAGTCTGGCCAACGTGATCTAAGTTGAGTTTGATCCTGTTTCTGAGGATGAAGTGGACAGGATTATGCGATGGGTGAGTTCCACCACATGTTTATTGGACCCGTGACCTTCCTGGTTGGTATATGCCTCCAGGGAGGTCACGTGCAGCTGGCTCCGGGCAGTGGTCAACGCTTCATTAAGGGAGGGTGTCTTTCCCGCTGCCTTGAAAGAGGCGGTGGTGAGACCCCTCCTGATGAAGTCTGCCTTGGACCCAGCCATGTTAGACAACTTTCGTCCGATCTCCAACCTTCGCTTTTTGGCGAAGGTTGTTGAGAGTGTGGTGGCTCAGCAGTTTCCACTTTTCCTGGATGAAGTGGACTACCTAGATCCATACCAATCAGGCTTCTGGCCCGGGTTTAGCATGGAGACGGCATTGGTTGCACTGATAGATGATCTCTGGAGGGCTTGGGACAGGGGTTTTTCCTCTGTCCTGGTCCTGTTAGACCTCTCAGCGGCTTTCGATACAATCAACCATGGTATCCTGTTGCCTCGGGGGGTTGGGAGTGGGGGACACTGTTTTCAGTGGTTCTCCTCCTACCTCTCAGGGCTCTCGTAATCAGTGTTGGCAGGGGGCAGAGGTCGACTCGTGGGGTCCCCCAGGGGTCGGTCCTCTTGCCCCTCTTGTTCAACATCTATATGAAGCCGTTGGGCGAGATCATCCGTGGTTTTGGGGTGAGGTATCATCAGCATACTGATGATACCCAGTCAGTGATGCCCTCTCCGTGATATCCCGTTGTCATGGATCTGGATGGGCAGGAACATGCTTTGACTCAATCCGGCCAAGACTGAGTGGCTGTGCATACCAGCATCTCGGTCCAGTCAGGAGATTCCACCGTTGGTCATAGGGGAGAGAGGTTGCCCCCTGTGGACAGGGCCCAGAACCTGGGGGTCCTCCTGGATTCGCGACTCAGGTTAGAGGAGCAGGTGGGAGCCATGGCCAGGGGTGCCTTTGCTCAGGTCTGGCTGGTTCACCAGCTATGCCCATTTCTGGACTGAGATGCCCTGCACACGGTCACTCATGCACTTGTTACCTCCCGACTCGACTACTGCAACACTCTCTATTTAGGACTGGCCTTGCATACCATCCGGAGGTTGCAGCTGGTGCAAAATGTGGCCGCGCGGGTGGTGATGGGAGTCTCCCTATTCTCCCATGTTATACCCCTCCTGCGCGACCTGCATTGGCTGCCAGTTGCCCTCCGGGTGAGATTCAAGGTTTTAGTATTAACATTCAAAGTCCTACAAGGCATGGGTCCGGGATATTTATGGGAGCGTCTCCTGCTGATATCAAGTGCCAACCGCCCTGTATGAGCGCACAGACAGGGGCTTCTCGGGGTGCCATTGGTGAGCCAGTGCCAGCTGGCAGTGCCCCGGGGACGGGCCTACTCTGTGGCGGTTCCCGCCTTATGGAATCAACTACCCCTGGGGCTCCATTTGGCCCCTGACCTTCGCACCTTTCGTCACGACTTGAAAACTTGGTTATTCGAACAGGCGGGCTATGGGTTTTTTTAAATTTTACAGTGTATATTGGGGTTTTAGTGTAATTGGGCTTGTGAGTATTTAATATTTTTAAAGTAATTTTTGTTCATTGTTGGTTTTTAGTTGTGAGCCGCCACGAGTCCTCGGAGAGGGGGTGGCATACAAGTCCAAGTAATAAAATAAAGGGTCATATCAACACCTTTGAATTGTACCCAGAAGCCCACTGGCTACCAGTGCAGCTTTCCAAACAGCAGGGTCACCTGAGCATAAATGGGTTATACCCATCACTGTTCAGGCTGCCACATATACCAGTTGCTGCTTCCAAATGCTTTTCCAGGGCAGCCCCACATAAAGCATATTGCAGTACAGTCCTAGCAGGAGGTGATTAAGCCATGAATAACTCAGTATATTTAAAGCAAAAACGCCAAATTGACTTCTATCCAAGGCCCACCGTGTTTTCAGCTCTATTCTGATTTTATATTTTCTCAGTCCAGATTCAGCAGTTTTTCCCAATTTGTTTGGAGGGGTTTTTGATAGTTTTTACTAAATCTTATTTTTCATCTAAAAAAGCGACCTTAGAACAACTTGAAGGATCACCTGATTTCTCTTTGTAAAGCATCTTTAATTAAACATGTGGAGATTACTGCACTGTTTCTGATTAATAGTTTTAAAGTAGCTTTAGGTGTACAACCTTCAATTAATCCTATTACTTAAATTATAAATACTTGAAAGGCCAGACTTAGATAGCATAACAGAGCATTATTTTAGGTGGTCCTCAACTTATAAATGGTTGCTTAATGATCATTCAAAGTTATGATGGCTTCGGAATGGGTGCTTTACACTGCCATGAGCATATTTCATGGGTTTTTCAACCAGTTCAATTTATGACTCATTGTAGCGACCTGTGGTCATGTAATTTGCTGGCTTCTGACAAAAAAAATCCCATTTGGGAGAATGGTTTCATTTAATGACATGCGATTTCCTTAACAACCATGTGATGTGCTTAATGACCATGTGATTCAGATGTACAACTGTGATTTGCTTAAAAACTGCCATAAAATCAGTGCCTTGACCACAATAACTTATGACCAAAATTCTGGTCCCAATTGCAGTCAAAAGTTGAGGATTACCTGTGTTCTCAATAAATAGAATTTTTGGTATAAACTTCAACAAATAATTTCTTTCTGTTGGACAGGTGGGCAACACAGGGGTTTGATTTTCTTCAAGCCATTGAACCAGCCTTTATTTCTGCTCTGCCTGAAGATGATTTCTTGGTATGCTGTTAATTAATCATACATTTCACATGGATACACATTGCCAAATATATATGAAACCAATAGCTGTTCTACTAAAAAAATGATTGTAATAGTTTATCCTTATTAATGGCTTAATCTACATTAAATTAACATAATGGGTTCCCAATCTATTCATTTCTCATGATTTGAAGATACAGCAGTATAACTTTCAATGGGTTTTTTTCTGTGTTTTTCCCCCAGAGTTTGCAGTCATTGATGAATGAATGCATTGGCCATGTTATAGGAAAGCCTCACAGTCCTGTTACAGGTTTGTACCTTGGTAAGGCAGCAGTTGTAGTCTCTTCTATGGAATTTTGAAGCTAATGGCTTATAAAAATGGGATGTGATCTAAGTTATTTGGAAATTAAATAAACATTGATTTAGTCACAGTTACAAGAATGATAACATTAGCATTTTTTAAATACGAGAAGTCCCAGATAATATATTTCAAAATAGAAGCAAGAAAGAGAAGACAAAATATCAAAGACGCAGAGTTTTTCCGAAATAGAGATTGTATTAGAATGACATTAGGCAAGGAGCCATGCTGCTTTTCCAGAGAACAGACATTCCAGGCATAGCAGCTGAGAAGGCCCTCTTGCACATTCCTGTCAAATGAGTCTTGGAAATCAGGATATGCAGCTGGGTCTTTCCAGATGATGTCAAAGAGTAGGCAGCTTCACATGGGAGGGAGTGGCATTTTAGGAATCCTGGCCCCAAATTGATCAAAGCTCTAATGGTAATGAGCAGTTTTTACAACAAGCTCTGAAACTAAAGGCCCAGTGGATAACAATGGAGTCGCATGTTTTGGATAACTTCTTGCAGCCCATAGTTTTGCCGCTGTATTTTTCTACTGATTGAAGTTTTTGGATCCTCTTCAAAGGCTTCCGCCAGTGGGCACATTATTGCAGTCTTCTATTCATCTTAACATGGATCTAAGGCCTTTGTAATCAAGAGGAACAGACTACAATGTAATTTCTTACATTTGTCATTGCAAGTACCAAAAACCAGATATTTAGCTATCTCTATGCATTTCTTTCACAGGATCCTATCTGAGATTCCTTAATTTTGAGTTGTGTACCTTATACCTTGCAAACTTAAAGTGTAGTTCATTGACTGTCTATTACAACATTCCAAGAGACTGGCAAACTATCCATCGTTCTCCTGTTATAGTTGATAAGGAGAAAAAATTGGATACCATTCTGCTGATTGATTTCATTGGATACAAGCCTATATGGTTAAACATGGAATCTCATCTGCAAACTGCAGCATGTATTTCTCAATTGGGTATAGCTTTTTCTGAAGGAAATGAGTTGCTTATGTTGAAACATGACAGCGTGGCTGCATCTATATGGCTATAGAAAAGAACTATTCCATTACAAGTAGTCCTTGTTTAGTGACTACCTCATTTAACAACTGTTCAAAGTTACAATAGTGATTAAAAAGGCAACTTTACAACCAATCCTTCCATTTATGACACTTGGAAAAGAAAAGATGAATTAAGGTTGTAAGCACAGTCACAGTTTCATTTTGCTTAATGACTGAATTGCCAGTCCCATGAGGATTACCTCTAACATTAAAAATGCATTTGTTCATCAAAGATGGGCCTGAAAAGTGAGTCGGTTCAAACCAATCCAGGTTAATTGTGAAAATTATGCCTACAGGCAAGTTAAACAGCAGGTAGAAGCAGCTGGCCAACCTTGTCTGGGCTTGTAACCATGTAAGCAAACCACTTCTGGGTTGTTGCCTTGGTTATGTCTCCTGTAGCCCTGAAGACATGTTAACTAACTCATCAAGGTTGGAATTGGCTTATGACTTAGGTAACTTTTTACTTTTACCTGCTTCTTTTTTTTCTTGTGAATTCTGATGCCAAATGACTTCAACATAAATTACTCTGTTTTGCTGCTCAGTTTACTAGCCTATTTATTTTGAACTGATATGATTATTAAAGTTCATTTTAGTAGTTTGGTAGACACATTTGAAGACAAAACCATAAACTGTTTAAAAACAGTTACAAAATCAGTGAATTCCAGTGCTTTTTGACAGTTATTATAATTCAACGAGCATACAATCTAAGGTGTGATGTGATGCTGCCTGTTCCCACACAAGTGTTCTTCTCTTTTTTTGCTTGCAGCTATTCATCGGAATAGCCCTCGCCCCGTGAAAGTACCTCGATGCCACAGTGATCCCCCAAATCCTCACCTCATCATCCCAACACCTGAAGGGTTCAGGTACGTAAAGCCTTGTCTCACACTTTTATTAACTTACGGAATACAAAAATGGAAGTTTTTAAAGCAGTTCCAGCAATATTATCCTCTAGCTATCCTTCCTCCCCTTCTGCATTGAAGCACAGTCTTTGCCCTCCTGGGGAAAACACAACTTTCTGTCCAACCTTGGTAAGGATTTGCTCTTCTGTGTGGTGTGTGCAGCATGCCTGTCTGTAATGGGATTGCACCTTTGACATTGCTGAATGACAAGCAGAGCCATAATTTAGTTCTTCCCCTCCCTCTTCTTATTTTTAAATTAAAGAACACTTTATGTTGCTTTTTTCGTTTTTCCATGGTACAAGGCTTGCAAGACAATCAGAATGAAGCAACTCTTCCTTCTTCTACTCCTATACATAACCTAGCTCTGTGCTACGTTTCCTTTCTGAATGTTCAGTCTTGAGGTGATCAAGAAAAGAAGGCTGTCCCTCAGATCAGTCTACCAGACTACATTTTTAATGAGGCCTCGAGAATCTGCTTCTGATGCTGTTTACTAAAATTTACTAAAAATGCCCACTTTTAAGAGATTGCCAAGGAACTGATATGCAGAAGATAAGCTTTGGTGGTATCGCATTATCTTCTGTTTCTTAAAAATACATGTGTGTGGATTCATCTACAGCATGGCGGCTTCCATGTTTTGTTGTTAATGAAACTTAGTTGAATGCAGCGAAGAACCATGTTTTGTTAGTTGAATACACGTCCATAAATCAAAACCCCAAGTGACTTCTGAAGTGGGCCATGATCTTCGTCACCTTTTTTTTCTTCCTTTCTAATTTTGCCTTCAGCACTTCATGTTCAGAAATCCTTCCCGTGGGTTAGAAGCCAAGTTTCAATGGTTTTACAAGATTTTTGTTTCCAGGCTGCTGTTTTAAGTCATCTTACTTTTTAAAAACAAAAAACAATTTTAAAGTGGAGCCAGAGCTGCTGCTTTTTCTTTTTTCTTTTCTGAAGCTTTTCTTCTCACTGCAGCACAAGGAATATCCCATGTGATGTGCGGAACCATGCAGCCCTGCTTTCAGTCGCCCCACTCCTGTTGGGAGTGACTCAGCTCAGCCAAAAACCGTCAGCAGTGCAAATGATCTCAGGTAGCTCCACTCCCCAGTGTGGCAGACTCATGCTTGTTCATGCCACCCATACAAACCATGTGTGCACTTTAGACCCCAGTAGTTCCATTGTGGGTTCCATTGTGTGTTCCCCGTGACTGACTTGTTTCCATTCAGGGTGTCAAATTCTTAAAAGACATTTCCACGAAGTGCATGTTTGCCTCCATTTTTGATAATGCATGTTTTATTTTTATTTTTTTAAAAAAGTTTGAATTATTTCGTTCTCTTTAATGCACGTCATTCCTTTTGTCTACCCTTTCTGCGTTTCTGTAGTGATTCAAGTCATATGAAATTAGACCAATGACACAGCCAGTACAATTGCATAGATATAAACACATTTGAGATACGACCAGGACCACATATACACGGGGTTATATACATGCATTTGCAAACTGGTGGTGAAACCAATGCTTTACCATTCCATTTCCTAAAACTGCAATTTGTGTATCTGTCAATTAAAACTCTTTTCAAAAAGCTGGCCTGTGGTAATGCCAAAAATTTCAATCATTACTTTATTAGGAGATTATTGGGTTTTTTTTATCTTGCATATATGCAGCTTAATGTTTACATTGGTATACGCTGGCTATTTTTGCATTTAGTTTCACTGACTCTTAACATTAAAAACAATATTTGTTAAAAAAAGTTTTTTTTTTAAAAAAAGGTCCTTTATTAAGGATAATGGATACAGTTATGTGGATATATATTATACATATTTAGCTTGGTTTTTTTTAACTATAGCTTTGGTTAACACAACCAGTCACAGCTGAGTTCTTATTTGCATTTTCATTCTTTTGCCACTTTAGAAATGAGGGGAGTAAAAGTCCTGATCAATAAAACTGCATTTTTTATTGTTTCATTTTTAAAAAAAACAGAGGCTCCAGTGTTCCTGAAAATGATCGCCTGGCTTCAATTGCTGCTGAACTACAGTTTAGATCACTAAGCCGACATTCAAGTCCCACAGAAGAACGAGAAGGTGCTATTATAATGATGATTGTATATGAATACTATTTCCCCTAAAATATATTTATCATATCCTGGTAAGGCTTCTGCTTAACTTTTAGTTTGGTATCCTTACTCTGATATAATTATGGAGATTTTGATAATATAGGGTCAGTTTAAAAAAACATTTAGAATGGCTTTTTTTAAAATTAATTCCAGTTTTGAAATTTATTTGTATGGCACTTTCATTTGAAGTTGCCTAAACTTCAACAGGCTATGACAACAACTATAACAACTATCTGAGCACAAATAAAATCACTTGAGGATCTATAAGTTTGAGGGCGGAAGAGCTGGTGGAAAGGAAGGTTTTAAATAGGTTTCCCTAGGAGATTCCTGGGACATGTGTGGGCTGGGGTTGAAAAGACTGCTGCAAACTTGTTGGTAAACACATTAAATTAAATATCTATGGGGATTCTCAGTTGTCAAGGTCATGGTTGTCCCAAAGGTGTTTTCTTTCAAAAGCCAGTGGACTTTCTTGTTTTGCCTCACAACTCTCAGAAAGACAACATGACTGCAAGGAATAGAAATCCTTCCATTCTTCACCATTCAGTCAAAACTGAAGAAGCTTCTTGGATAAAAAGCAAAACATCTTTAAGCAAAAGAAGAAAGTCCAGTTGCCTTTTGAAAGAAAGCACCTTTGAGACGTTAAAGAAAAATTCCCAAGGAAAGCATTCACTAGGAACCCATCACTCAAAGAGCATCTTCTTTAGACAGTAAGTAGTTAAAGGAAGCTACTTTTGTCCCAAAGACGCTTTTTCAAGAGGCAACTGGACTGTCTGGTTTTTCTTTGAAGACATTAAAGATGTTTCGCTTCTCATCCAAGAAGCTTCTTCAGCTGTGACTGGATGGTGGGGAATAGAAGCTTCCATATCCCCACCATCCAGTCAGAGCTGAAGAAGCTTCTTGGATGAGAAGCGAAACATCTTCAAATAAAAACCAGGAAGTCCAGTTGCCTCTTGAAAAAGCACCTTTGGGACAACCGTGACCTGGATGACTGAGAATTCCCATAGACATTAAGCTACCTTTGTTTCGTCTGCTGCATCATTTCCCTTTCTGCACATAAATATACAGGTGAAACATGTTTATAAAGCAAATTGCAGTCATGGACTTAAAGGAACGAAAGAGCCTTTCCTGCAATTTACTGCATACGTAAATTCCAATAAGGTGCAGATTTGGAAGAGCTCAAACACATATTTTTGGAGTGGAAGACAATAATACCAGCACCTTTTCTAAAATCTTGGCATATTTACATCATCTCCAGAGAGGGAGAAAAAGAGACCTTGGTTACTATCTTTGGCTTTCCTTTTCCACAGGTTTACAGAAAACAGAGTAACTGGGTACAATATAGTGGAGAACTAGGTTGAAAGGTGTGCCCTCACTGATTTTTTTACATAAGAATTTCCTGTTTTCATTTAAAGGAATTAATATGAACCAACAGTATTCATATACTTTTGGAGCTGCCAGAATTGCATATATGAATCTGGTTCATCTGCCATTTTTGTGTGCTAACTCTTCATAACTTCATGGCCTCCAGCTGTTCTTAAATACTACATTCCCATCTTCTGTGCCGATGGATGTACTACGTACTTATGTACTACATAGGTATCATAGAAATTGTAGTCCAGTACAGCTAGAAGGCACAGTTCTGGGGGAACCATACAAATATAGGAAAACGATAACCTATAACGTATAATGAATTATCTGACTTAAATATAATCTAGAAAATTGCTCGTCATTGGATAACTTGTATTTTTGTATGACCCTTCAAGTAATTTGGTATGACTATTCAAGCACGAAATGTAAACCAATTATTTTATTTCTTATGTAAATCAAGTTTCAGTTATTCAAAACAAGACAGTTTGTTTTGATGAACCGTTTGAATTCTGTATGGGATAATTAGGCACAGTTGCTTGAATTTCATAGTGGCTATGGATGCATTAGCTATAAATATCCAATTGAGCCTAATAGCAATAGCACTTAGGCTTATATACCGCTTTATAGTGCTTTACAGCCCTCTCTAAGCAGTTTGCAGAGTCAGCATATTGCCCCCAACAATCTGGGTCCTCATTTTACCCACCTCAGAAGGATGGAAGGCTGAGTCAACCTTGAGCCTGGTGGGATTTGAACTGCCAAATTGTAGGCAGCTGGCTGCAGCAGAAGTAGCTTGCACTACTGCAGAGTACTAACCACTGCATGCCACAGAGGCTCCAAATAGCTTCAAATAAATAAATTAAAGGCATTTTTAACATTGGGTAAAGGTCCATAGTTTACCATATATCACCAAATCGGTTTTTAAAATCTATTTTGCTTCCTTTAGGACTGATCTCTCAGTTTTTTAAGTAATCAGATGAGCTCTTGGCCCAGTCAGGGATAGTAGATACTTTTTTCCTGGAAGTGAAGTAGTGAAAGTACCTCAAGTGGTTTCTTGTTGGAAAAATTAGCATTCGTTTCCATTCAGCACTTTTTAATTTAAAAAAAGCAGCTTCTTTGTTAAGATGCCCTTCGGGTTTTAGTTGAATATAGATAGTCCTCCACTTACAGCACTTTGTTTAGTGACAGTTCAAAGTTACAATGGCACTGAGAAAAGTGAGCTATGAACAGTTTTCACACTTAACGACCGTTGCTATGTCCCTCACCGGCTCAAGGTTGACTCAGCCTTCCATCCTTCCGAAGTTGGTAAAATGAGGACCCAGATTGTTGGGGGCAATATGCTGATTCTGAAAACCCCTTAGAGAGGGCTCTAAAAGCACTATGAAGCAGGAACTTCCGGTTCCGTTGGGGGCGAGCGGGAGAAAACCTGGTCGGCTTGCAATGGCAATAGCAGCGTCTGCCTTTGGTTACGGGCGGCCTCTTTCTCGGACAGCATTTCTGTTGAGGTCTACAATTCGAAGTCTGAGTGCACAAAACACTTCACCAATTCAAGGGCATCCTTGTCATCACCTCCATGGCCTTGAAATCAAGCTACCAGATCCAGCAGAGGAGGCAGAACATCATAGAGAGATTGTACAAAATGTGAATGAGTTAATTGCCACTGGGCAATACGGAAGACTGTTTGCAGTTGTTCACTTTGCTAGTAGACAGTGGAAAATAACTAGTGAAGACTTGATTTTAATTGAAAACCACATACCCGCTGAATGTGGAGACAGAATCAGAATGGAAAAGGTGCTGTTGGTGGGGGCTGATAACTTCACACTGCTGGGAAAGCCTCTCCTGGGAAAGGACCTAGTCCACGTGGAGGCCACTATTATAGAGAAGATTGATTCTTGACCAAGGTTAATGTGAAGTTCCATCGAAGGAAGAGTTATGAGACGAGAAAAATTGTCCTTCAGCCGCAAACTCTTCTCCGGATAAATTCCATTGAAATTGCTCCTGTTCTGTCATGATGGATTGGTTTGTAACATCTTGGAAGCATTAAGCAAATAGAAAATGTTCATGTTGCCTTTGGTTATTCTCAGTCAACATTTTTAAAAATAAAAATAAAAAAATAAAAGCACTATGAAGCGGTATATAAGTGCTATTTCTGTTGCTGTGGTCTCATGAACAAAATTTGGCTGCTTGACAATTTATTCAGGTAACAGATAATCAAGAGTTGGAAGGGACCTTGTAGGTCATCCAGTCCAAACCCCTGCCCAAGTGGGCGACCCTACACCATTTCTGACAAATGGCAGTCCAATCTCTTCTTGAAAGTCTCAAGTGATGACTCTCCCACAACACCCGAGGGCCAGCTATTCATATTTATGCTGGTTGCAGTGTCCTGGGATCACCTTTTGTGACCTTGTGTCAATCAAAGACAACGGGGAAGCCAGGTTCACTTAACAACAACTGTGTTCCTAACTTAACAACTGCAGTGATTCATTTAACAAGTGTGGCAAGAAAAGTTGTAAAATGGGGAGAAACCAATGTTTTGCTTAGCAACAGAAATTTGGGCTCAATTGTGGTAAGTCAAGGACCACCTATATTTCTTAGTCAGGATATAAATATTCAAACTCCATTTCTTATACAAAGAACAAGAGTACTTCGTATATTTAAGTTAACCTTCACTCGTCTTTATGGCTTTTTCTTATTTAATATGCTCCATTGAATATAACATTTCCAAGGTCCACTCTATTACACTTAGTAAAGAGAGCAGTCTTCATTTATTTCAGTTACTTTGCTCTTCACTTTCCTTTTTGAATAGAAATTCTAGTTCTTCACTTCATTGTTTTCTTCTGCACAGGTCTATTTTTACATAACCTTCAATGTTTCCATTTTTTTCCAGAGTATTCATTTTAAACTATGGCTGTGGAGTCAGAAATGCCCTGTGTGAGCTGTAGCATGCTTCCACTGTAAATTTCAAATAACTGCCCTCCATCCTCAGGACGTGATGCAGTGTGCACTCTATAACTGAGGATCTGCTGATCCTTGAGAAGTTATTTTTGTCATGAGTGGGGAAATTGGTTGTAGTATGTAAGAGGAGTAGGGATGCTTGTTCCTTGACTGGTTCTTCACATCTAACCTACTGACTTTAGAATAGAGGTGGGGAACTATGGCCCTTTTATGACTTGTGGACTGAGCATGGCTGGCTCAGGAATTCTGGGAGTTGAAGTCCACAAGTCACAAAAGATCCACAGTTCCCCACCTCTGCTCTAGGATAAAGAATAGGGCATGAGAGGCCCATTGTTTATCATAACTGTATCATAACTGTAAGTACTTGATATGTGAATAGTGTCTCTTGTTAGGGAGCCCTGTTCATACACTCATAATAGCTTTTAATCTCATCTTCATATAAACAGGAATTCTTAAAAGCTGCTGATCAAAGGGTGAGAAATCGGTTCTTGGCTCTTGTGTGTGTGTGTGTGTGTGTGTGTGCCATACATTTCTTAACAGCATCTTTTTTTCCACAGAGCCATCTTATCCAAAAGGGGATACAAGTGGAACAGCCCGAAAAAGTTGGGAGCTTCGGACTCTTATCAGTCAGACCAAAGGTTAAAAAAAAAAGTTTGTTACTTTGGCAAGCAATGTATTTCACCCTGCCCTTTCATAGTAGCTATAATTTAGTATTTCTCTCAAAGGTTATTTTTCATACAGTTGCATCCAACTTCAATCATATTATTGGTCCCTGAACAAATCAAGATTGTTTTTTATTTCCCCCTTCAAGCATATCCTTATATTTATTCATATTCTAGATAGTTTCAGTAGAGACTTGGAAGCCTTTTGCCCTCAGTTAATAACAATAGTAATAGGGCCAGTGATGACAGATACAAGTTCAAAATCATCCGGATGGCCCTGTCCCTGTTGTATGGGACATAAAAGGAGGATTAAATAAGTGTCAGTTCCTACATTCTTGCTAGTAACTGCCCATGGAGTTGTCACCTTTCTTCAGTACAAATATATCCACATGCATGCATGTATTTGGAAACAAGTGTAGTATAGTAGTGAAGGACTAGGAGCAGAGAAAACCAGATTTTAATCACCCCTTAGGCCTAAAATGGCCAGGTGACTTTACTCGCTCACCCACCCAATCACCTACCTGGATTAGGAAGTTGAATCGACCATCCTGCATTGGACCAGTGTGTTACATAGTTGTCTTGTGTGGGGAAAAATAGTCCCTGAGTGCATATAGGAGGCACAATCACCAGACAATGTTGGTTGTGCCTAAAGTGGGATTATGCAACCTACCCTGTTTCCCAGTGCAGGCATAGACACAAACTTGCAGAGATGTAACATGTGGGGAAATAAAAACACCCAGATGCAATACGTGGCAAAGAAGAACAGTTGTAGGAATTAGGTATGGCTAGTCTAATGAAAAGAAGGACTAGGGATAAGCCTGATAGCTAGGTTCCAATATTTAAGAGGCTGCCACAAAGAAGATGGGGTTGACTTATTTTTCAAAGCATCAGAAGGCAGGATAAGTAAAAATTATCAGGGCCTTGGTGGCTCAGGCTGTTAATTGCCTGCACTTAAGTTCCAGCTGCCTACAACTGCTGTAGGCTCGAATCCCACCAGGCTCAAGGTTGACTCAGCCTTCCATCCTCTCGGGGTAGGTAAATTGAGGACCCAAGATTGTTGGGGGCAATTAGCTGACCTTGTAAAAATGCCGCTTAGTAATAAGCAGGCATATACAATGGAATGAAGGCTATTGCTGAGCACACTGGGTTGTATCCCAAAATTGTAAGTAAGCCCTGAGTCTTCGGGAAGGCGGCATATAAATGTAATTTTAAAAAATGGATGAAAATTAATCAAGGAGAGAAGCATCCTGGAATTAAGGAGAAACTTTCTAACAGTGGAGCAAAGGCAACAATCACTGGATGCTTTTAAGAAGAGACTGGACAGCCATTTGTCTGAAACAATATAAGGTCTCCTGCTTAAGCAAGGGTTTATACTAAGACCTCCAACATCCCTTCCAGAGCTGCAGTGGTTAGAATACAGTATTGCAGGCTAGTTCTGCTGCCTGCTGGCTGCCTGCAATTTGGCAGATTCGAATCTCACCAGGCTCAAGGTTGACTCAGCCTTCCATCCTTCCAAGGTCAGTAGGACCCAGATTGTTGGCGGCAATATGCTGGCCCTGTAAATCACTTAGGGTTGTAAAGCATTGTGAAGCGGTATATAAGTCTTAATGCTATTGCTATTCCAACTGATGATGATGATGATGTAAATCAAACTTGCTTCCATGCTGCTAAGGGGTGGGGGGGTTTGAATGTAATCTAGGAACTATGGCTGCATGCCCAGTTTTTACAGCTGAATGTATATATGAATTTGAATCACTGGGGAGTGAGGAGAGGGAGGAATGAGAAGTAATTATCTTGTAAATAAATATTCTAAGTATATTCCGTTAGTAAAAATAAAAGTCTGAATGATTGACTTTTTTATTCTAAACCTTTAGAATATTTAGACCATTCATTAGTCTTGCCTCTCTAATAGTTTTCATACTGCTTTAATGGTGTAGGTAAATAACTGCAGTTCATTCATAATCAATGCTTTTGCCTATTCTGTTTGTTTCTAGACACTGCTTCCAGACAGGGACCTATGGAAGCAGTTCAGAAATCTGTCCAGCTGTTTGAAGAAAAGAGGTACTGGGAAATGAGACGGAAAAACATCATTGGCCAAGTTTGTGACACGCCCAAATCCTATGATAACGTCATGCATGTAGGCTTAAGAAAGGTCACTTTTAAGTGGCAAAGGGGAAACAAAATTGGTAAGTTTCTATGGAACTATCGCTCCATATTTCAGTTAAATGGAAGGAGTTACATTTATGCTTTTAACCCAGGAATGTCATCCATGTGTCTTCCTGCATGTTTTATTTTTACCCGGCTCAAGGACTTTGCTTTTGTCAACCTGCGTGGTTATAATTGCTGGTTTGCTTAAAAAGCCATGATGGATTAAAGCATGCTAAGTCCAGAATATTCTGTACGTTACTGTAGGTGATTTAGAATTAAATTTTGCCCTGTAATGCAACTGTGTAAAGAGAGATACTTAGGGTAAAATGACATACATTTTATATAGAAATCATTAGCTTTGGAATTAGATGGAATAAGTCAGGAGCTAGGTGATGGTGTTAATATGCACTCTTCATAACAGAGCAATCGTATATGATATTCTGGTCTGTGTATGTGTGTATTTAAAACACTTTCTGTTTAAATGCTTGTACATTAGTTAGATTATTCATTCCTAGAGCATTCAAGGCACCTAACAAAAGAATCCACATATATATTTGTGTAAATATTCTGCAAAAGATGATATATAACTGACTTACACTGAGCAGACGTTAAAAAATATTTTCAGAGTGCTTAGATCTTTTTTTTAAATTACAATTCTGCAGGAGAAGGCCAATATGGGAAAGTTTATACCTGTATCAGCGTTGACACTGGTGAATTGATGGCAATGAAAGAAGTAAGCAATGTGCTTGTAAAACAATTTATATGTTTATATTTTTTTGTTTGTACAATTTAATTGTTCAAATGACAGCTTTTAAACTAAGTCATTTACTGTGAGAGATTTTCCTACCAACATATCTACTTCTTAGTATCAGAAAGAGAGGCATCCCATCATATTCAGCATAGAATGAAAGCATGGGGGAGAATGATAAAATGGGGCCTTCTCAGTAGCTCTAGTAGCATTATTTAATAACTTGCTGTATGAAGAAATCTGGACAGTTAGCTTGTTTGCTGACTGGTAAATATTCTGCAATTCTTTTCTCTGTAGCCTGTGTTTGATTATATTTTTAACAGATTTTAAATTTTCATTACTTGCCCTAGATATAGTATATTAAAATAGAACAGAAGTGAAGAGATCTCTGTATTATCTGTACAGATCTGTGATTGTTCTTACTCATTCTGTGTGATAGAATAAAGAGATCTGGGTGTGGTTTCAGTGTTGCTTTTCTCTAGTCATTTTTCCTGTTAGCTTGGTTTGCAACACTCATGAAACAGAATTGTCTTTTTGCAGATAAGATTTCAACCCAACGATCACAAAACGATAAAAGAAACTGCAGATGAATTGAAAATTTTTGAAGGCATTAAGCATCCTAATTTGGTCCGCTACTTTGGTGTAGAACTTCACAGGGTAAGGAGATGGTTGGTCACTGACTTTTGCAGTCAATATAGAGTATAAATCAAAATTGATTTCCTTAATAAGAGTATATGGGAATGTTGGTCTTGTTTTGTGTTTTTAAGCCATGTACTCAATCTATGTTTCATTTTGTTTGTGGAAGTAAGTTTCTGTAGATTGTTCCAGGATTACATTCGCTGATTTAGGAAGCAAATTGAATGTGTGAGAAGCGTGGCCCAATTTCCCAACAAAACGCAGTGGATTTTTAAAGGGTTCATAAGGGTTGATCTCTTAACCTTCATCTATTGTAATTTCTCTATTCCAAAAGGTATTACTAGTTGAAGAGAGGGAAAATCCAGATGTAGTTTACATATTCATGTTACTTTTCTTCCTTTCAAAATTATTAGAAATTGAAATGGTTGGCAATTAAAACTGGAGAACAGTGAAGAAAAAAAGATTCTGTTTGCCTTTCTATAATTGGTTTTTGCACTGGGACTTACAGAGAAGAAATGGCAAAATGAAGATTCCTTTGGTAAAAGTGTAGCCTACAACCACAGTGGAATAAAGAGCCGGCAGATAGACGGACTCTTTGTAATTCTTCTTTGGACAGGAGCGAGCTTGAAATTGCTCATAAATTTTCCAGACAGTTGTTCATCTCGAGGAATCCACAAGACTGTCTCTGGTAGGTTTCAAGGAGATGAGGGAATAGCTACCATAGACCAGGACTCAAGATTCTGAATCTGAAAAAGCTCTTCCAAATGAATCCATGGAATGGGATTCAGGAGTCACCAGGCCAGGAATTACATGAGGCTGATTGACAAAAAGCACCACCTGGACAGCTGGAGCAGTCAAATGAGGATCATTTATAAGGCCTTCCAGTGAAGATAGGAGAGTAGAGCAAAAACATTCTGTGAGGCTTCTTGTCAAGCAAGGGAGTAAATCTTCAAGTACCTGCAATCTGATTTAAGAGGCAGCCCTGACCCATGTTCCTGTACTGGAAACAAACCACTGATCTCCAGCTCTTGCATGGCAATTTGGTTGGATTCTGCTTGTAAAATTCTGCTCTGGACTGGCTGACAACCTGGCTTTTCAAATCTTGGATTGATTTTGGACTGTTCTTCTGCTCACTGCTGTTAAAAAGCTAATCATTCAGGCAAGCGTCTATCAGAGACTCTGTTTTTGTTTGCATGCTTTGACCGTTATTATCTCTTTGATCATGAATAAACAGTGAATTACCATTGAATCTATGTTTGAGAGTATTTGTGATGTGAAAATGATTTTAAAATGATCTATGTGAGAGGAAACCACAAGAAATTTTTCTATAATTTGAAAAGAGAAAACAAATCAAATTCTAGGACGTTTGAAGAGATTAAAAATCAAGATTATTGTTTAAAGTAAAAGGAAAGAATATAAAGTTGATAAATTTGATCAAGGTTGAATAGATATAGGGTCATCTCTTGTAACCCTTAATGAATTTTAGCTGTTCAGGACTGAAATGATGAAGTTTTACATTCTGCTTCTAGATAAAAAGATGGGGTATTGTTTATTGTATTTTAAGAGAAGATGACAAATTACTAAAATTGCTTTTGCTTGTGATGAATGGAGAAGTCATTTCTTTATGTATTGCTTTTTTCTTTACTATATTCTTATAGTAAAGAAAAATAATTATCTTTTCTGCACTTTCTATTTTATTTTTTTTAATTTTTTTTTAGTTTTTATTGTAATGGTTTTGCAGTTTGTGATACAGAGAAAATCTACTTTATTGCAAAATCTACTTTACTATTCATAAGGTGCAATAAAATACTTAGCCGCTGCTAGTTGTCTTTTAATAGTACAACAAAATTATGTTCCAAGAAAAAGGAGACAGGGTGGAAAAAGAAAAAAATTGCCTTGGACATTGGTCCCTCTTTTAATTATATCAAATATAAAAAAGAGCTTGCGTAGCCTGAAAAATTAAGCTTTGTTTCACATAGAAGAGATGCCTCTTTTCTTAGGATAGCTGATGAAATAGACTTGATTCTCTTTTCTACCTTTGACTGAAATTTTTTGGGGAGGGGAAGGCTGCTAATTTGAGAAAGAACAAAGTACAGCACTAAAAAGCATGTAATATCCTTACTATAGTTAGGCATTATATAAGTAATTTGCTGCAATTGTGTTTGTTGTCCATCACAGCAAAGATTTGTCCTCTCTCCTACTATATGCTTCTGTATGCACATTGGACTGTTGGTTAAAAATGCATTTGGACTCTGTCGCACCCTCTAATACAGGGGTGTCAAACTCAATTTTGTAGAGGGATGTATCAGCTGTGGTTGACCTTGGGGGAGGAGGCTGGGGGGCATGGCCAAGTGGTTGGACGTGGCCAGCTTGATACCACTCCCCAAACTGCTGGCATGTTTCCTCTGCACTGGGTAGACTGGACCAAAGCCATGCTGGCCCGATGTTTCCTCTTTGCATTGGGTAGACTGGGCCCAAGCAACGTGGGCCAGTCCCTTACATTTTCCAAGACTGCCCATGGGCCAGATCTGGCCAGCGGGCCTTGGGTTTGACATCCCTGCTCTAATATAATCAGTCCATTGCAAGACAAAGCCTTCTTTCTTGAAGGTTATGGAGTGTAATGTGCCAAGTATGTGTTGGCAGAGCACAGTTTTTCCTTGTCTAGGCTTGCGAGTGAGCAACTGCGAAGCTTCGGTGTCTACTCCTGGTCTTCTGGCTTCTAGTCCAGTGTCTTTAACCATAATGCCAAAGTAGCTCTCATATTTCACATTCAGAGCTTATTGGAGCTGCTTGCTACCCTAGTGAGGAGATCCAATTAAACCTCTTTGCACCTCAATTACAGGAAGAAATGTACATCTTTATGGAGTATTGTGACGAGGGGACCCTGGAAGAAGTGTCAAGGCTGGGCCTCCAGGAGCATGTTATTAGACTCTACACAAAGCAGATCACAACTGCCATCAATGTATTGCACGAACATGGTATAGTGCATCGAGATATTAAAGGTAGAGATTTATTTAGATTTCTCTTTTACTTTGGACTGCTCAACAGACTTCTTTGTTTAAAGCCAAATGTAGGTAATAGACATTTTAGAAACCAATCGCTTCGAATAACATGCTGCATGATTTTCAGCCTTTCCCAGTTCCTCTTCTCCACAAATGGATATTTTAAGAGAGGTTTGCTTGCTTGCCAGCCAGAATTTATGGCTCATTGTACCTTTGACAGTTGTGATTGATATTTATAGATGAAGATAACAGAAGGTTATTAGGAAATAACAGAAAAATTCACTTCCCACTGAATCTAAAGGGTGCCTTTGGACTGCAACCATGCTTTGCTGATAAATGAAACCACTTATCAAGACACAAATGGGGACATATTACAACAATAATTACATCAGCATACACAAAAGAAAATCTTACATGCTGTCGTTTAGGAGATTGTTTAGGGAATAGAAGCAGCAGGCAGTTATGCTTGGCTACATGATGTTAATGGTTGTTTTTCACCATTAGCTGAAGCAGTGAGATAGACCTGCTCAGTGTCTGCTTCTCCTTCTCTTGAAGACCATTTTCAGTTTCCATAGCAATGCACCTAGGAGGCATCCTGCAGATGGAAGCTCTTCCTCCCTTTCAGAGCTTCAGCTGGAGTAGAAGGATAGGAACAACTGCTGTCAGTCTTGTAGGACCAGGAATTATGCAAACAAATGAGAGTTTTTCTTCCTGACTCTTCCTTGTGCTTAGAGGTCATAAAAGGGATATAAAATGAAAGTCCACATCTTTTATTTGGAGAATGCAGGAATGCTGGGTTAGAAATAAGATTCAGATAAATGAATCAAAGGAAATGTGTGATTCCCCCCAGCCTTGACTGCATGCAAGATAGATAGATAGATAGATAGATAGATAGATAGATAGATAGATAGATAGATAGGTATTTGTAAGGAAGAATACAGGTAGGTCCTCAACTTACGACCACAGTTGTGCCCAAAATGTATGTTGCTAAGTGAGAAATTTGTTAAGTGAGTTTTGCCCCATTTTCTTGCCCCATTTGTTAAGCGAATCACTGCAGTTGTTAAATTAATAACACAGTTGTTAAGTGAATCTGGTTTCCGTACTGACTCTGCTTGTCAGAAGATTGGATCACATGACCCTGGGACACGGCAACCATCATAAATGTCAGTCAGTTGCCAAGTGTCTGAATTTTGGTCATGTGACCATGGGGATCAGTGGTGGTATTCTACCAGTTCGGCCCGGTTCTGCAGAGCCGGTAGCAGCGATGAGCAGCGGAGACCGAACCGGTTCTCTCCACCGCTCTGCTGATGGGCCCGCCCGCCTGCCCGGGCACCCATACTCACCTTTATCCTCTGAATTTGAAGCACAGCTGCTGAAGCAACCAAGATTGTGCAGGCTTGCAGGAGGTGAGTTAGAATGTCTCTGTGCCTGCGCAAAGTGTGTGTTTGGCATGCACGCGCACCCAAAGTGTGTGCACGCGCACAAAGCACGCCCACCAAGCCACGCCCACCGAACCAGTGGTAAAACCATTTGAATCCCACCACTGGTGGGGATGCTTCAACTATCATAAGTGAAAAATGGTCAAAAGTCACTTTTTTCAGTGCCATTGTACCTTCAAAGGGTCACCAAACGAACTGTTGTAAGTTGAGGATTATTTGTATTAACCGTCCAGATATTTATAATGGATGTGCGTTTATAGTTGAGCCTGATTGTTCTGAAGCAATTGGGAGCTAAAATCTTCTGTAATGTTTAACTATGAAATCTTGTTCGTTCATCTCATTTGTTCATTCATTTTGGCTTTTAGGAGCAAACATCTTTCTTACATCATCAGGATTGATAAAGCTGGGAGATTTTGGCTGCTCAGTAAAATTAAAGAATAATACCCAGACAATGCCTGGAGAGGTGAATAGTACCCTGGGAACTGCTGGTAAGGAAGAACATACAATGAAATCTGTCTAGCTGCCATTGAGATTCTCTACTGTATTCTAGTGACTTCGTGCCTGATTTTATTAGGAGAATTTTAAGTTCTGATCTACAACAAAAGTATCCACCCTCCATTCCAAGTACTCGCTTAGCTGCTGTTTAGGTTTCCAAGATTGATCCACATTGCTTAAAGTCCCGCCACCTTCTGGAATATCTGTGTCACTACACAGCTGTAAATCTAAATTAAAAAAAAAAACAAAATCTTCAGATTGCATGGTCAGGATTGTCCAAACTGCATATCAGTAAAGTGCTCATCAGTATTACCTGCTGTTGTTATTATCTTTGCTATTACGCAAAGAGATTTTATAGGGGTGTGCAACTGTTTGGGTGCAGAACAGAAAAGATGTTTTGGAAGGGATATGAATCCACTTGGTGCCACCTGCAAGCCAATTCTTAAACCCCCAACTTTTCCTTGCTCTCACTAAAGCCGTGCAGCGTTAGCAAAATAGGTTTATGTGTTATGGAGACAGTAACTGGGTGTGATGGCCTTACTGCATCTTGTTGATGGTTCAGATCAAATGTGCATTTTCCTGGGACCACATGATCGCTGTGCATGGGGGGGAGGTCCTCAGAAGGGATTCTCAAAGAAAGCCCCGACTTGGATAGTGAACCACATCCACATCACACTCCAAAACTGCTTTTCTGCATTACAATCCAAGTAGCCGTGCACTACTAAGGTTTTACGATATTAACTTCTAGCTTTGTACTAGAGACATAAAACTGTGTGAAGATATTTCCCTTGCACTGGAGTGAGTGGGACACCTGTAGCTTCCAAGAGAAGGTATCTTGGAAAGGCATAATAAGATTTGTGAAAATGCTTCTAAAGCAGCGGTCTCAAACTCACGTCGTCACGGCCATGTCACGTGGCGTATCGGGACTTCCCCCCCCCTTCCCTAAACCAGGCGTGGGCATGGCCAGCATGTGATGCATCTGGTCCACGGGCCGTGAGTTTGACAGCCCTGTTCTAAAGTAAGCAACAATGTCTACATGAAGTTCGCATAGAATAACTGAAGGTTGTACTTTGTACTTAGTGACTTGGCAGCACAGATAGGTAGATTACAATTGATCTTGCTTTGGTTTCTCGGACAAATCCTTTTGTTGAGAAACCTTCTGTTCCTTTTGTTGCATAAACTGATGTGATCCTTTGTGTTTTTTCAAAGCATACATGGCTCCTGAAGTGATTACCAGAGCGAAAGGAGAAGGCCACGGGCGAGCAGCAGACATCTGGAGCCTTGGATGTGTTGTGATCGAAATGGTCACAGGAAAGTAAGTCTCCTATATGACATTCAATCAGCTTAATTACTGAGGATGATCTAAATTCTAAAGCATGCCATTGGATTTCTGGGAAATTAAATCACTTGAACTTTGCTCGGTTAAAAGTCACTGGCAAGAGAAGAATTAATTTTGACTGAAATGCTGAGTGTACTCTCCTCTGCTTAATAGAAAGAACTGATTCAACTGCATACAACCTATTTATTAAAGCTGAAGTATGAATGTATCTTGTCCTCGCAACATCATTTAGTTCAATTACCTTTTTGAGCATAAAGACCTCAGGAAGTCTGCACAGACTTCCATATAGCGAGTAAGTTAGTTTCCAGATTTCTGATAAGCCAACATTATAAACAAAGTCCAATTGGTGTAAAGAATTGCTCGGGAACATTGATGCATTGCTTGCTTCTTAAATATATTAATGGAATAGAGAGATAGCTAAAGGTTGCCCACTGATTGCAATTGGCACCCACCCCATGTGCTTATTTGTGGAGCTTTATACTCAGGGTTATTTGTTATGCTTATCGGAACTTATTGTTATCAAAGAAGAAATGCACCAAATAACACAATGTATACATTGTCTAGTCCGTGAGAAAATTCAATTTCTTAACCTAGATATTCCTGCTTTGTTATAGAGACCCTGGCATGAATTTGAACACAACTTTCAGATCATGTACAGGGTAGGGATGGGTCATAAGCCTCCTATTCCTGAAAGGATAAGTCCAGAAGGAAAAGGTTTCCTTTCTCATTGCCTGGAGAGTGATCCAAAGATGAGATGGACAGCTAGCCAGCTCCTCGATCATTCGTTTGTCAAGGTTAGTTAAGCTTGACTATTCTTATTAGTAACTGTCAGGGTCTTATTACACAAGAATAACTGTTTAAATTTTAAAAAGTTTGGATTTGAGTTCTAGGCTTCATAAGCAATTACTACACGTTTTTCTTCTTTTAGAGTCATCAGAAGAACTGAATCAGCATGAATAATTCAGTAGTACAGAACCCCTAACTAACTGGGAGATAAAGACATTGCTTTCATTTGTAGAGTTTTCTCCCATTGGCAACTTCCAAATGATTAGGCTTTGTGTGCCATTGGGACAAGGCACAATGCACAAAATTGAGGTAGGGGTACATTTGGGAGAGCCTACAGTTTCGCTGCTGGGCTAAGCATCTTTAAAGCAAAATTATCCTAACCCTAACCAGATGTGCTCAGCGGCCATAAGATGCTGGAGGTGGATGGATGAGGGTGTGAAGGGCATTGGCTGAAATCCAGATCAGCATAATTCCAAAGTGCAACATTGGGCTTAATCCAGGGGTATCCAACCTTGGCAACTTCAATACCTGTTGACTTCAACTGGCAGATTCCTTATCGATGGCCATGCTGGCAGTGGAATTCTGGGAGTTGAAATCCTTACACCTAGAAATGGCCAAGTTTGGGAAACACTATCCAACAGCATCGTTCATGCAGTTTTCACACTTTGGAGGATCAATCACTTCTCTTGAAAAGAATGCTATAATTTTGCCTGCATAGTAATTACAGTAGATCTTCCTTGAACTACAGTGTAAGATGCTACATCTAAGGAGTCCCTGTCAGGGAAGCATACCTTTAAAAGAAAAGTCCAATTTCGGTTAATTATCTGTTTTCTCCTTGTTACCACCCAGGTGTGCACAGATGAAGAATGAAGCTATGCATATGGTTGCCCGTACTCGGGAGAAGTATTTTTGAATCACTACTATATGTAATATTTACATTTGGACTGTGTTGAGACACAGGATGTGACTCAAGGCCTAACATGACTGAAGACTGCACAAGTGACAGGCGTCACTTTTACTGCTGCTGCTGTTTGTTTCCCTTGGCACCTGTTGTTCCCTTGGCAGCCCCCATGAGTTTAAAGAAGCTGCATGTTTCAGTGAAAGTGCCATTACTACTGTATAATGGACCATGAACTTATTTTTGTCCTTTCTCTGTTTCTCAGATGACTGAGAACTGTAATGTTAATATGTAGTATTTTTGAACTTTTAGGTTCAAAAACAAAGTTAGTGTTATATCAGGCAGTCTGAACCTTATTTTTAATCTCCTGTTTGTTGAGTGCACTGACTGTGAACTTCTACTTTTTCTGTTTTTTTTTTTATTGGCCAGCTTGATTTGTTATGCGGACGTTGATTGAAGAAATTTAAAAGCTTTTTCTCAATAAATGGTTTATTTTAGGAAGTCTTTTGTTTCCTATTTTGTTTGAAGCTGATACTTAAATGGCTTTATCATCCTCAGGAGTCTTATGTGAGGGTTGCCCTTGTGTTTCAATGGTAGCTATTTGAGCTATAGTTTGGATAGGCTTTTAATAATTTTGGGGAAATAACACCTTTACTCTTGCTCGCAGTTACGCTTATGTCTTGCCACTAAAGATCAACTGAAGTGTGAATCCAGCTCTTCAGATGTAACTGATGTAGGAATCAGTTATGTTGCTTCCCCTGTAGTTATAATCTTCAGCGACATATTGGGCTGTGGTTTTAACTTCCTACTACTATGCTAGCTCTTTCTCCCCAAATCAAAATTCAGAGTTGCAAGTGTAATGAAGCTTCTATAAATAATTCCTTTAAGTAGTTCAGTGGTTCATTTCCTTGACCAAATACCAAGTACCAAATTCATCTCATAGAGAAAAGTGGTTATCAGCTAAGACTAGCTAAGTTGCATATGATTATCAAAGCAAAATAGCAAAGAAGAGTCTAAATTCAATTCATGCACATTTGGCTTCCATTATAAGGGCTTAAAGTTAATGTTCACAGTTCTCACACAGACTGAATCGCTAAATTTTAATCTTTGCTTTTTAACTCCTATACTTGTTTAAATCAGATGTGGCTTCTCCCTGTACAGTATCCATATTTACAGCTCTTTTAAAGACACGTGCATGCATCACTCTTGATATTGTATGCTTATATTTAGCTGATTTCTCAGCACCCTTCTATTTTGTTAATGATGTGTTGAAAAATACATTTACAACTTCACATCTAAGTATACTGCTGTTTTAGCAACCATTAAGCTGTACGGAGGTATTCATAACAGAATCCTCAAATCCAGAACATTTACCCCATTAAAACACATAAGTTGGTTGAGGTTTACAGTGGGATATAATCTTATTTGGCATTTGGATATTACGGTGACATTTGGGTTAAAAGTTGATTAAAACATGGCGCATCTAGGGTCACTTCAGTATTTTAGACTGAGAAACAATGCTTGTCAATGAAGCACTTAAATATTTAATTTTGCTTAAATTAAAGTCAGTGTTTTGCATTTCATTTGGTTCTGGAACTTGAAATTAAGCAGGAATAAGGCAGCCTTGTAAAATAAAGTAATCCTGCTGTACATGGAATAAATTTTGTTTCCACGAAATACATCAAAAACAACACTGAGCAGGAGGATCCAGTTGGTATTCTGATCAATATTATCCATTGAAAACAAAAGTTCAAGAAGAGATTCTTTCTTCAAGTAAACTTTGAAAAGTGATAAATAAAAAGGTTGGGGAATCATAAGTCCATTAGAGTAATAAATAGATTGGTAAGTAATGGATTAAGTGCAGCAGTAAAGTGAAGTGTTTTGGAAATCACTAGTTTAGCATAGTGGAAAAGGGAAACTGAACGAGGGGATTTTAATACATTACCTTAAATGCCTCCATACTACAAGTAGTCCTTACGACTATAAGTGAACGCAAAATTTCTATTGCTAAGAGAGACAGTTGTTAAGTGAGTTTTATGGCCTTCCTTGCCAGTTAAGTGAATCACTAGTTAAGTTAGTACAGCTGTTTAGTGAATATAGCTTCCTCACTGACTTTGGTCTTCAGAAGATTGCAAAAGTGATCCCATGACCCTGGGACACTGCAGCCATCATAAATATGAGTCCAGTGCCAAGCATTTTGATACCATAGCCACGGAGAAGCTGCAGTGGTCATAAGTGTAAAAAACAGCCACAAGTCATTTTTTTTCAGTGCCGTTGTATGTTCAAACAAGTCAAATGAACTGTTGTAAGTTGAGGACTACTTGTATATTGGGAATGAATTTATCTGCATACAGGTCCACTGGATTAATGGTAACAGACCTGTTGGAAGCAACTGGGCTAAAATAAAAGGGCAAGCTAATCCAAAGAATCTGTTGCTTGGAGACTGCTATAAATCATCAAAGCTGTTCTGAGAAAAAGCAGGATTGATGTCAAAAAAATTGAAATGGTTTTGACGAAAGATTTCAACTATCCGGGTCTCTGCTAACAAGGCTCACTCTGCCAAATGTACCAGCCAAGTTCCTGTGTTGCTAATTTTCTCTTTCAAAAGTATGAGGATGGCTCTGTTATCTTGGATTTGGTCCTTGCTTAAGGTTCACTGAGTATTTTTAAATAGCTGGGACATTGGGTCACTAACTACTAAAAACAGTCTACCTCAAACAATGGATTTTAGAATGCTAAACAAACCATTGTAGTATAAAAGTTAGTTTGTTCCTTAAGCCACAGAATTTCAAGCTTTTGTTTCCAAATGAAAATAGCAACAGTTTTCAGGTTTATTCGGTCTAAATCAAACAATCTACATTAGAGTCTAGAGCAGTGATGGCGAACCTATGGCTCACGTGCCTGAAGTGGCACGCAGAGCCACTTCTGCCAGCATGTGAGAGGTCGCCCAGAAGAGTCCCACTGCATGTGCACCCCCCCCCAGCCAGCTGATTGTTGGGTATCTGCTGCGCATGAGTATGGGGAGATGTGCATGCATGCACAGAGGCATGCAACATGCAGTGTGCATGCGCAGAGCGTGCAGTGCAGTTGCATGCACATGTGCAGGGGGATGGGAGTTACATCATGGGTGCAGGCACGCGAACGCAAGCGCACTTTTGGCACAACGTGGAAAAGGTCAGCCATGACTGATCTAGAGTAATTAGACTATGATAAACTCCACAGGGAGACATTATAGCAGCAGTGCAGATCTATATATTAAAGGGGCCATAGTACTATCCAAGCTGAGATAAATATTGTCAATATCTTAATATAATTTTCATGATCAATATCTATATACTAGGAATACAGCCAATGTAACACTTGTATTTAAAATTGAAATGTGATTCTAGCAAAGTCAGGCCAATTTACTGTCCAATTTGGAAAATAGTATTAAAGATAATATTATGCATATAAAAATAAATTTTAGTGTATAAGTTTCCATAGAAATAACTTCTCTCACTAATGTTTTGAGTTCCTTGAGAATGTTGATGTATGAATAACTGCATTGTGCTGGATATTTCTATAAATGGATTTTCAAACAGCTTTTTCTTTCACTAAAAACGGGATTTAAGAGGCAGTCTCTTACAGATTCATAATGATTAAAGAACAACAAGCAAAAAAAAGTAAAGTTGCTTTTACAGTAGAAGAACACAAGAAATAGATTATTTCTTGTGTTCTTCTACTGTAAAAAGTATTTATTTAAGATACGTAAATATGACTGGAAATGTTAAACCTTTCCGAATATAATAATGGATTTAGAATGAATACTTGGAGCAAAGTTTGCAAAGGAATCAAACAAGTGCAAATTAAAAAATGGGATTGCAAAATAAAAGGGAAGTGCATTCACTTCACTTTCTGAAGTGAATTGAAAACAAACTGGTAATATAAGTGTCTTGGTAAACTGAAAACAAATGTTAGGAGGAAAGTCTTCCTATTTTTATCAGGCTGGCCAAAGAATAAATATTTGGATAGTGCTAAGTAATTCAATGAAAGTACTACTCAAGAATCACTCATTGGTTAAAACAATTACTTCCACAAAAATAAAGAGATTAGACGTGAAACTAAACAAATACAAATGCATTTGGAATACAAGCTTCATAACATTAGGCTCTGGGCTTTCCAGAGGCCGCTTGTTGGTCACAATTGGGAAACAGGCCACCAGCCTAGAAAGAACAAAGTAAAATAGTTCCTAGTTAATTATATAAAATACTCATTTTGGTCATCTTATAGGAAAGTAAATTTTATTTCATATTTTAAACCATTAAAGATTTATTCAGAAAAAAAAGAATATTCATTCGCTTCCTTCCTATACTATGCATACTTTCTCTTCCTTAATTAAAAAAAAAAGAATGGTTTCTCTGGAAAATCTGAATTAAAGTATAGAAAAAAATAAATAAACTGTAGAATATTGACTTTTGTTGCCAGCCGGAGCATTGAGGGAGATGGATAGAGAAGAGACGTGACTTCAGTGAGGCATGAGCTTTCTCTAACAGATTCCTGTCTTCATGATTGAAGACTGTTCACAGCAGTTCACAAGCTTGTTCCCTTTGGGTACGAAGGAGTCTCTGGAGATTTTCACTTTTGCTTCTCCTTGTGTCCATGGTTGCCGTAAGTCGAGCCTTTGTTAATTTCTGTTACTCCTATCATCCATCGAACACCAACTGAAACTGAATTTTTTTTTAAAAAAGAGGATATCTGGTGTTAAACAACTACAATTAGAAAACTAATAGCAAATTCGCTCTCATATATGAACGCATATACAAACTTTATATTGCACTATTTGTAGTCTGCCATGTTATGCAAAGAAAGAGAATTTACTGGGGATATCATGCTAGAAATAAATGTTTTTCCTCTATAGTTTTAAAAATATTCCAGGAGAAAAGATAGGGACAAAAACACACAAGATGATTGTCACATACTTTGTTCAACTAGATGGATTGCTGTACAGTACTGTCCATTTAATCTCTTTAAAGCAGCTATATCACTAATTTGAAATCATTTACATATCCCTTACTGGAAATGGTTTTTGTGTGTTAATTGGTGGCTCAGGCTGTTAATTGCCTGCACTTAAGTTCCAGCTGCCTACAACTGCTGTAGGCTCGAATCCCACCAGGCTCAAGGTTGACTCAGCCTTCCATCCTCTCGGGGTAGGTAAAGTGAGGACCCAAGATTGTTGGGGGCAATTAGCTGACTTTGTAAAAAATGCCGCTTAGTAATAAGCAGGCATATACAATGGAATGAAGGCTATTGCTGAGCACACTGGGTTGTATCCCAAAAAATGTAAGCCGCCCTGAAGGGCGGCATATAAATGTAATTTAAAACAAAACAAAACAATATAGCAATTTCTTCAATGAAGAGTTATTAAAAAAAACCTGATTTCCAACCTGATTGGTGGTGTCAGGAAACCAGAAGCCAGGACAGAGTTCAGAAAGTACTGCAAGTTTATTCCATGCAACCTACTGTATATGCAAAAATCTGATCTACCAATGGTCAAGGTAAATTGGTGCCAGATGAGAGTCAATGGACTTCCGGGAGGGGGGGAGGGCTGGACTTGGGCTTCTTTTGGGGGTGTAATGACTCCAGACTGGCAATGCACTTGACCAAGGCCTTGGGCATCTTACAACTGGCTAGTTTTGGGGCAGTAAAATAGAGAATGCTACATATACAGTTGAAAGTCTCCTGAACACCAAAGGGCTTATTTCTGGACAATGTCACTAGCCTGTAACCTTTGATATTTAATGACTTCTAAAAGCATGATCCTTCCACAACCCAGTCAATTTTGCATCCTATAGTTGCAAGGATATTATAAGTTAACTTCTAAAACTCTTCTCCCTTAGTAGCAGCAGTGTCTCTTACAGCATAAATTATTGCCAAGTGTTTTGACAGCATTTAAATTCATCAGCAATACATAAATACAATAAAATATTATTTGCAGAGAGCACAAATGCTGTCATCATTCCTCAATCCCAAATATATATTCACTTGTTACAGAATAGCATGGACTATGTACAGAAAATGCATTGTGGTATTAGAAAGACTGATTCATCTGAGCTTAACAGTTTTACAACAGGCTATTAAATAATCATATAAACACACGTCCAAAGCAGAATAACCAACCACCAAATACATCAAGAGTCTCCAACTTTGGCAACTTTAAGACTTGTGGACTTCAACTCCCAGAATTGTCCAGCCAGCATGACTAGCTGAGGAATTCTGGGAGTTGAAGTCCACAAATCGTAAAAGTTACCAAGTTTGGAGACCCTTGAAATACATCATTTGGTGAACACACTCACCAGCTCCAGCTAGGGAAATCCAAGAATCTGACAAATATAAGATATATGATTCCCATTATATCAAAATAGTTTTGAATGAGCACAGTTAAAGCTACATTGGTCCAAAAACAAGAACTCAAAGCACAAACTAGTGTACAACTGACAACACCTTTTGCATAAACTATATTATTTCAAGTCAACTTTGTTGTGGAAAATACAGCTATGGGATATAAGGAAATTACTGTTTTCTTCTTAACTAGAACTTCAGTAATAACCAAGAGAGAGAGAATAGCACCAGAAGTTCAGTTTTCACAATATCTCATCCCATCTCTGTTATTCTAATGGACCTGAGTGAGATACTCAGTCCTGGGTCAGCTCAAACAATTTCACTTACTGGCATCTAGCCTTCTTCAAGGTTCTTAACCATTGGACTCCTAGCAGAGGCCTAGAAAGGAGGAGAAAGTAAGAAAGAGAGAGAAAGAGAAAGGAAACACATGCGCAGGAACGCATGCACTGTTCAATTGAAACTGCATGCTCATGCACTTATATAAAAGACACTGCGTTGAGCTGACTGTTGCAGAAATTATTGAAAAGAATCCATACTCTGTAGTATAAGGTACAGGCTTATTTTTTAAAGGGTATGGGACTGGTCCTCATTTACTGACTGCCTTGTTTAATAGCCATTTCAAGTTACAAACGGTTGGGGGAAAACCTGCTTTGTGACCACTCTTTCCATTTAGTTAGTACAACATCCTGCAGTGATGTGATCGCCATTTGGATCCTTGCCCATTTACCACAATCGCAGCATCCTGATCGTCATTTGCTGTCACATAATCGCCGCCCTGAGTCCTTAGGGAGAAGGGCGGCATACAAGTCGAATAAATAATTATGATGATGATGATGATGATGATGATTATTATTATTATTATTATTATTATTATTAATTATTATTATTTGTGAGCTTCACAACCGCTTCCAACAAGCAGAATTAAGGGAAAACACAGAAGTGAAATCACAAGCCATTAATTGAGGTGTGATGTCTCGCTTGATGTCCATGGTGATTGCTTAATGATGGAAGTGGGAGTGAACTATAAGTCACAAGATTATTTTGCTTAGAGACCAGGACACTCAGTAACAAGTTTCCAGTCCCAACTACTGTTAATAAGCAAGGCCTATTTGTACTTTCTATTCAATTACATTACTAATCCAGAATCCATTTTAATTCTTGCTGCAAACAGATAAGGAAGAGGGAAGGGAATAGTTTAGAGAACTATGTGTGAGAGACAGGTATGCAAGGTAAAGAACTAATCTCAAAATGTCTTAAATAAACGACCAACTTCTGTGCAACGTGGTCGTAATGCTTCTAATAATTAGCCAATTTCATGTTTAGCTGAAACTGAACTAGATGACTTCGGTATTCATAAAGGAGACTATCTGATGCTCAAGTTGAAAGGAGGGGTCTTTGCTACTCTCTGAACTTGGATTTTTGTTTTGTTTTCTGGGCAGACATTTCATTCATCACTGATATTACCTAGTGTGAGCAATTGAAATGTCTGCAAGAAAACAACCAAGCTCAGAATTCTATATTTTTGAACAGCTGCTTAATAAGGCTAATATACTGGCAGTTACCTGGAAAATGAAAACTATGGAAAATAAACATCAGAGGAAACAAATATACTTGAGATTGTGATAGCAGCCACTATCACCGCATCATTCAGAGACTTCATCAATCAATTATATATAGGACTTCCCTGTGGAGCAGGGGTGTCAAACTCTATTTCACTGAGGGCCGCATCGGGGTTGTGTTGACCTCAGGGGGCCATGGGGTGGGTGTGGCTGGGATGGGCATCACTGGTCGAGGTTCTGTTTTCAGCCATGACTGCCTCCTCTCCTGCAGCTCTCTGCCAGTGAAAATGGAGCTCGGGAGGTCGCAAAGAGAGCCCAGGTGGCCAAAAACTGAGCCTGGGCAGGCCGCATGTGGCCTCCCAAGCTCTATTTTTGCTGGCAGAGGCACTGTGAGCCAGTCCTTCACTGTTTCCAGAGTGGCCTCATGGGCCAGATTTAAGCACCTTGTGGCCTTGAGTTTTGACACCTGCTGTAGAGGATACTTTGTGTGAATGTGCAGAAGAACAATCCTTTCACATATGGTGCATATGACGTCCTTCAACATGTACAGAAGAAAACCTCATGCTGGTGAGAGAAAATGCTGTTGATGTGGTCCAATATTGGGTGAATGTCATTTAGTTTTAATCCTATTTATTTTACATACTTTTATATGTACTATATTTCTATGACCTATTTTCTACTTATTTTACATGCTCAGTGTTGAACATTATATGTCTATAAAGGTGTTTCTGACACAAAGAAAAAAATCAATTATTATCTTAACTCTTCCAATTGACAAAGTTCTCCGTCTGCTGCATGGTTTCTTGTAAATTCTTTTGAGACACTCATGTTTACCACAATTGTGTAGCACTCCAGGTTTAAAAGGACGCTTTACAGTGCGTGAGACAGTAGCAACTTTATCAGGATTGCAGTGTTGCCCTGTACAGTTGTAGCATGGCCCCAGGCAAAGACATACCCTTTTTTAAGAAGTTGCAGGTAAGTACTACATATGCACCCCTGTCTGTTGTACCTTTCTACAACGTACTATTATTTTGAACATCCCAAGCTCATCCTTTGCCTTTCTTGTCTCTCTTTATGTCACATTTTTTTAGAATTTAAACTTGTAGGCAAGGACTCCTCATCCCTCATATGCTGACCCATCCTACCCCTGTGGTTAAATTCCTCATAACGCTCTTGTAGCTGAAGAGAGGAATAATTTCTATTAATGTACAAAAAGCAACTTTATAACCTCCCTCATCTACTTTTTGAACCTAGCACATCATCTAGAAGAGCTCAAATTGAAAATCTACTGACACAATAGCAAAGAAGGCCCTAAGAAACCAAAACACTTGTTGGTCACAGAAGCCATGGAAGTGTGTTAAGATTTATATCCTGTCTTTCCTTCAGGAGCTCAACTGGACATGCATTCTCCTCATTCTTTACACAATGAGAGGGGTAGGATCATACAAGAGCGAGAGCTTGATTTGTTGAACTGCTGTGGCTAAGGAAAATCTCAAATCTAGATCTCTTCATCCTAATCTTTGTCCACATCTTAACCACCATATTGTATCTCTCAAAGGGCCACTATTCTGCTAGATACTATTAAGTGGACTGATGCAAATTAGCTAAAAGCAGAAACAGAAGGTAACATTTGTCTATGCAAGACTTTAAAATCAATGTAACCTCAAATGTCCTTTATATGTGCTCAAACCAAATACCTCCTTACCAAAATGACAAATGCCCTTCATTAAGGCAGCAAGTTGCATATCCCGCTGTCACAAGAAAGCAATACTTAAAGACCATAATGAGGCCAAGTCCAACTTTATTCAACTCCTGGCTATCCAAAGCAAGGTGATTTTTTAAAACTGAATCTCTGGAATTCAAATAGCTTATTCAAATTATTCTTCCAGAAGAACCAGATGAAATATAAGTCTCAGATTATACTTTAACCCATCTACCATGCTATAATTCAACACCTGTATTTCAATGCTACTTTAGGATGCATGCATTAAAGATGCTTTCCTTATATTGAACGAAGAAAAATGTATTAATGTGTGCACACATTGCTGTTTCAAGAGAGTGTATAGTATTTTGCACCCATTTAAAACATTGCTACAATAGCTTCTTTCACACTGCTAACCATTTTAACTAAGTGGTCATCTTAATATTTTCAGAAAATAATGTGGGTTGCAGAGTTGAAATAATGCTATATATAAGTGAAAAAGTTCATTTCTTAAAATTACTTCTATCATCAAATTAGTTCCAATCTTAAAGATTCACCTGTCATTCTATTGGATAGTAATTGACAGTGATAACATTCAACAGGTTTATTAATAATCGGTGGAATGTATTCAGTATTTATTATATAATATAATAGCTTATATTAAAATACTCCTATCCATCATGGCTAAAGTTGTCTTATGCTTAATTTAGTTTAGCAAATAATGTCTCCATTTTGGGGACAAGAAGTCTGGTGATAATGTTTGCTATTATCCTTTTTTAATTGTTTCTATCATATTATAATGAATGGTTAGTATTTTAAGCATTCAAGATCATAATAAAAATTATGGAACATTAGGAACATTAAAAATGTAATATCAAAATCAATTAACCTGGAGTAGCGTTTGATAAAACATTTTTCAAAGAGCTTCTTTGAAGTAAATAAGGAAAGCCAGCAGAAATTTGCAATAAATGTGTTTGACAATTCTAGAATTATGGTAACCAGATTTATTATTCAAGGTACTAGTGATGACATACAAAGTCCTACATCGCCCTGTACACTCCCACAGGCAGGGCCTCCTTGGGGTACCGTCGGCCAGACATTGTCAGCTGGTGGTGCCCAGGGGTAGGGACTTCTCTGTGGGAGCACCCACCCTGTGGAATCAGCTCCCCTTGGGTCTTCGTCTGGCCCCTGATCTCCGCTCCTTCTGCCGGGACCTGAAGACCTGGCTGTTTCAGCAGGCCGGCCTGGACTGAACCGGGGTGGGGGTGGGGGATTATTTTTATGGTAGTTTTAATTAGTTTTAGTTTATTATTGTGCTTGTATTATTTAATTATTTTTTAAGTAATTTATTGTATTGCATTTTTACACTGTGAGCCACCCTGAGTCCTTAGGGAGAGAGGATGGCATACAAGTCTAATAAATTATTATTATTATTATTATTATTATTATTATTATTATTATTATTATTATTATTACCATCTTCATCATCATACACATTTCTTCATAGCATGATATGAGTAAGTAACTTGATATTTCCAGCTCTCCAAACTAATAATTTCTATTGAAATTAAAGTATTTGTTAACTGGCTGTGACATTTCTGTGTTTATTTTGCAGCAAACTCGGCTGGTTCACATAAAATAGCTTTTATATTTATTATGAAATTTGTGCTATGTGCAAAGATTCAGTGATTAAAATCGACACTTGCTTGAAAGTTTAAAGTCAACATTTTTATATTGTTTTTGAATAAACTGCATGCAAAAACATGCAGCCATGCATGCAACCAGTGTCAGAATTGTTGTGATGTTTCACTGTAACCCACAACGATTTTCTTTTAAAGGTTGGGTTTTCTCTTTTAGGAAATCAATCTTAAAATTTAGCCTGGATGATTACAAAATGAATAATATTCTTAATATCTTTTCTATCACAAAAATTGGTGGGTACAGCCTCTCCCATTATATTAGCTATCATATACAGTAATTGTGGTCATGCAGTTTTAATCTCTCATTATTTTCTGTGTTTATTTTTTACAATCAGCTCAATCTCTTGGCTGTTAAATGTTTACGCTGGAAACATTTCATAACAGTTTAAGTTCCTCTTACCATTAAATATTCAAAACCAACATCATGATTTCCTTTAAAAAGGGGCAAAGCTCTTTCTGACAGGTCAGGAAACAATCAAAGTTTCGCTGCTGATGCAACATTGCATCAAAAATGTAAGAATTTCTGCTCCATCTCTTAATGGAAGGGGGTGAAGAGAAGGACAGGATGTAAACCTTTGGAGAGATACAATAATAATCACAACACCTCTGTGTCATGGAACAAATATGGTGCAAAACTACTTTTCTCTTATTTCCATATACAAAGGCTGATTCATTTCATTTAGTCAGAATGAAGCTGATTAATAGTGCACCTGTTTTGATGAAAGTATCCTCCAAATCTGGGTCAAGACCCTAGTTATGTAGTAGGATGAGCAGACAATCCTTAAGAGTTGTGGTATATGCTTGTAGCAACTGAGTTGGCTAATCCAATTTAACATACCCACAATACAATTATTGGGGGACAAATAATTATATATACCCTATTTTTTGCTCCATAAGACACACTTTTTTCCCCCCAAAGTGGGTGGAAGTGTCAATGCCAATCTTTTGGTGAATAGTAGTCAAGCCACGATGGTGGGGTCCTTTTACAGTGCTGAATCCCACCTCTTCTGTCTTTGTCATTGCCCGCCTATCTCTTTTCTGCAGTGCAGGAGTCAATAGGCAGAGCTGGCACATGAGAGGGCACCTATCTGTGGTCCTCTCAGGCTCCGCCTGATATATATATCTTTTTCTTGTTTTCCTCTTCTAAACCTAGGTGTGTCTTATGGTCAGGTGCGTCTTATGGAGCGAAAAATACAGTACATAAGCCCTGCCTGCATGCAAGTATTCCTCTATACTATCCACACATCAATCTTTGCCATTTCTTACTCCAAACATCTTAAATGCTGAATACCCAGTTCAATTTTCAGGAACTGCCTGAAGGGAGAAAACATATATTTATTCTACACTCTACATATGGACATAGTGAGAGGTATTTTGCAAAAATGAAAGATCCGATACTGGTTCCACTTATCCTTAAAAAGCATGTGAGATTGATGGGACTAGACAGAAACTTTATTATTAAAAATATAAAAACTAATACAACTAAAAAAAGTAAATAGAAAAAATAGAAAGCGCAGAAAAGAGAAATAAGAATATAGTAAAGAAAAAGAAAATATGTAAAGAATTTACTTCCCCGCCATCACAAGTATAAATAATTTTAATAATTTATCAACTTCTCTTAAATGTAACAAACTATCTTCTTCCCATATCCCATCTCTTGTCTATAAACAATTTCTTAAAGCCGCCTTGTTTAATCCTGGTCAGCAAAAGTCCATTTAGGGTTACCAGAGATAACAATTATATATTTTAACCTTGATCAAATAAACCAATGAAAAAAAAAACAATAGACAGCTAACACTATCTCCTGCATTCCAAATACATAGGCATAAATTGGTCAGTGTGTAAAATCGGTGCAGAACGTAGGTTACTTCAATGCAATCCTTTCTGTCTTTGAGTCAGTGGTGAAACTCTATACAAAAATCACAGTAGAGATTATATAAGCTATAAAGAGAACCACCCTTATATCTTTTTTTTCTCTGACAGCCCCAAATTATTGTGCAGAGACATGCAGCCCGCAGGGGGTGCATGCATGCATGCGCAGAGGCGTGCAGGCATGCATGCACTTCTCAGATGCATGGCATGTAGGTGGATCGTGCAGGCATGTGCAGATGCATGGCACGTGGGCGGATCGTGCATGCATGTGCAGAAATGCGCGGTGCGTGAGGGGCACATGCATTGCCTTCTGGGTGCTGGCATATGAGTGTGCACGCACACAATTTTCAGCACAGGAGCCCAAAAAGGTCAGCCACTACTGACTAGCATTCAAGTTTTAAATGCCTTAATAAGTGCATTATTTGGAAGAACTGCTGGGGACCTGACAGAAGCACAGAACCCTACTAATTAAAGCAGCCAACTCTTTATTTCAGACTTTGACATGAGTCTGAATAGACGTGTTTGCTTTAATTAGTAGCACTACCCAAAATTCAGACATGGCTCTGATGATCAGCAAGGAATTCCACACACAATAAAAGAACAAACAATCTATTTTGCTGCAGTTTCAGGGTGTCCATCATTTGTTCCTAACTCAGTACTCTGTAGAATTTCCTAAAGTGCACATTTGATCATTAAGCTCAGCAAGAAGTTTTGAAATAAGAGGCATGTCTTCTTATGGAAGGATTTTGCCTTCCGTAATGATAGTCCTCCTACTATAGGTGAAGAGGCTGTGAGAAACCGATAGCTTATATATAAGCAACGTTTCTCAGTCTTAATAACTTTAAAGCTGTGTGGATCTCAATTCCCAAAATTCTATAGCAGGGTTGAGAAACCCTGCTCTTTCTAGAGGGAAAGACAATAAAGAGAAAATGCAAAGTGGAGGATTTCAAGACCATATTCCAGATAATTTGGAAATGAGAACTTGCCCTCATACACTAGCTGCTTTTCTACCCATAGAGCCCTACCATTTCTTATTCAACATTGCTTTGAAACATAGGTGTTACTTGATGGGAAACGAGCATCATCAGAATCAATTGCCCATCTATGATCATTCATGCTCCATCCAGAATTTCATGAGAACAATAATAAAACAATATATACTCTTGCTAGACAATGACTGATGCCATTTCTATTTATAACAATTTGGCTACAAAATAAAGGTAGAATGATGAGCAAGATGAGTTCTTAAGCATAATTAATTAATTTTATTTATTTTATTTTATTTTATTTTTAATTAGATTTATATGCCGCCCTTCTCCGAAGACTCAGGGCGGCTTACAATTTTTGGGATGCAACCCAGTGTGCTCAGCAATAGCCTTCATTCCATTGTATATGCCTGCTTATTACTAAGCGGCATTTTTACAAGGTCAGCTTATTGCCCCCAACAATCTTGGGTCCTCAATTTACCTACCCCGAGAGGATGGAAGGCTGAGTCAACCTTGAGCCTGGTGGGGTTCGAGCCTACAGTAATTGTAGGCAGCTGGAACTTAAATGCAGGCATTTAACAGCCTGAGCCACCAAGGCCCTTTGATTAATCAATCAATCAAATCTGTATAGCTGCCCATCTCATCAGACTGGACAGTGCACAACAATCATATAAAAACACATTAAAAAGCCCACAGATGTGGGGGGAACTATATTAAGAAATAAATAGCATAAAAAAACAATTATACAAACCCCTAGGCAAAGAGAGAATAAAAATCCCATCTTAACAATGGAGTCATCCAAGCATATCTCAGATTCCCTGTGAGGCTGCAAGCCCTAGGCCTCATAATATAACCAGCTGTTGAGAGCCTTCAGGAATGTCAAAAAGGATGGAGCTAATTAATTTTGAGGAAAGAATGTTCCATAAGGTAAGGGCCATGGCAGAAAAGGAATGTCTCCTGGGATTTACCACATGTAGTTTCATTACAGAAGGGACTAGCAGCATGCGTCTTCTACCAGATGCTGGGACAGGCAGATGTAATTTTGGAGACCCCTCAAGCAAACCAACCCCATACCATGAATGGCTTTCAAGCTCAAAATCAGAACTTTAAATTGGACCCAGAATCAAGCTGGTAGCCAATGCAGCTCACATAACACAGATATAACATGTGGTCTTGTAGAGGTAAATATAACTGCCTCTACCATTGCATTTTCTCCCAGCTGAAGCTTCTGGATAGTTTTCATGGGCAGCCCCAGATAGAACACATTACAGTAAGAGATGATTAAGGCATGAGTGACTCAGCAGAGAATTGATCAAACTGTTAAAAAGTGGCATTGGGAAGTCTGCACCTCCAGACTTGCAAGATTGATGTCAGCCCTCCCTGGTATACCGGAATACAATTAGATGAGCTAATTCTATTTCATTGTACGGCTACATTAACAGCCGTAATTACACCATTAACAAGGTGTATCTTTCCTGCTGCCACCTAGGCAACTGAGCAAGTAAGGTGGGTTCTTCCTAAGTTTCCTTCTCTGACCATTATGCCACTGGGGCTCCTCCCTCTCGCTTGGTTGTTTTCCAAACAGCATCTCTTCATCCCCCCAGGGCCATCCACACATTCAGGGAACAGGAACATGAAACTGGAATAAGGAAATGGACCTACAAACTCCAAGGCAGTCTGCTTCCTGCCTGGCACCATACATAATGGGTGTCATGCCCCTGGTGGAGACTGACTCTGAGGAAGAGGAGGAACAGCCAACAGGGAGTGGGAGTGTGGCTCCAGAGGTGGTGGAGGAGGCTGGGGAAGGGCAGAGGCCGGCTAAGCAATCAGAAGAGGATCCAGGCCCATCCCCTATCCATCCCAGGGAACGCAGGGAGGAGAGGATCAGGGAAAAGCGTGGTCAACTTGGGAGGAGAGGACCATGATCCTCCTCAGGGTTTACAGCTTGGAGCTATGTATATAAGTTTGTAACTGCGTATGCAGAATTGCTGGAATCAAAGTTAGTGTTTCCTTTGAAAGAGGTTTATATTTGTTGGCGTTCTTCCCAAGGACTTTCCCCGGTTATCTGCTTGGAACGTATGATTACTTATCTTGGTTTTATTCAGAACTCTCGCCAATACAGTTTGTTCTTGTTTTCCTTTTGCCTGATTATTTACTTTGGGGACTTTAATTCACGTTGAGTTTTGGGTGATTTTGAGAGACTACGGGTCAACACAATGGACATAGGGAGATATGATTCCCCCCACATGCCCAAAGGCCACATCAATCCTGGCTCCTCAGCTCCAGAAGCAGTGGTCCTCCCACTGTCCTTTATGAATGGCATAATTCATCCCAGGGAGGGAAAGCCAGATAACTTGAGGTGCCATAAGGGTATTTTTAAGAAAGAAAGAAAATGTCAGAAAGAGAAACGTTAGATGGATCTGAGAAACAATAAGCCACACATTTGAAAATTTGCTAGCTATAAACATTCTTTTCTGCCTTTTTTCTTCAGAACTTCCTAGTGCAGTTCCAACGCAATTATGTAAACTTCTAAAAAACCAAGTAATTTGTAGGACAACAGCCGAGTGAAATTTTAGATCACCAAATTCTCCTCTGTCTTCAGAGTTAAATTGAGGTTACCAAAGCCCGAATTTTCTCCTCCCACTCAGATTCATCTATCCACATTAGATGCTGAGGGTGGAGTTTTTGATAGGGTTGTAAAGAAGGTCTTTCTTGTCATGCTGGAAACAACTCACCTGCAATCAAGACAGAGGCTACAGTGGCAAGTGTCAGGTATGAGCCACTGCTAATCATGTTGCTGAGCAGCTTGAATAAAGGGTAGAGTAGCAACAAGGCCCAGAAAAGCCAATTCAAGAGAGGCCATGGCCGTCGAGGAAGCACAGTGGAGATCTCTGGATATCTTCCTGTCCTATAATATTCTTCTTGGATGATATCCTAGTCAGAACAATATGGGAAAGAGCTGGTTATCTGCTAAATTCATCACTGCAAGCAAGAAGTGTGATTTCTCTCCCTATTTCTGGTGTTTCTGTTCCTCTAGGGAACAGAAGACATAAACCTGATGCTATTGAGTACATTATTCCTCCACCCAGCAAATTGCCATTTTCTCATTTGCAAAACCTACAGATTCAATCAGCTCTTCTTTTTAAGAAAACTAAGCAATCACTTTCAGATTTCAGGAACGGAAATTTATAACAACTGAACAGCGAGAGCAGGGGTTTTCCAAGGGGTCACATGAGAGGGATTGTTGTAGAGGGCCGTCTCAAGTCTTAATCCATCATACGAATGGTTAAATAATGAACCAACCTTTTCTTGATAGAGTTTGTAAAGCCAATCAGAACACTCCTGGTCGCCTTCTGGAACCTCCTCTAATGGAATCCGCCTAGAAATATTGAAGAAGAGAGCATAGGATGAATAGAAGATTTAAAAACAAACCATATAACCACCCTGCTTACTTTCATTTATGGTAGAATGTAAGCAACAAGATTTGGGTGGAAAAAAAATACAAGTTATTAGTGTTTCATATAAAGCTTGTTTTTTCTTCTGTTCAATCATGTCCAATTCTTGCAGACTGCTTGGATTAGTCCCTGCAGTTTTCTTGGCAAGGTTTTTCAGAAGTGGCTTTCCATTGCCTTTTTCCTAGGGCTAAGAGGACTAGAACTCACAGCCTCCCAGTTTCTAGCCTGATGCCTTCATTACTATACCAAACTGGCTCTCCTAATATAAAGATACAATTATAAGCTCTATTATTATAAAGAATTTTATATTCAAAATGCCTTAGAGGCATTTTCACCATAGTTCCTTTTGGATCACAATTACACTATGCCTTTTAAAGCTGTTAAGAAAAAGGTACTTGCCTTACATATAAATCTGCATGGTATTTCTTCCCATGTAAAATTCCAAGCAGTGTTGGATTTTCATTATTTCTGAAGTTCAGCGTAGAATCATATACAGCTGAAACTGTAGAATAGGGTACATTAAAACATGGTGATGGCTGTCAGAGGTTTCAAAACATATCATGATCCTGTGAACATCATGTAAGCTCAGGTTATCAAAATGAGGAGCTTTGACAGTTAAGAGGAAAAATAATTGTTATAGTTTAGTACCAAATATAAACAGGGTTACAAAAAGGCTGTCAAGGCATAGCCGGATTTTGTTGTGTTCCAAAAAATAGAGCAGAAGTTCAAAGTCTAATCCAGCCATAAAAAGACAACTTTATGTTTTTTTAATAGACTGGTTCAAATGTCAACCCAACCATCTCTGGTGTACTTTATGGGAGTAATTCAGCTGAAGAGGGTTTTCAAACCGAGCTTTTGAATTCTAGTGGGTCCCAAAGTTGCTAATCACAACGTATTGAATGAACAAAGCAGCAAATTATAATTGTTAAGAGGCACTGACATAGTTTTCTTCTGCTGCAATGGAGGGCATTAAGGAATTGGAGCTATATCTGGCTAAATCTGACACCTCCGTTAAATCAAGATATGACTATCTACAGTAAATATGATTAGTGAGACTTAAAGAAAGACTTAAAGGAAGATAATGTTTAGATATCATCCCTCAACAGGGCTATTTTTCAGAACATGGCAATCAAAAGTTGATGTCAGCTTGCTTCGTTTCCAAATGCCGGTTTAACATACATTTGATTACAAACATTTAAAATGGTGTCTTAGATGTGTTGGGTATGTTATTCCTTACCTACATTTCTCAAACATTGGGCGGTGAGTGCAAATCCTTTGGTTCGTGGGAGGAGGTGATGTTTGAGCTTTGGCAAGCCTTTAGCTTCAGCTACCTGCATGCTGATTTCATGTTTTTGCTCAGTAAATCTTGTGCCTTCACAGTGAATCAAAAACTGAAGAGAAGAATAAGAAAGAAATCTGAAGAGATATATTGGGGGTGTGGAAGGAAGAAGTACATTTCTTTATGGAACACTGCATCCCAATGGATGGGGCACAGAGGAAAACAAAAGACCACTTCTATACATTAATCACAACACTGTGATAAATCTCAAATACACACCTTTTTCTTAAGACCTAAACATAATTCAGGAAGAGCAATCTGCAAGGCCCTTCATGATAATGCAAGAACAATTAACATGCAATTTTAGCATCACAATGTTCTTTTTTGAGTACCGGTAGCTGCTTTCTCTCTTGTCCAAAGAACACAGCCATTTCCTGTTTGAACTATTTTAAAAAGACAAAAACTGTATTGCTATCAACACTATTTTGAGCACGAGCAGTTGGAACAGAGTAAAATTATGCTTTAAGGAGCATTTCACCAGAAACATTTATCAATTCCTTTTTAGACTCTCCTATCTGATTCAGCAGCAATCACCAAAAGCAGCATCGTATCAGAAATTGCAGACATGTTCCCTGAAAGATGGTTGAAAGCAATATTGGTTGCATTCTGAAGATCAAGTTACATATTATATTTGGAGGGGAGGTAAGACTTGCCTTATCAGTGAGATGGGCGGCATATAAAATCATTAATATATAAATAAAGATGTTTGAATCATGGTGGCCCTATTCAACCTTCATTGGATGCCAATACAGCAAGGGCTGAATTAGATGGATTAAACGTGCAGAGCAAGGGTGGGCAATTAATTTTCCCAAGGAGTCACATTAGAAACTGGGACTGTTGTGGAGGGCTAAATCCAAAAGGGCTGTGAAGGTGTGTAAGTATGCAAGGATGCACATACATAAATTGAAAATAAAATAATAGTCATCCAAAATAAAAGTAATTCATGTGGGCTGGACAGGGACATTCAAAGGGCCAGATGTGGCTTGGGGGCCATATAATGCCCAAGTCTGGTTTCTTTTTTAAAGCAAAAAATGGCAACAACTGGGGAGGGAAAGGGAAAGGGAGGGAGGAAAGAGAGTGGAAAATATATATAGATAGAGAATTGCTACTTTTCCCTTCATCAAATACACACACACACACACACACACACACACACACTAGCTTGATACTCATGCTTCGCTATGAAACTATGTGGTCGGGCTTAGTTTTTGGGGAGGAAAATAAGGGTGGGACATTCTGCCTCTGCCTACCAGCATCCATCGGTACTCATCTGGCTAGTGTCCTGTCAGTGTGTGAGAGAGTTGAGGGCTATCTGGAAATTGAAACAGTATTTGCTGTGTGAGCAAGGAGGCAGCAAGGAGCCTGGGTGTGGCTTAGCTCAACTGTTCTGTACTAAAGCTGCTTGGTGCTGTGAAACTAAACTGAAACTGCAACTCCTCTCCTCTGCTTGTGTTTTGCATTTGGAACAGATTTCTTTTCAGGTGGGGAGGGGAAGTAGAACTCCTTAGCATCAGAGCGTGTTAATAATAATATATGGAATACTAATGCTCTGATGGTCCTTTCGAAAAATCCTTTCTTAGTGAGCACCTAGAAGCCAAGAGGAACATACATGCCAAATTTCAAGTTTGTAGGCTTTATGGTTTTGGAGATTTTGTGATGTGTGAGTGGTATTTTGTGTGTGTGTGTGTGTGTATATATATATGTTTTCTTATGTTTTCACGGGTATTTATATGTATGGTATTCAGCTTTGTTCGGGTATTTTCCCACTTCTTAGTTAGTTGTGCTTTTAAAGTTGTAGTGACGTTTCGGCAGAATCTCATCTGCCATCATCAGGCTCGTGTATTGGGTTCGTCTTCGTTGTGTGTGTCAGGCTTTCGCAGCCGTTTTTGTTTTAAATTTGGTGCTAGCCTCGTGCTTTGTTAGAATGGTTTTTTCTTCATCCTGATTGGTTGGGAGTCTTGGTCTGTGTTTATTGGTCTTGGAGTTTGCTGTGTTCTGCTTGATGGGTGTTTCTTGGGACAATCATCCCAAGAGAAAAATCTTCCAGATGCCCCAAACTATACGGCCTCCCTAAAATACACAAAGAAGGCATACCTCTGAGACCCATAGTCAGCTCCAGAGGAGCACCACTACAAAACCTAGCCAAATACCTAGCAAAGCAGCTACAGCCCCATGCTGAAGCAGCAGCTTCACATGTACAAAACTCATACCACCTCTTAGAAATGATCAAAGATCTACACGTGGAACAAAAAGATCTGCTTGTAAGTTTCAACGTGGTTTCACTATTCACTCAAGTCCCGGTGAAAGAAACCCTAGAAGTCATCAAAAACAAATACCAACCACCCAAACACCTCATGTAACTAGCAGAACACTGCTTAACCAGCACATATTTCATATACAAAGGACAAAGATACAAGCAGATTGAAGGAGCCCCCATGGGATCACCACTGTCACCCGTTATTGCAAACCTGTTCATGGAAGAATTTGAATCCAGAGCCCTGGCAAACGCCACCCACAAACCCAAACTATGGTTAAGATACATCGATGACACATTTGTTATTTGGTCCCATGGAAAAGAAAACCTAAACGATTTCCTAACACATCTAAACAGCACACACCCCAAAATCAAATTCACCATGGAAACGGAAACAAATAAACAACTACCATTACTAGATGTACTAATCTACAAAAAAAAACAGATGGCACACTAGGACACACCATATACCAGAAGAAAACACACACCAACCGCTACCTCAACGCCCAATCCCACCACCACCTATCATAGATAAACTCCGTGGCCAAAACACTAATTGCCAGAACCAAACGCCTGGCAGACAAGACACACATAAAGACTGAACTATGCACCCTGACCAAAGTACTGACAGCCAACAGCTTCCACAAAAGCAAAATCACAGGCCTGATCCACAAAAACACACTGAGATATAATAGAGACCTAGAAGATGAACAGACCTATGGAACAGCTGTCCTGCCCTACATAAGAGGTACAACAGACAAAATCAGTAAGATACTACACAGGCACCACATCAAGACTGCCTTCAAAACAGACAGAAAAATAGCAGCCATCTTAAGAAACCCCAAAGATAAAATTGACCTGGAAAACCAAGGCATATATGAAGTCCCCTGAGCATCATGCCCTGCCACATACATCGGACAGACCAATAGAAGAATAAGTCCCCGCCTTGACGAACACAAAAATGCAGTAAAAAAGCTGGAACACACTTCATCACTAGTCCAACACATGATAGCCACAGGTCATAGCACCAAAACCAGCTACAGAAGTATCAGAGAAGCCATAGAGATTGAACAACAACCTGAAAGCATGAATAGAAGAGATGACTCCACCAGACTGTCAATTATCTGGAAGCCTGCACTCACAAACAAAAAAATCTCTACACCACAAGCCAAGCAAACACTTGGGCACAAACAGATACCTCCAGCCCAAACACACCCCAGCCAGCCAATCAGATGAAACCTAGCTTCCTAATAAACGATAGCCGGCCATTCACCCAAAGCCAAGCCGCACTGAAAGCCCGCAATACACGAAACACAATGTTGCCAGCTAATCAAGACTAAAAACGCTACAAAACAGACAGAAGATATTAGAAACACCAATCAAGCAGAACACAGCAAACTCCAAGACCAATAAACACAGACCAAGACTCCCAACCAATCAGGATGAAGAAAAAACCATTCTAACAAAGCACGAGGCTAGTACCAAATTTAAAACAGAAATGGCTGCGAAAGCCTGACACACAGACAGAGATGAACCCAATACAAGCCTGATGATGGCAGATGAGATTCTGCCAAACGTCACTATGACTTTAAAAGCACAACTATCTAAGAAGTGGGAAAATACCCGAACAAAGCTGAATACCATACATACATGCATACACACACACACACACACACACACACAAAATCTTAGAAAATGAAACTGTATTCTCTAAAGCACACAAGTTCCTAGGCAGACCCACCCAGATCCTCAATGCAGTATCTAATGTGTAAAAGACAAATGCAGGTTTAACAGCAAATTCAGGTTTAATACCGTGTTTCCCCGAAAATAAGACACTGTCTTATATTTTTTTGGCTCCCAAAACACACTAGGTCTTATTTTCGGGTGGTCTTATATATTTATGGTGCCAAATAGTGGGTGTGAGTGTGTAGGGGGGTGTTGGTGCACGGTTGCCCTGAAAAGTCTTCCTGGAACTGGAGATTTACACTAGGTCTTATTTTTGGGGTAGGTCTTATATTAGGGCAGGTTTAGAAAATAGTACTAGGTCTTACTTTCGGGGTAGGTCTTATTTTCGGGGAAACACGGTAGCAGACTGACTGCAGTCCATATTGCATTCTAGATTAGAGCAGCAGTCAATCTTTTCAAAGCTGGATCTGTTTTTATACATACATACATACATACATACATACACACACACACACACACATTTAGATTCACTTTTTAATTGTTTTTATATAGGTAGCCCTTGACATATCACCACAATTGAGCCCAAAATTTATGTTGCTAAGTGAGAAATTTGTTAGGTGAGTTTTGTCCCATTTTATGTTTTTCTTGCCACATTTTGTTAAATGAAACTCTGCAGTAGTTAAATTAGTAAGACCGTTGTTAAGTGAATCTGGCTTCCCCATTGACTTTGCTTGCCAGAAGGTCGCAAAAGGGGATCACATGACTCCAGAATACTGCAATCGTCATAAATATGAACGGGTTGTCAAGCATCCAAATGTAAATCACGTGACCATAGGGGTGCTGCAATGGTCATAAGTGCGGGAAATGGTCATAAGTCACTTTTTTCAGTGACATTGTAACTTTGAATGGTCAATAAATGAACTGTTGTATGTTGAAACCACCTGTATTTGTGCGTTAGCCTTGGCCAACTGGTCAGGGAAACATATACCTTTATTTTTTATTGTTATTTTAAATCAAATCATAATTCCAGCCAAACACCTGAAGAGTGGGCAGTACAGGAAGCCTTCCACTTACAACAGTTCATTTAGTGACCTTTTGAAGTTACAATGACATTGAAAAAATTGAGTTGTCAGGGCTCCAACAAATTCACCCTCATTCATTCCAAAAGTCTCTAGCCGCATCTCAGAAAAAGTAAATTGGTTTATTAGAAATCGCCATGTTGGTGCGTGGCTGGGTGCAGCCAGTACTAAATCACATCATACATTTCCCCCTTGATCCTGGCCTTTCCCCCACCCCCTGGATGTGACTTCTCCAATAGGATACATCAGTCTCCAAGAGTCATCCATCATGCTCTCCAATAACCTTCTTATGCTCCGACAACTTTGGGCTGCTGAGTTGATATCTAAGCATTTCAAGAATGCCTTGTTTCCCCGCCCCTTTTTTTCTGGCAGCTAAAAAGACCAAAGGAGCATCTTTTTAGTAGACATGAGTTATAACCGTTTTTCACACTTATGACCATTGCAGGACCCCATGATCACGTGATCAGATACTTCATAACCGGCTCCCATTTATGGTGCAGTATCCTGGGGTCATATGATCACTTTTTGCGACTTGCTGATAACCAAAGTCAAAGGGAAGCCACATTCACTTAACCACTGTGTTACTAACTTAACAACTGCAGTGTTTCACTTATCAACTGTAGCAAACAAGGTCATAAAATGAAGCAAAACTCACTTAACAACTGACTCATTTAACAACAGAAATGTTGGGCTCAATTGTGTCATAAGTTGAGGACTGCCTATAAGTGCTTTTCAAGCAGCAATCTAAATCTCTACAGGTAGTCCTCCACTTATGAGCACAATTGACCCCAACATTTCTGTTGCTAAGTGAGTCAGTTGTTAAGTGAGTTTTGCTCTATTTTACGGCATTTCTTGTCACTGTTGCTAAGTGAATTGTTGCATTTGTAAGTTAGTAACATGGTTGTTAAGTGAATCTGGCTTCCCCATTTATTTTGCTTGTCAGAAGGTCGCAAAAGGGGATTGCATGACCCTGGAATACTGCAACCGTTGTAAATATGAATCTTGATCAAATGACCAAAGGGATGATGCAAAGGTCGTAACAGTGAAAAATGGTCATACGTCACGTTTTTCAGTGTTGTAACGTTGAACAGTCACTAAATGAGCTGTTGTAAATCGAGGGCTACCTGTACTCTGTGGGGGAAAAAACTCCTTTCACCTGACAAAACAGTATAAAAATGCAACCCTATAAACTCTTACAAAATATACAAGCTGCCCTGAATTTAACCAGGTTTTTGAATAGATACATGTACAATAAAACCTACATGGGTCAACTTCAGTTTAAAAGAGCAGTACTAAAATAACATCAAACCAATCTTCCAGAAAGTCAATAGAAATAAATCATGAGCCCAAAATAGAAATAAATCAAGAACCCTGTCACAAAATAAATCTAGACGTATTGTTTTGAGTGTTTTTGTTTTCAGCCTATGCACATATGCCTATGTGTAGAGTCGGACTCTAAGGGAAAGGAGGAACAGCCGACAAGGAGTGGAGGTGTGGCTCCGGAGGTTGTGGAGGAGGTTGGGGAAGGGCAGAGGCTGGCTGGGCAGTCAGAGGAAGAATCAGGCCCATCCCCTCTGCATCCTAGGACACGCAGGAAGGAACAGACAAGGCAACAACTTGGCTTACGAGAGAGGAAGCGGCCATGATCCACATCATTGGTTGCAGCTGTGGAGACTAGTATATAAGAGAGACGATTAAAACACAGTGTTGCCAAAAGCAAAGCGTGTTTTATTTTAGGCTGAAGTTATCTTGGTTGGCGTCCTTCCAACAGACTGTGTCTTGTTATCTCCTTGAATTTGGTAATTACTTATCTTGGTCTGTTGTGAAAATTTTGTCATTGTAATTTGTTTGGTTTTTTTATTTCACCTCTATCTGCTCATTAAGTTCAGACTGTATTGCTTTCTTTTGAAGACTATTTTTGAGTATGTTTTATCTCCAACTGAGAATTATTGAACAGTGGGGCCAAGTTGGAGGCATTAAGGTACATTTATTTACGTTTTGGATTTTGTTACGTTTGTGTTACACTCCGGGTCATCACACTATGAGTTTCTCATAGGCAGGCCCAATTTCCTCCCTTCTCATTTTTCAGTGATTCTCCCACTTATGACTCCACCTGCACTCTCTCTTAATGGAAAAAAAATGAAACTGAAATGACGATTTCATCTCCCTTTCTTGATTTGTAACATTAATAGAACATATTTTATTCAGGTTCAGAGAGTATTTTTAGCCAGACTTTCTAAAAATGCAATTGTGATGAAGGTGCTACTTTACAGTAATGTTTCATACCCAGAAGTATTCAGGATAATCTCGGAGATTGAGCAGGCTGCGCATGACAGTTTTCCGATCCTCTCCCCATTTCCGCTTGCAGAACACCATCTCTAGGAAGTACCACATCCATCCAATGATCGGCATGTAGGAAAGTTCTTTCTTGGCAAAGACTTTGGAACTCTATAAAACATACAGAAAAGAGGCTGAGGCACAAATCCAAATTATTTGGGTAGATATTGGTACGATATGGCAAGAAGGGTTGCAATTGGATGAAGTACAACTGGCTCCCAATGGCTGTGGAAAATAACATATACTGTAAGAATGTATGCTACTTAAAAGCATGCAGGTATGTGGTAGCCATGAGTTGCAAACAATTTAACAACATGTAATCAATCAATTTAATATCCCTGCTGTTTTAATACAAGTTCTAGCACAAATGTTGCTTTATCACCTTCTGAGATTTCATGTTTCATTACATAGTTAACATTCATTTTTTATGAAACCAATATTCCAGCATTTAATTCTTGCTACTTAGAGCAAATTTACTCTCAATTCTACTTTTACATAAGGCAAATACTGTCCTTTCATAGAGAAGTAAATGATTATATTATATAAATATTTTCTATAATATAAAACATATATTATATACATTATGAATAAATTTAAAAATGCCTAATGTGAACATAATGATCTCCAAATAAAGGGAGTGAAACTTTTTAAAAAGGTTTTGACTTGAGCTTTAGGAGGGTCAAGACTATGTTTAGGAAAAAAAAATTGTATTAGAGAACCGGGTGCAAAATTTGAGAACTTTTCAGCATCAACACCATCACTAAAGGTGACCAACTTTCCTGATTGATGTTAAAAACAAGTTTAAGGTAGGCTGAAGTTTATCAGGACAATTAGGCATTATCCTTGCAGCAGCTTGCATCATGCTGATCTAAGATCTTTTATTCAGCAGCAGAATACCATGTCAACATTGTACCAACTGCTGTTCAGTTGAAAAACAGTGTCTTTATTGTAGCACTCAAAAATGTGATTCAAGGTACTCTTTGTTCTATTTTCATTCTGGGTATTTGGTTTCTATTTTGTTATTAGAAAGCTTTATACTGATCTGTCAAATGAAAATCAAAACTAAGAACAAACACAGCTTCAGAAAAATAAACATTTTAAGTGGTGGGGCAGTGATCAGTACCCAGGCAATTGGTTCTTTTGGATCCAGGGACAACAAACAGTTCAGTAAATGAAGAGATTTTAAACTTTATTATTAACCCCAAAAACACATTTAAAAGCATAACATAAAAGCATACATGCCAAGCAAGATGATACCCAACAATACCCTCCTTAATAACAGTAGAGATATTGAAGGGCAGCCCCAATACTTAAAGGACAGAATGAGAGTTTTTGTTTTATTAAAACCTGGCCCTGTAAACTTCATGGCTCTGCATCTGTGGTTACTGGATTGAAAAACCTGACCTTGACCGGGTAGCACATGATTAAAAAATCTGAGACTTTCACAGATAAGAGAAACTTTACCACTATGTAAAGGTTCCCCTCCCCTCCTTCTTTGCTCAGCAAATAAGAATAAAACAAACAAGCAGGTTAGCTCAGAATTAGCTCCAAACTTTTAGACTTTTCTTGGTATGAAGAAGGAATCTTACAGAATCTTACAGATAATCAGAGTTGGAAGGGACCTTGTAGGTCATCTAGTCCAACCCCCCGCCCAAACGGGAGACCCTACACCATTGCTGACAAATGGCAGTCCAATCTCTTCTTGAAAGTCTCAAGTGATGGCGCTCCCACAACTTCTGAGGGCAAGCTGTTCTAATGGTTGATTGTTCTCACCATCAGAAAATTTCTCCTTATTTCCAGGTTAAAACTCTCCTTGTTCAGTTTCCATCCATTATTCCTTGTCTGGCTTACAGGTGCTTTAGAAAATAGCTTGACCCCTTCCTCCCTGCGGCAGCCCCTCAAATATTGGAAGACCGCTATCATGTCTCCCCTGATCCTTCTCTTTACTAGTCTAGCCAAGCCCAGTTCCTACAACCGTTCATTGTATGTTTTAGCCTCCAGTCCCCTAATCATCCTGGTTGCTCTCCTCTGTATTTTTTCTAAAGTCTCAACATCTTTCTTACAATGTGGTGAACAAAACTAGATGCAGCATTCTAGGTGTGGTCTTACTAAGACTTTATAGAGTGGTATTAGTACTTCCCTTGATCTTGATTGTATCCCTCTGTTAATGCAACTTAGGATTGTATTAGCTTTTTTGGCTGCTGCTGCACACTGCTGGCTCATATTTAGCTGGTTGTCCACTAAGACTCCAAGATTCCTCTCACTGTTACTGCTATTGAGCCTGGTTTCACCAAGTCTATATGTGTACTTTTGGTTTTTCTTGCCTAAGTGTAGGACTTTACTTTTCTCTACATTGAAGTTCATTTTGTTAGATACGGCCCAGTGTTCTAGTCTGTCAAGATCCATCTGGATCTTAAGTCTATCTTCTTGGGTGTTAGCTATTCCTGCCAGCTTAGTATCATCTACAAATTTGCTAAGTTCCCCTTCTATTCCCTCATCCACGTTGTTAATGAAGATATTGAAGAGTACTGGACCTAAGACGGAACCTCGTGGCACCCCACTGCTTACTTCCCTCCATGTAGACTTAGACCCATTAAGGACTACTCATTGAGTACAGTTTGCCAGCCAGTTGCGAGTCCATCTAGTGGTGGTGCTATCTATTCCACTTTTTTCTAGCTTACTAAGAAGTAGGTTGTGGTCTACTTTGTCGAATGCCTTGCTGAAATCTAAATATATTATGTCCACAGTATTTTGCTGGTCTACTAATTTAGTCACTATGTTGAAGAATGAAATAAGATTGGTTTGGCATGATCTGTTCTTAACAAACCCATGCTGACTGCTAGTTATTACTTTACTTGTTTCTAGATGTTGGCAGATCTGTTTTTTTATTATCTTTTCCAGTATCTTCTCAGGTATTGATGTTAGGCTGATTGGTCTATAGTTTCCTGGGTCTGTTTTTTTTTTTTTTTGAAGATGGGAACCACATCAGCTCTTTTCCAGTCCTCTGGTAGTTCCCCGGTGCTCCAATGCTTTTGAAAGATATGCTGCAGTGGTTCTGAGATGACCTCTGCCAGCTCCTTTAAAACTCTGGGATGTAATCCATCAGGCCCCGGTGATTTGTTTTCATCAAGATCAGACAGGTGTTCTCTTACTGTTTTTTTTGCTTATTTTAACTTTTATTTCTGGTCTGTCTTTTACAGTTATGTTTTTGGTGGGTTGAGCTATAGTTTCTTTTTGTATGAAGATGGACACAAAGAATGAATTAAGCAGTTTTGCTTTCTCTCTGTTGCCCGTTACTTCCTTACCATCTTCTCTCTTTAGTGGACTGACTGTTTCCTTGATTTTTTTCTTGTTATTTATATGTTGGAAGAAACTTTTTTTATTATCTTTGACTTTTGTTGCAAATCTTTGTTCGTTCTGAGCCTTTGCTAGCCTGACTTCGTCTTTGCAGGTTCTGGCTATCTGCTGATATTCTGCCTTAGTTGTATGTCCTTCTTTCCATTTTTTGTACTTGTCCTTTTTTTCTTTTAATTTGCCAGAGAGATCTTTGTGCAGCCATGCTGGTTTCTTCTTAGATTTCTTGTTTTTCTTTCTCAGTGGTATTGTGCTGGTCTGGGCTTCTATAATCATACTTTTTAGAGTTTCCCAAGATTCTTGAGTTGTTTTCCCCTTAAGGATTTTCATCCATGGAATCTTTCCCAAGTTCTCTCTGGGTTTATTGAAACTCAGAATCAAAATATGCCAGTAGATGACTTGAAATAACAATGGTGTTCCTCATTGCCACTACACAATATCAATGGCTTGATTCAACATTTTGAATCATAAGGATCAGTCAAATATAAAGGATGAGACTCATTCTGAAAAACACAGAATGCAACATGAGAAAAATGATCGTGCCACACATTATCAATTCAGTATATAGGACGTCACTTTCAACCACTTGTTAGAGAGTACACTGACTTATTTCCTGCTTGGAGTACAAAATGCAAGTAGATCAGGGCTGTTCCCTGACATCGCTAGGGCTCGCTGCCTTAGAAGAGTGAGGAAAATCCTCAGGGACAACTCACGCCCTGGTCAGCACTTCTTATAGAAAAGAACTTCTTATATAGAAGCACAGCCAGCCACACCAACAGGCTGAACAACAGTTTCTACCTGTGGGCTGTCAGACTTCTGTACAGAAAATAATTTTGTGTCAACATAGTATGATAGACTTGCAGGGCTGGTGCGTTGTGCAATAAGTTCACGTGGTGTAATAAGATTGCGTGTTTGTTAGTAGGACTCACTGGGTTAGGAATTTTTTGTCTTCATTGTGAGTTGTGTTTGGGGGATGTGCATGAAGGGAGGCTCAGCCAATCTCATTGTACACATGTTGTACTCTGACAATAAAGGTTGGTTTGATTTGATTTGAGAAAAGAGGTGCACATCTCCCTTTCTTGGAAAAGGATAACTGGAAAGTAAATTAGCATACATGCAAATACATGGATCTAGACACTGATGATGAAAAGCCAACATAAACAGAACAGAATCCTACACCTCACTTATTTTCCTGAACTCTGATCCCATTAATTCAAGCAGATCTATTTGTCAAAACTGAGACAAAGCTCCTGAGAATATATATAATTTTATTTACACAGTAGGAAATAATTCTTCAAATTACACCTAACTATTGGTATACTAAAAGAGTTCAGTGATGAAAAAGAATCTAAATTCTGCCACTTGAGAAGAAAATCAGAAACACAAGTTGTGGATGTCTATTTCAAAATTAATGCATACTACAGGAGAAGTAATAGGACTTAATTCCTTTAGCCTTTGGCTGTATATGCATTCAAGGGCACTGAATGTCTCTGCTGATGCATCACCTGGATTCTAGTTACTCTCACAATTGGTTGCCTTTCAAGAGCCAAATCCACCCAACTTCCAGGAAAGTGACACATACGGGTTTTGACACTATCTCTGATGTTATGAATGCTGGTACCCTTTAACACTACTACACTGGCATTTCAAAGCATTTCTTTTCAAAGCATTTCTTTTGCTGGGTCAACACTTTTCTAATGCTAAGGACAACACTTCCTTAGCTGCTTTTATTTTTCAAGCTTAAAAGGTTATACAACAAAATGTGTTATTTTGCACTATTGTCACAATGCTGGTATTTCAAGATGATTCACATGCAGATTAAAGCTGAACAACAAATTCAGGTTGAAATAAAATATTAAGAACACAAGAAAAAAAGGAGAGTAAGCACAAAAACCTGATTTCTAGGTATTTTCATGGGGCCATCAAGGCCAATCCTCTGCCTACTGTGTGAATTCAAATTAAAGCAAATTACAGATGTGCATCTGTCCTTTCCTTGAACTTGTCTAATGAAGGGGATAGGTGGTTTCACTGGTGAACTGTTCTCACTTTTAAGTAATGTATTCTAACATTCAATCAGAATCTGTGATTCTGGAATTTATACCCATTATTCCATTACCTGTGTTCTGCAATGAGCAAGAACATATTTTAACCATGTGATATCCTTCCAAGTATTGAAACATTGCTATCATTTCCTTTCATTCAGTCACCTTTTCTCTAAGCTAAACATACCAAACTCCCCTTCACAGGGGAGGTTTCCTTTCCACAGGTCCTCGTTTTTAAGTATCCTAGTTGTTCTTTGAAGTTGTTACATTTTGGTCTGAATATTTAAACTCTGATCCCCAAAACGGAAACAGTACTCCAGATGGGCTTTGACCAATGAAGAAAGTCATTTAACAATTATTTCTCATAGTTTGGATAATTTAGTTGATGCAACCTAAAGTTTTGTTTATCTTTTCTGACTGCAGTTGGCTTATTCTTAAGTTGCAACTGCTTGCTAATCAAGCATATTTTTCAGAAATACGATTGCCAAGGTGTGTATCTCCCATACTACACTTCATTTTATTTTTATTTCTGTTAATTCAGCCCATTTCTCTAAACTATTACGTCATTCATTTTATTTCTGTTTTCTATGACAATAGACAATTTTGTGTTATATATACATTGAATAAGAATTCCCTACACCTCCATCAAAATAATAAAAAAGGAACAACAGCAGAGAACCAAGGAGATAAATGTTTTTAATACATTTCTCCAATTTGATCAGGAATCACTGATGCACTAATTTTTGAGCCAGCAATTTGTCCATTTAATCCTCATGTTATGTAATCTATTTTATAACCATCAATTAATCAAGACATATATCTATTAAGAAAATTGTCTAATCAAAAGATATGTTCAATTTAGCAAGTTTGTCTGTGGTTTTGTTTATCCTCCTTTTTGCTGTTTTTTAAGATAGGGATACCCCTGCTATACATTAGAAATATAATAGAAATTAGAAATATAATAGAAGTGGAAAGATAGATAACCCCAGTCAATAATAGCAGTAGTATTCCAACCACCTGGTGGTGCAATGGTTAGGATGCAGTATTGTAGGTTAATTCTGCCTACAACCCGGAATTCAATTCTGATGGGCTCAAGGTTAATTCAGCTTTCCATCCTTCCAAGGTCGGTAAAATGAGGATCCAGATTGCTGATTTTGTAAACTGCTTAGAGAGGGCTATAAACACTATAAGCAGTATATAAGTCTAAGTGCTATTGCTAGAGCTAATGGTAGTAGTAGTATAGTAGTAGTAGTATAGTAATAGCGCCTTGGTGGTGCAGGCTGCTAATAGCCTAGCACTTAGTTCCAGCTGCCTGGAATTAGTGCAGACTCGAATCCCACCAGGCTCAAGGCTGACTCAGCCTTCCATCCTCTCGAGGTAGGTAAACTGAGGACCCAAGATTGTTGGGGGCAATAAGCTGACTTTGTAAAAATGCCGCTTAGTAATAAGCAGGCATATACAATGGAATGAAGGCTATTGCTGAGCACATTGGGTTGTATCCCAAGGATTGTAAGCCACCCTGAGTCTTCGGAGAAGGGCAGGATATAAATATGAATTAAAAAATAATGATAATAGTAGTAATTATTAAGGTTTATTGTGGTCACCTGTACCAAAAGACTATAGTTGGCTTACAATTTTAAACCATATAATGAAAAAGATTATAAACAGGATAAATGCGATCATCAAACAATTATACAGTATGGATGCATAAAAGAGAGTCAAAGCAAGACTAATTTTCTGTTCTATGTTCTCTCTAATTTTATTTCACTTTTTAAATCAACATCTCACTACAGTACAGCCCAATACTCATCCCAAATAAAATGTTATGGTAAACACACCCAAATCTTTCTCCCTTGAATGAGAGGAATGCAAAAATCTTAACTTTTTACTACTAAAAGTGGATTTTGGACATAATATTAATATTATTATATATTTCCTAGCACAGTTAGAATTAATTTTTTTTTAAATCAATGTGTTTTTTCTTAATACCAACACAAAACATCATCATTATTGTTAGGCATCCAGAAATCGTCCATGGTAATCAATCACTCCGAGACAAGCATAATCTCCAACTGATTTATTAGGAACAGCTCTGGAACATCTATGGAAAATTTCCAAAACTGAAACTCATTCCCAGCGTGTCTCACAAATTCCGCCCTATCTCCTCCCACTTACTATACTTCATAAATCATGAGAACCAATTAACTGCAGCTGGAATTTTTTAATGTGACATACTAAATAACCTTGACTGTTCAATTCCCTCACCCCCCCTTCCATTGTTCACATTCTTGTGGCAGCTGATCTCAGAGCTGACAACTATCTTACAATTTCTTTGATTGATTATTGACATTTGAGCCTGGAACATGAGGAAGAATCCTATTGGCAATTATATAAGAGAACTCCATTTAATATATTTATTTCAACTTCTACTTCAGCAAAATGCTAAATGATGTATTATTCTAATGCTCTTCAAATTATATAAATTTAAAATACTAGTAGGCTTACTTGTTATATTTTACCTATTATTTGCCATTTTACACTTTAATTGGTGGAGAGTCATAGAGATGTTTCCCAAAAATATCCATCTTCAAATTACTCCAGGCAATATTAAATATTTAGGAGTTATTATTGCTACTAACAATTGATATCTATTAGTCAAAAATACTTCTAATCGCCTTCAACACAGATTTAGATCACTACTTAAGCCCAGGCAGCCCTTTCTTATCACTTGATCTGCAATTACAATAATTCTCCTGAAATGCTTACACTGAAGACAGTTTTGAAACCCAAACCTTAACCAAGAAAGCATCCAATGAAGGTAGACTTTGTTAAATGCCTGACCAAGTCTAATTGTTGAACAAATTGAACAAATCATGGATTGTACAGATCAACTAGACTAGGGGTGTCAAACTCAAGGCCCGGGGGCCAGATCTGGCCCCTGGGCTGCTTATATGTGGCCCATGGAGCCGTCCTGGAAGCAGCAAAGAATCAGCTCATGGTGCCTCTGCCAGCAAAAACAGAGTTCAGGAGGCCTCCCAAGCTCCATTTTTGTTGGCAGAGGGTTGCAGGATGTAGTTGTAGCCGAAAACAGAGCTCAGGAGCCCGTTTTCACTGGCAGAGCGCTTGGGCCACCATAGGCACCCCTGACATGAGTGATGTTGAGCTGGTCACACCCACCCTGGCCATGTCCATCCCAGTCCCCCAAGATCAAACACAACCTAGATGTGGCCCTCAATGAAATCGTGTTTGACACCCCTGTACTAGACACTATAAGGGTTTCTTCATCCTCCAATTGCTTCAGTGTTTTAAAGCTAACAGAATAAAAAAATGGAAATATTGAAGAAAATATATAAATACCAAATTCGCCATGAAAGCAGTTGTGTTGCATCACATTGGAGAGAAAACAAAGGAAATCTGTTAACATGTTAAGAAAAACTCACCCCCAGAACCCCAAATTTTTCACAATAGCTCCAACCACAGACAAAATCGATTTCAAAGTTGTGATTAAGGATGACAATGGCATTCTCTTTCCCAATGTTGTGTTTTGATTGTTCATCCATGTGGAGGCTACAGGTAGTGCCTGACCACCATTCCAGCAACATCACCAACTCTGGAACAAATAATAACAAATGATTAAATAGACATAGTACCTATGGGCTTAAATAAACAGTTACTTTGCTACTGCAAGGAGGCAAAAAGTGTGCCATTTCAATATTCCTTCTGCTGTGCTCATGGCTGCCCGAAGTTGGGCAGTGGGAAAATGTGGACTTTTTTTTAATATTGGGAGACTTAAGGAGCAAATTGTGTGCTTTATACACAGCACTTGGGACTCAGACTGGACTGATAGGATGGAAGGAAGGAAGGAAGGAAGGAAGGAAGGAAGGAAGGAAGGAAGGAAGGAAGGAAGGAAGGAAGGAAGGAAGGAAGGAAAAAGATAAAGCCTCAAGTCCAGGTTGATTCTTGGCAATCTGACCCACAATCTTCTTTGCACCAATATTTGCTACCACCTTTTTTGGGATGCTTTAAAACTTTCCAATGTTGCTTACAACCTTGGTAAAGAAAGGAAGAGAAACCAAGTGACAACTTTGATCATTCAAAAGCTTCAATCTGATAAAATAGTTTGGAGCCAAGTGAATGATCTCTGGGCTTCCATGCTTCCTTTTCAATGAACCGTCTTTGAAATCAAGAAACAATTTCCTTCTTTCCCCAAGACTAATGTCAGAGAACAGCAATTTTGTGTCTCAGCTATTGCCACAACAAAAATGAAAAGTTTAGTAAGTTTATAGCACTGGATTTTAAGTCTCCTTGGAATTTTCCACTGTGAATCAAATATTGTGATGTCATCATCACTATAAGTGAACTTGGCTATTTGAGCAGGCTGCGCTGTGCTGACTCCTCTTGGGGGGAGGGGGTTTGTTTTATAATTTGTTTTAGTAATTTGGCTTGTGGTTTAATTCTATTTTAGGTAATTATTTATTGTATTGGTTTTAACTGTGAGCCGCCCCGAGTCTGTTCGGGAGAGGGACGGCATACAAGTCAAATTAATAATAATAATAATAATAATAATAATAATAATAATAATAATAATAATAAGTCATGCATTCTCATCCTCATTCCTTTACTTTGTACAATTCAAAATGTGCATCATACTCCTACCTCCTATTTTTCCAGTTCCTAATCTGTACTATCAGTTTTACTCATTCTCATTACCCACAAGAATCGAATTGACCCTACAACTCATTCAAATGCATTTTTGCTTCTGATTAAAGTGAACAGAAGAGAACAGATGAATATTCATTTGGTATCCTCTCCATTTTCACTTGGCTACTCTAATTTACAAAATATTAAATGATATCAATAGAACTCTTACTCTGAATTTATACATTTATTTATACATTATGAAAGATTCAAACATATGTTTGCATTTTTAAAAACAGAGGACAGAATAATAACTCCCTATTTTGTGAAAGATTATAGTAAGTTGCCACATAAACATTTAAAAAGTTGTACCGAAGCAGATGGATTATGTTAGTATTTGTCTGGATTTCAGTCCATTCATACACACACACACACACACACACACACACACACACACGGAATCTTAATTAAATGCTCCTTTACAGAAGAACCTGAGGATTTGTGGCTCACCAAATGTTGATAAATCACAATTCCCAGCAGTTCTAGGGTAAATAATTAGGGAACTTCATTTCAGTAAAAGCTAAAGGACAGGTTTCTTGCTTCTGTTTTCTATGATTCATCTTGCCTCCTATACATTGTTTTCTCCAACCTGGTGCCCTCCAGTTGTATTAGTTCTATTGCTAGTTTCTGATACATCACATTTGTGGAGAATCCAAAGCTGCGGTCTCAGTATACCTCGAGGGTACAAGGTTATAGATATATGCCATAATGCAGGGGTATCAAACTCACGTGGTCATGGCATCATCATGTAACATCTCATGACTTTTTCCCCCTTCGCTAACTGGACATGGGTGTGGCCAGCACATGATGCATCTGGCCTGCAGGCTGTGAGTTTGACAGCCCTGCTGTAATGTAAGATTAATCATACAGGTAGTCCATGACTTAGTTCATTTACTCACTATGCGAAGCTACAATGGCACTGAAAAAAATGACTTATGACTGTTTTCCTACACTTACAATTGTTGCAGCATCCCCATGGTTATGTAATCAAAATTCAGGTGCTTGGCAACTGAATATTTGTGATGGTTGCATTGCCAGTGACCTAGTAGAATGCTGAATTATAAAGTTGTGTTACAGCTGCAAATCTCAAAAAAATAAAGAAATGATAAAAGTATTTGCAGTCTTAATTCTCCTCCTACATTTAAGAAAACACTATCTAGTTCTATTTATATCTTCATTTATATCTATCATTTAGTTTTTCTATTTCTAATATGGATGTTTTAAAGGAAAAAATGGCACCCATGTCATCTCTGTCAAGTATATATTTGCATCCTGCTAATAGAGGCACAATAATGTAAAAAGGACAAGATGGTTTAAAGGTAAAATCTTATTAATTGTTATGTAACATATCCACCATTGAGCTGCTTTAGAAATTAGATTCAGGCATCTGCATAGTCCTCCTATATGTTGAATAAATTATTGAGCTGAAATCTTGATATCAGTTCATTTGCTCAGAGCACATTTATGAAAAGCTGAAAACAGAACAAAGTATCCTGCAAAAGACACCAGACTCTTTTCCTTTATTAATGATGAACTGGGGTGCAGGGTAAGACTAAAACAAAACAGTTCAATCAGAACACACAGCAGTCCTTACAGCAGGAGCAAAATTACAACGTAAGATTTCATGAGTTGTTCAGCCAAATGCACATTAAGCTAAAAAGGGATCAAAATAATTAGATTTGAGGCCATCAACTATGAAAATCAAGAACAGTGACCAGGCAGGTTCGAAACAACCTTAAAACACCAAGCCAACTGAAGCACAAAATCCAGCGCTCAAGGGCATATTTAAAATGGTTTTGAAATCATGCATTACCAGGCTTCAGACTGAGATAAATAGAGCCCCTTATTGGAGGTGTCACGTCTCTCTTTGTCTGTGACTTGTATTGTATAGAATGACTGAATCCCCATTTATTCTGTTTTGCATTGGGTTTTTTTTAATGTTTATTATTTTTATTTTAGCATTATTGGTTGAAGAATTCTGTGTCAGACACAAAGAATCACAATCAATCGTAAGGTTGCAGCCTAGAACATTTATTCAAGTCTATACATAAGAATTTGGTCAACTAAAATTCAAGATTAAATTGGCATCAGATAAAGTCAACGGAATTTAGGAGGGGTTAGACTCAGGGCGCTTGTGGGAATGTAAAGATTCTAAACTAAAGACAAGCTTAACATCTTCCCCCAACTCTGTCTGCTCTTCTCCTACATTCTGTGAGTTGAAGTCCACACAACTTTACCACTGTCAAGTTTGAAAAACTCTGCTCTAATAGAATGTTCTCTAAGAGCAACTCATTAACTGAAGAAGTTGCTATTGTTCTTAAACCTGCATATCCATTTAACTTTTATACTCTTTCAGACCTCTCTGATGCATTGACACTTCATTTTCTTCTACTTTGGAATTCAAACTGGCCCAGCTTTTAAATTCTGAACTGACCTACAGGCCATTTTTCTGTGACTCCTCTTTCCCTTTCCTTATCAAGTAGTTTGACTGTCTTATTTGACCCCCACTAATCAGGAATATGAGGGGGTAAAAAACTATGCTTTTATCTTTCCCAGTGCCTAACTCCACTCAGAACAGAGGAAAGAGGAGAGTTAAGTATGTTGCCAATGTTGCAAATTATATTCATTATATTATAGGCAGGCAGGCAGGCAGGCAAAGAGATTCATTTAGCCAAGGTCTAAAATATGCCTGAGCATCAGCATTTTTCTAAGCAAAATTACTACTTTGTGCTACAAATATTTCTAATTTGGTGTTTTGTTTTTAAGCATCCAGTGAGAGTTTAATAATCTATTTGGCATTCTGTCTAAAGCAAAACTAGCAAAACAAATACTGAATCATGCAATGTTTCTATTCAAGGTGTCAGACAACCATTCATACCTTCCTCCACAATATCCCAATTCATATTGTTCCCATCTGTTTTTCCAGGGTTTTCCCCAAGTCAGTCAACATTCTGTACCATCCTTCCCACTTTAGCTTTCTTTTCTTAAGCATTTTTGTATGATGACATCATGTCTTAGGCATGAAAGACATCTGGTGACTTTGGGCCAGTCACTTTCTCTCAGCCATACCCACCTCACAGGGATGTTGGAGTATTAGACATGTTTGTCTCCTTGAGTTATTTATAAAAATAAAAAAGGCAAGGTATAATTACTGTAAATAAATCTTGAGGTTCCCCAATACCACTGTTTTGTGTGCCTGTATACCATTCATGACATATGAGCCTTGGTGGTGCAGGCTGTTAAACACCTAGCACTTAGTTCCAGCTGCCTGCAATTAGTGCAGGCTCGAATCCCACCAGGCTTAAGATTGACTCAGCCTTTCATCCTCTTGGGGTAGGTAAATTGAGGACCCAAGATTGTTGGGGGCAATAAGCTGACTTTGTAAAAATGCCGCTGAAAAAAAGCCCTAGTAATAAGCAGGCACATACAATAGAATGAAGGCTATTGCTGAGCACGTTGGATTGTGCTCTAAAGATTGTAAGCCACCCTGAGTCTCCGGAGAAGGGCAGCATATAAATGTAAATAAAAAGAAAAAAGGGCAAGCCTGAATCTTGGAAAAATGAAGATGCTGCTTTTGCATCTAGGAATTCAAATTGTGATGGTCTGATTTTTGTTATCATAAATACCACTTGATAATTTTAACTGAAGGATAACATATATAGTAATTCTCCTCGCATTCCCTGAGTTTCAATATTCTCTTTCAGTCTTGGAAGGACAAATATAGAGAGAAAAATATCAGTGTCCATCTCAATTTCTTTCTCAACCATGGAATGCAAGGGGGAAGAGAGAAATTTCCATCCATTCCCACAGTGTTCACTGGAATATCAAAGGTATAACCACTACCTTTTTCCTCCTGAGCTGCCTCTAGCACAGGGGTGTCAAACTCAAGGCCCATGGGCCAGATCCGGCCCATGGGGTGCTTAAATCTGGCCCTCAGGGCCGGCCTGGAAATATCAAAGGACTGGCCCGTGATGCCTCTGCCAGCCAAAAAATGTATATGTGGATCTGCTTCTTCTTTCACAATTTTACCATTTGTTTTATTCACCATTCTTCATTCTTCGATGGTGTATTACATTTTGATATTGCTTCACTGAACTTGGCGCAACACAAATGCTCTTTCCCTTTCCTTATCAAGTAGTTTGACTGTCTTATTTGACCCCCGCTAATCAGGAATATGAGGGGGTAGCGACGGTTCAGCCATAAAAGAATGTCACTGGTTCGAGACCCAAGCATTGTGTAATGGGACAAGCTCCAGTAACTTGCCCCAACTGCTGCCCACCTAGCAGTTTGAAAGCATGCAAGTGTGAGTAGATAAATAGGTACCATCTCTGTGAGAAGATAATAGCATTCCAAGCACCTTGGTGTATAGTCATGTTAGCCACATGACTATGGAAGTGTTTTTGGACAACACTGACTCCCCAGACTAAGAAATAAAGATGAGCATCACTTCCTAGATTCGGACATGACCGGACAGGGGAAACCTTTACCAGGGAACATGTAATCATACTTTATGTATTTTAGCAGAATTGGGGATTTAAAAAAAGAAAACCTGTACACATCTGAGAAATGAACTTGTTTGAAGTGGCAAAGGAACTGACAATGAAAACAGAATAACGTCGTTTCAATTTGGAGGTTTCGAATTACTTCAAAAATATTTACAGCATCAGAGCCTCTTTCCCCAAAATATATTCCAACTAACAATACAACTTAAAATGTTGCATGGATGGTGCATCTTCACAATTTTACAAGTTGTGTAAAATCTGCAGTTCATGGGGATGGGAAATTATGTATAACCTGACTAGCTATGAACTAAAATATACAGCCATTATTTTCAATAGCGAGGTTCTTTATAGTAAAAGACAGCGAAATTCATGTGTGCCACAATGTTCTTGTCAATCAGCAATAAATTTTTAAGGGACTGCTACAACAGAACAAAAGGAGCTTTAAATTTCTCTCATAAATCAAGTAACGGGGAAGAAGAAATTAAATTGTATCAGCAAGGCACTGGAACTTGTACAACCACTGCTTCCTTGTCTATTTTAATTTACTGATTCTATTCACTCTATTGATTACCAATAAAATGCAAATCAATGAAAGGAGCAGATGAAAAAAAGAATTCAATTAGTCAGTGAAACATAAGATTAGTAGGTTCAGATTACTCAGTAATCTTAGAGCCATAATTAATTGCAAATCTCTTGGGCTCATGTCTACTGACAATTGTTTATGCCAAGTACCTTCACTATTATCCAGGAAGAAAACAGCATACAGCAGAGCTTCCACAAACAGTATCTATTGGAGTGGGAAGCCATAACAAATTTAAGTAAATAAATAACAATAAAAGTATCACATTGTAGTTAAAAAAATACAACTGGGAAATTTGGATAGCCTTGTCTTCTTTTTTCTTCTTATACCCTAGATGTATATTTCAATCATCATCTCAATGTATCTCCAGAGCTCTTCCACAGCTGAATCAATACCAACAACAAGAGCAATGCTGGGCCTGTGAAGAGGGCAATTTTCTACAGTGAAAATTTTCACCCCGTGGCTTTGCCACTCCTTCATCATTTCATTTCTCTGAAGTCAAGGTGGTTTTGTCACCTTTGATCTTATTTTTATTTGAACAGAGAAATAGCACTGAAGCTCTCACTTTAGGGAGTGACTCCACAAAAACAAATAGGGGGAAGGGAAGCACTGACTGCATGCTTCTTCTACTGGTCAGTTAGTGTCAGCACTGCTCAGTTCGAAGAGAGTACTAGAAAGTTGCAAAAGCAGCATCAGTGATGGCACTCACAGGTCTTCTGAACTTGAGTGATTATGCAACAGTGTGCTTAGTTGGTGGCTATGTGTCTGTGTGCTTAGACTCTATTATTGCAACCACATGACTCTTTATACTATTATTGCATTCAGAAACTTTACAAAATGACTGAGAAAAGTCAAGACAATTTATTATAGCATGTTTCCTAAACATGTATACTTCTGCAACAAATCAAAATACCTGCTTGTAATCAAAGACAAAACTTTGAAAACTATACATGAACTTAATCCCAAACTCTTGGCTAGGTAGCTCACATGCTTGTCATATACAATTAAGTATCGTGTTTGGTTCTCTATCAATATGCAAGGTTATAAATTCTGGCTTGTTTTAGAGCAAGCCATATATCTACTTCTGAACTAGTTTAGACAGAATGATTCCTTACAATATAAATAATCATATTTGGAACAATGCAGAATTTTCCAGAAACCTGGATTATTATGTTCAAAATAATCCATACAAATGAGAGAAGACTAGAGATTCAGTTGTAAAATGCTTCTTAAAATATAAATTGACAGCACAACACTATGAATGTTTAATCAGAATTAAAGCTCAGTGAATTCATCTTCTTCTAGGATAGCATATGTGGGATTACAGTTAAACATTCTTGATTCAGATACATTTTATACTAGATAATTTGAAAGGGTTATAAAGTATTTTAATCAAATAAAAATGACTCATTTTCTTTAAAAATGATTTATCCTGATATTTGTTAGGGGAAGAAGGATTTATGATTCTTGCCCTAATTTCTGTACTTTGTTCAAAAACAAACAAACAAAAAAGCCAAACTTGAAGCACAGCAGAAAGAGTTTGGTATTCTCTCTGGGGACAGAGTTAACATAAAATCTATCTCCTCTAAACAATTTCTGTTCATTAGTGATTACTCTTTCTTATTAACAGAGTCTTTATTAATAAGTATACATCCCTAGGGAGGTTCACCAGGCTCATTTGCTGGCTTGACAAGCAAAGCAGAATAAGAAGTTCATAAAAAAAAGATGGATTTAAGGAAAAGCATATTGCCATAATACCCAGTCACTTTGAGTTTCAGTTGAGTACTGGTTTTGGGGGAAGGGGCGGGGGAAGAGGAGATGATGTGACAAGTATTTATTTTATTTATTTATTTATTTGACTTGTATGCCGCCCCCTCTCCAAAAAGGACTCGGGGCGGCTCACAACTAACAACAGCACAATAAGTTACTTAACTAAAATAAGATTAAATTAAACAAGCCAAATTCGACTAAAAACCCATTACAATTTAAAATATAAAACCAATCCCCCCAAGGAGTCAGCACAGCACAGCCTGTTCAAACAACCAGGTTTTTAAATCATGGCAGAAGGTGCGGAGGTCAGGGGCCAGGCGGAGCCCCAGAGGTAGTTGGTTCCATAAAGTGGGAGCCGCTACAGAGTAGGCCCTCCCCCGGGACACCGCCAAATGACACTGAGTCACAGACAGCACCCCGAGGAGTCCCTGCCTGTGCGCTCATACAGGGCGATGCTGGCAGGAGACGCTCCCATAAATAACCCGGACCCGTGTCTCATAGGACTTTGAATGTTAGTACCAAAACCTTGAATCTCAGTAGCCTTTTAGGGGAGTTTAGGGGAACTAAATTCACCTAAAATATGCTGAAGATGTTACCTAGCCTGATAACAAAATGTTTGGAAACCAACCCACAACCTTGAAAAACAAACCTTCACCCAAGTCCTAATTTAAAAAAAACAGACCAAAAAGAAACCAGAGTCTGTAAAACAGAAGGAATTTCCAAAAGGAAAATACACCAAGACCATGATAGATCTTAGAGACTTGTATGAAATACTCCACAGGTAATCCTCAACTTACAGCTACAATTGGGACGTGAACTGCCATCTCTAAGCAATGTAATCATTAAGTGAATTGCACTTGATTTTACAACTTTTCTGCCAGTGATATTTGTTCAGTAAATCACTGTGGTCATTAAGTGAATCCAGTTTCTCTCACTGAGTTTGTTTGTCAGAAGCCCCTGGATGTTAATACATGACAATTATGTGACCTTGGGACATTTCAACTATGGTAAATATATGTTGATTGCCAAGCGCCTGAATTTTGATCATGTGACTACAGGGACACTGCAATGTGAAGACCAGTTGTAAATGTGTGGATCAGTCTTAAATCACTTTTTGATGCCTTTGGAACTTCAATGACTTGTTAAGTCAAAAGTTGAGGGCTATCTGTATTTACTATCATTAATACTGCTTCTAAACAGTTATGGGGGGATTTATATCCTGAAAACAGGATGCAAATAATTGCAATGTTTGTAAGTCATTAAAAAAAGAAGGGAGAGGAAAAAATACTACTTTGGCCAACTGAAACTAATGTTTATGGAGAAAAGGGATTACATGCCTTAAGAACTATGTATTTTATTCATTCTGTATTTAAAGGACTACATGCTCCCTATATACAATGAGAAGAAATGGATATAGCCGAGTGAGAGCCATACCGTTAATGAAATTCAACACTGATTCTACTCATCCTGTTCAAGCAAACAGTGTTTTTCATTGAGGGGGACCTCCAAATCCACGTTTTTTTTTCTTAAAAAATGTAAGAATAACCAACATTCAAAAGTGCAGTCAAGTGTTTTTTATTGCTTCTTTGCAATGCAGTAATCCAGGGGATCGGGGTTTTTAATTTGATTGTTTATTTGGCATAATTTAATATCTTTTTAATTTTGTACTTTCTGTCTTTTATGTATGCCACCCTGAGTCCTTCAGGAGAGAGGGCAGCTTATAAGTCCAAATAAAACAAAAACAAACTTAAGAATACAATTGGAACTAGAACATTCATTACTAAATGATGTTAAGAAACATGCCTGTGTTTATGGCCTTTCTGCTGCATTCATTTAGCAAATCATGGTTGTTAAATGAATCTGATTTCCCCCATTGATTTTGATTGTCAGAAGCTCCCTGGGAAGATCACAAATGGTGATCATGTGACCCCAGAATACTGCAATCACTGTAAATACATGCTGGTTATCAACCACCCAAATTTTGATCATGCGTTCCTGGAAACACTGCTGTGGTCGTAAGGGCAAGGAGTGGTTGTAAATCACTTTTTCAGCACTGGCTTAACTTTGAATGGTTATTAAATGAATGGTTATAGGTTGAGGACTGCTTATATAGGTGTTCTTTTATTGAAGTACTCTTTGTTGCAGAGTTTCTCTTGATGTACCTAACTGTTATTGTTCCTTGACTTTATCATAGCTTCTCCCTGAAAACTTAGTTCATTGTCTATGCTAGATTTCTCACAATCCCTTAGTCTTTCCAACAAGCAACTATGTCCCCAGAATTTTCCTTATTAAATTATCTAACTCACTGCTTTCCCCTTGGAAGAGAGAGATGTCTGCTTCAAGCAAAGTTCAGCCTCTACCATCATATTTATTTCTAGCAATGTTTGGGGGATTCACAAAAGTCCCATTAAAAATGTAGAGAGCATCCTAAGCATACCCCACCACATGTTCTCAAACTTCCCAATGTGTCTTTACCCACAAAGTGATAGCTTGTCCTTGCTATTCAAACTTGACTGCTCTTCCTGCTGATAATTCTTCTCTGTTCTGCAGAATCCTTACTACTCTCCTAGTTCACCATCTATCTGTGTAGCTACCTTTTAGTCATATTTCTCAATAATTAACTTTAGAGCAGCTGAACTCACATTAGTATATAAACTATATGTCCAAGGAAGGAAAGAGAATTTGCAGAAAGGAAAAAAATGAAAAAAAATAAAGTTCCTTATTAATATGTGTTCAGTAAAACATCTTTTTTTCACATTTAAAATCTGCCTGCCCTAAATAACACTATTTGTTAAAACAAAAGTAAGAATATAAAAACATCTTACGGCTTGAAAGAGAATATGACAGCTTGCAGTTGATTTTTCTGAAAAGTTGCTTGTTGAATGGCCAGAGAATTAGCGTGAAGAGTTGAATGAGGTTGATTATCAGTCCTGACATTATAAATACATAACTGATAATAAGATGACAAATGAATTGAGACTTCAGAAATCCCATGATGTCCATGGTTTAAGGCAGCAAGGCAAATCCTCCAGAAAAGGAAAGAACAGTGCTCAAATTTGGAACGGTAACTGTGGAAAGACAATAGAACCATAACATTAGAAATAATCCACATGGAGTCTCTGCATTGCTTTCATTATCTTTTTACTTTATATTGCCCTCCCCTAAATACACTATTACTTCTAACTTAAAATAGTTTAAAGAAATGTATGAAAATAGATACCCTGAAACAAACACCTGTGTGTAAAGACAATATGACAATATGTGCAAAAAGCAGGAATATACTATAGCTGCTTGCTCAAACTCCTCGCCTTTCTATAGAACTAAACATTTCAGTTTAAAAATATAATATTTATTAACAGTTCAAAAAAAGAAGTGTCTGATTCACAGCAGTAATAAGTACAGGGCCTGTAAAAGCTTGGAAAGCATGCTTTGATAATAATAATAATAATAAACCCTTTCAGAATGTCTTCTTTGCTGCCAAGATCATACAAAACATGCTAAGCCTCAGTGTTACTTGGAAAATTATGGGTCACTTTTGACAGATTAAAAAAAATTGACAAATCATTTAAAGTTCACTGACTTCAGATTCTAAAAATTCTAGTTTAGATATTTCTAAATGCTTCTATTAGTCTTTCCAAGCAATAAAAAAGAAATATTTCGTATTCCTTTTCCACTTTAACCAAAGGAATTTTTTCAAGAATTTATATGCTATTTGAGCAAAGCATCAGATTCTATTATTGCTATTATCAACCCTTCACGTCTATTGCAAGGTCAATTATTATTCATGGTGTCCTGTTCGTGTTCTCTCTCCATCCATCCATCCATCCATCCATCCATCCATCCATCTATCTATCTATCTCTCAGAGGTGGTATTCAGCAGGTTCTGCCCAGTTCTGGAGAACCGGAAATTTTGAGTAGTTCGGAGAACTGGCAAATGCCTGCTGTTATATCAATTCTTAGTGACTGCTGAAACAAGACCATGCAGTTTTCTTGGCAACATTTTCAAAAATGGCTTACCAATCAGAGTGGATTTGATTTAAATCAAGTCAATTTAAATCACAATTTAAATCACTAGTAAAAAGGCTTGATTTAAATCAAAATTTTAAACAGCAACTGTCATCTCTTTCCCACAGCTGCTCTTCCTTTGACCTGCTGTTGTCTCACCAACAGTCCCAATATTACAGAATATATAGCCTCATGCTACATAACGAAGCTCATTTCATGCTGAATAAACTAAATTATTAATGTATCTTAAATAGAAAACTATTTTACATAGTTTTTTTACTTCGAAGACATTTTATTAAAATACATTTGATAAAAATAAAAAAAATCTGATTTGAGTTAAAAAAATCATTTTTTTTTTAAATCAACAATTTTTATCCACCCTGTTACCAATACTTTATTCCTAAAGTTAAGAGAGAATAATTGGCAAAGTCACCCAGATGACTTTCAATCTCCCAGCTTCTAATCCAGTGCCTTGGATGACTAATCACAATTACACTCTTGTGAAAGCTGTGCCTATCTATCTGTGAGTCCAGCACTAGCATTCAAACCCCAAACACATCTCAGTAAGTTTTACAAACTTACTTAGTTGCATAAATTCAAGTCTGTATGACTTTATGATACCTATAGAAATGGAATAAATAAACATCATAATGCCAGAAAATCATCACACATTTAAAAGAAAATTGAATTGTCTGAAATCTTAGTTCTTTTAAAGTAATTTATTAGTTTAATAGTGGCTCCAGCCTAACTCAGAACTATCAGAGAAACTGCTCTTTCAGGATATTTCAAGTTTACTTTCTCAAACACCTCTAAGAAGTCTTTGAAATTGTGAAACAGATTTACTTTCTGAGGCAAAACACGGTAATTGTCCAAATTATGAGGCTGCATTGTAGGGATTAGGGAGGAATCTGATAAACCTACCTATAAGGGACTGACATTTTGCTAAAGTAGTAAAAAGAAATGCATCGGAGTAAAAAGGGATGCACTATAACTAAAACTATTGAAATAGGAATACTATTTATTCATTTATTATATTCAGTATTTGGTACTGAATATGCTCTATGAACAGACTACCTCAGATTATTTTTAAGCAATTATTATTTGCAGAAATGAGTCTTCCCATTTATTTAGTTTTGTAAATTAAGAGGAGGAATAAAGATGCAAATTGTTCAGGAACCACAAACGAGAGAAGCATTTGGCATAGTTCTCAATAACTTTAAAAAATAGCTAAGCATCCAATTAGTGATCCCCATCTTTTCACTTTTTTAATGCTTTATTTCAGCTTTGTTTACATTCCTCATTGCTGAGCCAAACTTTTCTAGAACCGATATAATGAATATGTTCTCCTCCTATATTATGTATATACTGTGTTACAATATATCGGATACATATTATTTTTCATATAATATTGACATCCTAAGAATAAATCAGACAGGGTAGGGATGCTCTAGATCAGGGGTGTCAAACTCGATTTCATTGAGGGCTGCATCATGGTTGTTTGACCTCAGGGAGGCTGGGGGTGCTGGGCATGGCCGAGGTAGGCATGGCCAGAGTGGGTGTGGCCATCTCAACATCACTCATATTGGGGGCACCTGTGGGGGCCAAGTGCTAAGGCAGGACTTCCCTCAGGCCCTCCCTCTCATTATAATTTCCTTGCTTCCTGTTGTGGTTCACCGGCAGCAGGTGCGGACGGCTGAGGTCTCGGAGACTCAGATGAGGGGCCTGTGTGATGCAGGATGGGGTCAGGACTATCAGGGAGTGGAATCCTGCCTTCGGAGATTGTGGAGGCTGGCAGCAGTGATGAAGAGGTCCCTGAGGAGTCTGTGCCCAGTGCACGTGCATGCAGGGCTGCTCGAAGGAAAGAGCAGCAGCAGCAGCAGCATGGGTGACTCGGGAGTAAGGCTGCAAGGTAATGGCCCCTCCCTTAAGAGATAAAAGCCAGCTGAGAACCAGAGTTCTTTGCAGGAAGCAAAGAAGTTTTTGCACTCAAGCTTTGTGGACGTTCAGACTCTCTTAGTTGGTGTTTGGAGACTCTTTGTGTTTGAAATATTGCTTGGCAACTTTATCTAGTGTTCTTGGCAGCCTTACACAACCTTGGCAAGGCTCATTTTTATCAGAGACAATTAGTTTGAAACAGCCTTTTTAACTGGGAAGGAACAGAATTCATAAAGAATCATTAAAAGATTTTGCTGTTACCTCCATTTCATGTTTGTTTCCTTGGAACAAGGTTTGGGTCAGAACACTTCCTTCCTTCCTTTTCTTCTTTTTCCTTCCCTCTTCATTCTCCTTTCTTCTTCCTTCCCCTCTTCCTTATTTTTCCTTCCTTGTTCTCTTTCCATCTTTTTCTTTGTCTTTCCACTTTCCTTTTTCCTTTCCTGTCCCTTTTTGCATGCTCAAATACAAAAGGGGAAACATTGCTCCTTTTTTGTTTTGTTTTTAGTTTGTTTTGCTAGCCCTCTGCCAGCGAAAATGGAGCTATGGGCCAATCCTTTGTTGTTTCCAGGGTGGCCCTGCAGGCCAGATCTAAACAACCCATGAGTTGACACCCCTGCTCTAGACTCCTTTCCTGAAATCTTGCCATTTAGTGGGACCTCAAAAGTGTGTCTTTTCTGTGGCTGCTCCTACAACGTGGAATATCCTTCCCCTCCAATGATTTGGCAAGGCCCCACCCTCATTAAGACCTGGCTCTTTAACCAAGGATAAGATATAAGTATAAATATAAGTATGGAATGACAACAATTAGAACTTGCTGCAGGGTATATCCCAAAGGTACGATTAAAGTATAGGCTTTTTGTTCTTATCACTTTATTGGTTTACTGTTTATGACTGTTTTATAGCCATTGGTTTTATTGATGCTGTGAGCAGTCCAGAGTTGCTTAAGATGAGCAGCCATATAAATCCTTTAAATAAATAAACAATACATTATTAGAAAAACCTAGTTGCTAAAATGATGAGAATATCATTTTATAATATAACCAGGGATGCTGTAGGGTGCGCTTCTGGTAAGTATGAAGTCAAGAGTTTCCCAACATAGGAAGGCATCAAGTCAAGTGAAGTATTTGTGGAAATCCAATTTAAGAGTTGTAAATGGTTGGGCAGGAATTGGCAGAGATTTAAAGTTATAAGCATGCAATAGGAACAAAAATGCCAGAAGCACTTAACCATCATCTGCACTTTGAAGAGTCTGAAGCAGAAGATAAAAGTTTGAAAAAAGAAAGATAACAGAGACCAGGCACTGTACTGCTCCTACTCAGGTTATTTTCTTCTACTGATTGTACTAGTAAGAAAAATAGTTCCATCATTCATTGCTAACATTTTAGGGATTGAATGCATCTTGTGCATGAATGCCATAAATCAGATTTGGATTGATGGAGCACAATCTCTGGGTAAAACTCATATGTTTTACTTGTTTATTCAATAGCATGACAGAAAAAAAAATCAGATCTGGAAAAACATAATGAACAAAAAGTTCTCTAAGTGGCATGGTATTGCATGTGAATCAAGTTTAAAACAAAATTAAACCAGCCAAGAAATGATTTTAAACACTCCCAACTTATATCATAGGAATGTAACTCATACAGGTAGTCCTCAACTTACGACCACAATTGAGCCCCAAATTTCTGTTGCTAAGTGAGATAATTGTTGGGTGAGTTTTCTCCCACTTTACCACTTTTCTTGCCATATTTGTTAAGTGAATCACTGCAGTTGATAAGTGAGTAACACAATTGTCAAATGATGGCTTCTCCATTGATTTTGCTTATCAGAAGGTCGCAAAGAGGGATCCCATGACCCTGAGACTCTGCATCCATCATAAATATGAATCAGTTGCCAAGCATTCAGATATAAATCACATTACCATAGGGATGTTGCAACAATTGTAAGTGTGAAAAATGGTTGAAAGTCCCTTTTTCCAGTGCCATTGTAACTTCAAATGGTCACTAAATGAACTGTTGTAAGTCGAGGACTATCCGTAATGTATTCTACAGGAAGGTATGTGATCTTTCTGTTAAACATAAACATATGTTTTTCTTTAGAAGAAGAGTGGGTATGCTTTCTGATAGTACAACAGGTTGGAAATATAACTGCACCATTCAGAATAAATTACCAACAGAAAGATTACATATCCCAAACAAATGGACAGTGAAGTGGTAGAACAGTAGTAAATACATATTTAAAAAGCTTAATTTGGCAGATCAGGAAGGAATTGCCTTCCAAAGGAATTGCCTGTTGCAGCAAAAAATAAAGAGTTTTAGTTTTCTTTAAAAACTCACATATTGCAAAAGCTTCCACAGAGACTGTAAACTATCATAGTGAAGGGGATGGAAGTTAACAATACAATCATTTTAAGAAAGCTTGACAATAAATATTTGGGCACATCAAATATTTGTTGTTTCAAAACAACAAAGGATAAAAGGAAATTAACTGGAAAGAGCACTGAAAGTAATATTATCTTATTTTTGGCAGCCGTTCACAATGTGCCCAAATATTTATTGTGAAGTTTTCTTATAATGGTTCCATGCTAAAAGTATTATTGATACAGCGCTCCTGACATATTTCTTTCATACTTGGGGGAGGAGGTTGCACAGGTGGTTCTAGAATTATAACCATAATAAGAGCCTAGCAATTATGCTTATAACTCATGACAGTTGTAAATCGGGACATCATGTGACTAGACCCAAACTTGTGACCTTATTTTGTGGCAATCATTACATTTGTGACCTTTTTTGTGGCATTTATTGTTCACTACAGAGCAGCTTTTTCTGAAAATTAGAAATTGCAAGGTGTGGTCATGTGACTGCAGGGTTCTGCAAATGGCCATAAATGCAGACTGGTTGCTGAATGCCCAAAATGTGGTCATTTGTGAACTGCAAAACTAGCTTGTAAGTAGCTTCTGTCATAACTTCAAATGATTGCTAAGTAAGCAATCATAAGTTAAGGACTGTCTGTATTTAGTTATCAGTCTGCATCATTTGATGGAAACAACTAAAGTTTATTTTCCCTGTATCACTAAAGGGTACAAATAGTCCTGTATGAGGTTCCTTAAATAAGCAGGATCTATAACATGACCTCTCTGTACTTATAGCACATTTATTTTTATATCTACTCAAAAGTCCATCATTGCAAGCTATAAAACTGCAGGCTCAGTTATTTAAATTGTAGTGGCTGAATCACCAAAAATGAAATGACCTTCATTTATCTTGTCTATTGTGCTGGTCACACCAAAAAGCCAAACCTTGTAAGTAATGAGACATTATTTGAGATGTCGTTTTGTGACAGCTAATGTGGAATTTATAAAGAAGACAAAGCTGCATCATATGTGGTGCAGATTTCAAGTTGGTTCATTACAGATTCCTGGCCAATAGATTTGTTGAGTGCATGTAGACAGAGCAGGACCAGGATTTCTTCATGCATTCACAAGTGTTGCTACACGTGCACAAAGATGACTCCTGTTTTGGTCCTGGGAAAATTCCCATCATGAGTTGTATTCTCATTAAAGTCTGCATAAAGTATGTAAAAGGTCCCCTCAAACTAGATTGGACATTTACAGAATAGGAACAAAATTACCTGTCTGCTAGATATTATCACAAAACATATGAATGAATAAATAAAACCACAGCATCAGTCACTGTAATTGCAGATCAACTACGTCCACCTTCAAACAATCAGAACAGTCAATCAATCAATCAGAATAGAGCTGGAAGGGACCTTAGAGGTCATTTAGACCAACCCCCCTGCTCAAACAGGAGAACCTAAACCATCTCAGATGTCTAGTCTCTTCTTAAAAACTTCCAGTGATGAAGCACCCACAACTTCTGACTGTTCCAAGCTGCTTAACTGTTCTCACCGTTAATTGTTTTCACTCACATTGTTAACTATCATTCCAGGGGAAGGAAAAATTAACACAAGGGAGAACAATCTGTGTAGTTGTCAAGTTCTTGATTGCTCCACCTCCACAAAAACTACAATTCTTTCATAGTTGTTGTACAGCAGAGATTAGGATAAAGTTTAAAAAAAATCTCAGCACACGGATCACAAGTAATCCTTGACTTACTACTATTCATTTAGTGATGGTTCAAACTTACAACGGCACTGAAAAAGGTGGCTTGTGATCATTTTTCACACTTACGACTGTTGCAGTATTCCCCGGACACATGGTCAAAATTTGGATGTTTGGCAACTGGCATGCATTTGCGTGTCCCAGGGTCATGTGATCACATTTGCGACCTTATGACAAGCCAAGTCAAGAAGGAAGAACTGTGGCAAGAACAGTTGTAAAATGGGGCAAAACTCACCTAACAACTGTCTTGTTTAGCAACAGAAATGTTGGGCTCAATTGTGGTCATAAGTCAAAGTCAACAATCCATTAGAATGGAACCAATTTCCCATATTCCCAAGATGGGAGTCTTTCTCAGTTTCTTACACAGAGTTCCTGCATGAGCTGGTGGGAATCTGTTCTTTCCATTGATAAAAAGAGAAATATTCCACTGATTAAAATAATTTTCTTTTGTGTGCTAAGTGTACCTTTAAAGTAGCAAAGATCAGAATTCTAGAATTGGTCTTCATAAAATGTAAGCCAGCTTGCTACCTCTTCTCAAAGATAAGAACATTTGAAAGAGGAAGAATGTCAGTCCACTAAACTAGATAATCATCAATGAGGTGTTTCTTAAGATAATGATACATTCTTTCTCTAACTTCTTCAAAAAAAATTTCAAAGTTGTCTTGGTAAATGTTTATCCCAAAAGTGGATAAAAAGACTAAAAAACCCAGAGAGATAAAAGTTGACATTCTTTCAAATTTATTTGGATTTTTTAAAAAAGTAATGACCAAATTGTCATTTTTTCCCTTCATTGCAAAAGCTTGTTCTCAGAAACACAGGAAATTAAATGACTGGATCTTTCATACTTATATATTTAAATTACACTGAACTTTCAGCAATTGCTAATCTCATCTCAGTTACAAATATAAAATCTTCAGAAATGTTGACTCAAATGCAGTTATTAATTGAAAAGGGAAGAAACAAATGTATCTATATGCACAGGCAACATTTTAGCAGGTTTAAAGATACATGTAGTCACTTTATAAAAAATAGTACATAAATGTTGGTTTGTCCATAAAAGTACATCTAGGTAGATCTAATTGAAAAGTATAATTCAAACAATGATGATTCATTTATACACTGATTTTACAGTTGTCTGGGTCTTCCAATCAGTGGACTTCAGATGCATGAGAAAACATTTTTTTTTAGATTTTACTTGAACTACAAACGTCCACTGTTAAAGCAATCCAGATATTACATTTAATCAATATTTGCATAATTGTATAACTGATATTTTGACATTGTTCACATCAGTTTCGATAATTTTGTAATACAAAAGAAGTGATTTCAAAATTAGCTGCCATTGAGAATTAAAGGATACTCATTCCCCCAATAGTTCATTAAACTAAGGTTTTACAGTACTATTATTCTGTTGATGTGATTCAAAACATAGATATAAACTACTGAATTCTGAGAATGATGGGATCATTTAATTTTTGCCTGCTTGGGAGAAAGATAACCATTGAAAACAGAAGAAATCATCACTTCTGTAATAAACTAAAATTAAAGAATGAGGTCCTTGGTTTTAAAATAATTATTGTAAAACATTTTTCAATTGCATTAAGTTAAATACCAATTTAACTGACACACATCGTCCATGATTAAATCAGAAATATGAGAAAATTATATGTTTACCATTATTCTTTTAATGTATATTATAGACAGGTTTATCATTGTCTAAAAGTGCTGCCATACCGTAACATTGTTTCCTATTCAAGCATGATACTGACAAACCAGGTTTTTCTCTATGACACATTTGTGCCTGATTTTTATTTGAAGCCCATTAAATATTAGCTTATGTAATTTATACCTTTAAAAGTACAGATCCCATAAACTCACAAGGCTAAAAGTAGTTCCTAACCCTCAAATCTGATGATCACAATCCTAACAAAGCACAAGAACACACCTTCAGGAATCAGTATACCAAAGAAAATGAAAGCAATTCTATTTAATCCTAATTTTAGGATTTTGCAAGGAAGTAGCAGGTGAGAATAAAGACATCTAGATAATAACAACAGAGAAGGTATGTAGCTCAGGGTTGAACTGTGGAGTCTTAAATGTCTGCAAGCAAGCAACCAAGCCCAGAGAACACCAAGGACGCCACACCTAGATAAATTATGGAAGTTGTAGAACATAAATCTGCTCACAGAAAGAGCACATTAGATTTCCCCATTGGTAGTATATTGCAGTGCAAAATTATCCCATGAGATGCCAATTAGCATGCACTAAAACACTCCAAATTAACCAAAAGTATGGTCCAATCAAAGTATATCCTACTATGCTGCAGGTTAAATATATCTCCGTCAGACAAAGAAAGCTAAAATGGAAATAGAAATTGGGCATCTGTATGATGCAGATATTTTTTAAAGCATTGTAAGTAGAATGGATAGAATATAATTTGGAATCTAATTGACAAAGGAAATGATTTTGGGTCAGTAGACTATGCTATCTCTTTGGATGTGTACATAAAATTGTATAAATACACCCTTTCCCCCTCTGATGTTAATATCAGTCTGCTTTGAATGTCAAAAAACCTATAAATATAATACTAAACATTCTCTCCACATCAGTTAGGCACAGCAAAACTCTTCCATCAACTACTAAGAATTAGTTTGCACTGTAGTGCTGTTTTGTCCTTAACTCAGGATGAACTGCTTTTAACAACAAAGTACAAAAGAGACTGTTTTATGCATGTTGTAGCAGAAAAGCATTTCTATATGCTAGGTTAGAGAGTATTTTTCTACTAATAGGTTCTTTCCTAACTTTTTTACTATTATTTTTTTCAGTTGGAATCTTCCCACCTCTCAAACTAAGAACTTACCTCCTTTCGCAAGGGCCACAGTGTCATCCTCTAAACTTCTGTGAGTGAATATTACATTTATCATCTCATTTCTTAGATGTCACTAATTATTTATTCACCACCAGAACACAAACAATGAAAGTCAAAGACTAAAATCTGGTAAAAGAAGGAAGGAAAGAATGCAAAGCAAAGAGAAGCTATAAGTCAACATTCAAACTCAGTATTTCTTAATGGTGGAAGGAAGGAGGGGCAATAATGTTGTTCAAGTATAATTCATTCCTAGATGACAATACACAAAGGTGGACATTGTTATTTTCTTGATAACAATACTACTTCTGAAATATTTGACTTTCACAGCTTAGACTTAAGAGCCTTGGGTTTCCTGATAGTCTTTCATTTAAATACTAATCAGACCTGAACTTCAGTTTCTTCCAGATTAGCAGTAGATAAACATTTTTAGAAGCTACCCTTATGCAATTAAATCACTCACAGGTCAGGGTGTTCTAGAGGGCTAGTGCTTGAGGGCCATAGAAACAGTTGTTTCAGAGTTGCTTTTATCCATTGTTAAAATTAAAAATCAATAACCAAGGTTCTCAATCCTAAAAGGCAACTTAAGGCATTTGAGTCCTAACCTAAAAGCATCTAAAAGCTTCTCAAATTATTTATATGAGCATAATTGCACTTTAGGCTTCATGCACATTGGTCATAGGAGGGATTAACCTTACATGGGATAAGAATATCAATATCCCATTAGTTTAGTGCCTTATTGGAATATAAATGGCCTTGTTCCTCCAAAATTTTGCTCCAAGGAGATAAGCAAATCTTTTGAGTCTCAAAGTCAAAGAATTAGAAGTGAAAACCCTTCAAGTTCATGGGCTTCAATCCTTGTATATATACAAAAGTCTTTCAGCAAGAATTACCTTAGCAAGAAGGAAAGGGCACAAAGAGCACTGCACACCAGAACTAGACACAAGGACAGTTTTTTCCCGAATGCCATCACTCTGCTAAACAAATAATTTCCTCAACACTTCCAACTATTTACAAAGTCTGCATTACTACTATTAATCTTCTCATCACTCCTTATCACGCACCCCTCCCACTTCTGACTGTAACCTGTCACCTGTATCCTTATGATTTACATTGACTGTTTCCTAGTATGACTCAATTCCTTATTGTACCCTATGACTATTATTAAGTGTTGTACTTTATGATTCTTGACTCTTGATGAATGTATCTTTTCTTTTATGTACACTGAGAGCATATGCACCAAGACAAATTCCTTCACACTTGGCCAATAAAGAATTCTATTCTATTCTATTCTATTCTATTCTATTCTATTCTATTCTATTTTACCTATACGCAAGGAGAGAGAGAAAAAGAGACTTCCAAATGAAAAAGACCTCTGATAATTTAGCTACTCTTGCCTTTGCAAGCAAGATAGTCAAGGCTGGAGAAAGCTATCTCCAGAGGAGTGGATCTGAACTTCTAGAATTATTGCTGAAAGCTCTGGAAATTTAAGTATACACATCTCAAAGCTATCTGCTTTAAGGTAACTGATTCCAAGAAAGCCCTCCAAGAATACACTTTGCACATCGATGCACAGTATGCTGTCAAGCACAGTACGAATCCAAGGTAATTGTTTTCCTTCATCTGCACCCCAATGCAGGTAGCTGTTTCCATCTTTCCCACTTGCATGAGTTAAGTGTTTCTGATCAAAAGCATTTTCCAAAACTGAGGAGCAAATACAGCTTTTCCTACAGACGCTTTCTTGAATCACAAGGGGCAGATTCCACCTGCAAGCAGAAACATACTTAAAAAAGAGCGTTAGAAGAGGGCACAGCTCTTCCATCAGTTAATTTCTTCCTGTAGAAGAATCAAATGTTTTGCACACCTAGGAAGCCAAATGTCCCGGCTGCAACATCTGAGCGAACAGATGTGGAATTTCATCCAAGCATCTGCCAGCAGCCTTAAAGTAAGATGCAAGAGATATAAACATCTTCATCAAGGCACAACTTCTGATAGTTAAACTAGCAGTCGCCACTTAATTTTTCACACTTTTGCTAATATCCTAATACCTTCATTAGCGACCCGTCATTACTTTAGGCAACATCCGTGTCCTCCTCGGAAAGTGAAGCATATTCAGGAGAGCATCTGCGACCTAGAATGTCACAAACGTCTGTTTCCTAGGCAACCCCTCCCCACTTCTCCTTGTGCTTGGGGAAACAGACCAGAAAGGAAGCAACGCGTGAAAACACGCTGGAAACCTTGCACAAATTATATGCATCCCAATACCCCACGGGCCTCCCTTAAGGGCCGTATGAGGTTTCCTACAAAAAAAATCTCTTCTTCTTTTCGGCGGTGTCCATGGAAACGGTGACGGGGGAGAAATCTGTTGCACGACCCGAGAGACAGAGAGAGAGAAGCAGCAGGTACCCCGGACACTTCTCGTTCGGCTTCGACTCCCTTCCCTCACAAAGAGAGGGGGTTTTTGTTCGTTTTGTTTTTGCAAAACCGAAATCGAAGGGCTTCTCTATTGGGAGGGGGAGAGGAAAACCGAAAATCACGACCACGTCCTTCCTCCGCGACCCAAAAATCAAGGTCCTCCTCCCGACCCCCACCTCATCTTTCTCCCCCGCCCCCCAATTCCCTCCACTCTCAAACAACTAGACACTTCCGTACTTTTCAAAGGCGACATCCCAAGCCGAGGGAAGAAGGGGCGAAGGAGTGTGTTTCTTGTGTGTGTCGGGGAGGGAAGGAGAGGGAAACCCCCAAAACAAATATTAGGCATGCAAAGGGGTAAGGTTCCCTGCAACTCACAGCAACGAAATCCACGCGTGCCTCGGGCTCACCCGCCGCTAACATCGATGCTCCGAAGAAGCCGAGCGCCGGTCGCCGCTTCTTCGCTCCAGACTGGGATCGACCGACGGGGGGCGGGGAGGGAGGGAGGAGAAGGGAAAGCGAGACTCCACCTACGGGGCGGCTCCTTCAAAATAAATTTTAATTTTAAAAAATATATTAATTTAATATATGTATGTGTGTGTATATATGTGTGTGTGTATGTGTATGTATATGTATATATTGTTAATATTATATTCATTTATAGAGAGAGACATTAGCTGAATATATATATATAGAATAGAATAGAATTCTTTATTGGCCAACTGTGGTTGGACGCACAAGGAATTTGTCTTGGTGCAAATACTCTCAGTATACATAAAAGAAAAGATACATTCATCAAGAGTCAAGAATCATAAGGTACAACACTTAATAATAGTCATAGGGTACAATAAGCAATCAATATATATATTGACATATATATTGATATATGTATGTGTGTGTGTATACATAACGTTATATGGAGAGAGACATTAGCTATTTTAAATTTTGTATATAAATGTTATATATAAATATAAAAATATAAAAACTAAAAACCACCTCTGACGTCTCTGTCCCCACTGCGTGTCACTTCCTTCGAAATCTTGCCCGCGGGTGGGGGTGGGAAGTGGGGAGGAAGAGAGACGCATGACTCGACAACTCATCCAGCAACGCCCGATTATTTCAGAAGACGCCGCCCTCACCTCGCCCCCCGCCTCTGCTTTCCCTGGAGACCGAAACCGACGGCCGAACAAAAGCTGTAGGGAGAGCAGCGTTTCCCCCGCGCCCATCTTTCCCGCTTTTTCTTTGGGCGAAAGAGATGAGGAAAAAGCTCTCTCCGCAACACGCAACACACCCCTTTCGAGCTTTTTCCGAGCTGAGACAGCGTCCCAGACGGGAGCACGTGCTTCCCCATTAGAGCTCCATTTAAAAAGAACCCTGAGCGTGAAAGGCGAAGGGCCCCGGGAGCGCTGCTTTCTGGCAAACGCCGGGTTTGTTTGTTTGGTGGCTTTTATCACGGTAGGAAACAGGTTGCGATTTCCATACCGTTTCTCCTGATTGTAAATGAAGGGGAGCTGATTGTGGTTAGTTGGCTGCTGGCGAACCTTTTCCCCCACTTTTGTCCGAGCAAGGGTGCTGGCTGGAGCCCAAGTCTGTTTATCTGGGAATGAATGAACTTGTGGCTCACGCTCAAGTAAGAAGGGAGGATCGGTTGGACTAGAAAAGCTACAAGTTGGAAGGTCTCTTCCAGCTCTGTTATTTTGTATCACCTTAAGAAAAAAAAAGCCTGCACCGATTTTCATCCTTCTTAAAAGTTGAGGATATGTACTTCTAGGTTCTACAGGTAGTCCTCAAATTACGACCACAATTGAGCCCAAAAGTTATGTTGATAAGTGAGAAATTTGTTAATTCAATTTTGCCCCATTTTACGATTTTCCCCAACACATTTGTTTAGCGAATCCCTGCAACTCTTACATTAGTAACATGGTTTGTTAAGTGAATCTGGCATCCCCAGTTGACTTTGCTTGTCAGAAGGTTGCAAAAGGGGATTGCACTGTCATAAACATGAGTCAATTGTCAAGCATCACGTGACCATGAGGATGCTGCAAGGGTCACAAGTGTAAAAACTGATCTTAGGTTACTTTTTTTGAAGTTGCCTTGTTAACTTCGAACCATCACTAAATGTGGACTACCTGTACAGGCTGCAGAATTTTAAAGGAGAGAGGGTATCATTCAAAGGAGGAGAAGGCTTTGACAGCAGCAAGACCAAAGTCTAATGGTAAAAGAAGAGGAATGGTGATCTGCCCACCTTAAATGCTCTGTTTGAGGACTTCCCTGGTAGACTGGATCTAGTCAGTGTAGCTTTTAGTGGATTAATCTCATCTCTTGAAGAGATGGCGGCTGTTCCTTGTCAGGGTTTCTCATGGTCTCCAAACCCCCAACATTGTGCCCAGGACAGGAAGGATTCCAGAACTGGATAGGGAGTGAATTTTGCTGCTCCAGAGAACAGAGGGTTAAAACTACAAGGAAGCAGGCTCAGATTAGACATCAGGAGAAACTTCCTGAACCATGTAAGTATGAGTGTACAGAACAGACTGTCATATGAAGTAATATTTTTTCCTTTGCTAGAGATTTTCAAATGAAGGACAGACAATCACCTGCCAGAGATGGTTGAATGATCGCTGCACAGAGCAGTAGGGGGTAAGATCACTAGATAACCTGTAAGATCCATCCTGATTTTATAATTTACTTACTGGTCTATATAGTCATCCATGGGCACATTGCATGGCATGGTTTCTACCAGTATAGCATGCAGGAGAGTCTTTGGATGAAGATATTTACTCTAGTCTGCTATACTACCAGGCTTACAATGCTGGACCTGATTCATAATATCTGCTTGCTGTCAATTTTAAAGCTATTCTAGGGTGAAGACTTTATGGGGATGGTTTTGAACTGCTTTAAACTACCACATAGGCCTGTTTGATTGTTCATGCATGTTTAGTGGAAATGGGTGGAAAAGATTAAAAAAACCTCACCAGCCTTGCCTTCTCCTATAATTCCTCCCCATGCTTTGGAAAGGCGGGAGTGGAGAAACTTATAAACTTCCTGCCTCAGAAGTTCCCTTTTAATAAAAAAAAAAGAAGCAGTGGAGGGGGATGAATCTGTCATCTCATCTTCCATTCATGTATAATTATTTTCCATGGGCTTCAATAACCAGATAGAGTTTAGAATTTCAAGTACAACTTCACCAATCTTAAAGAAAGTTTCACTCTTCTCTGGATTTGCTGCACTGGTATAGTTTCTGCTGTTAGCCTTTATATAACATTCTACAAGCTAAAGGAAGGAACTGAAACTGCTATTTTTCACAGTTCAGAAATGAAAACAAAGACCAACCTGTAACAAAAGTTCAAAAGGGCCTTGGTGGCTCAGGCTGTTAAATGCTTGCACTTAAAATCCAGCTGTCTACAATTACTGCAGGCTCGAATCCCACCAGGCTCAAGGTTGACTCAGCCTTCCATCCTCTCGGGGTAGGTAAATTGAGGACCCAAGATTGTTGGGGGCAATAAGCTGACTTTGTAAAAATGCCGCTTAGTAATAAGCAGGCATATACAATGGAATGAAGGCTATTGCTGAGCACACTGGGTTGTATCCCAAAAAATTGTAAGCCGCCCTGAGTCTTCGGAGAAGGGCGGCATATAAATGTAATTAAAATAAAAATAAAAAAATAAAATAAAAGTCTGAACCAATTTAACCAATACTAAGCAGTGGTGGGATTCAAATAATTTAACAACTGGTTCTCTGCCCTAATGACCAGCTGAGTAGGCATGGCCGGTGGCCAACTCGACATCACTCACGTTGAGGGCGCTTCTCCTTGCCTGGCCTCTCATGACCATGGGGATGCTGCAACGATTGTAAGTGTGAAAAATGGTCATAAGTCACTTTGTTCAAGTGCCATTGTAACTTTGAATGGTCACTAAATGAACGTAAGTCAAGGATTACCTGTACAAAAATACAAAAAGCTTCTTTGCTTGCAAAATGCTGCCCTAAATACCAGTCATTAGATTAAAAAGACCTGCAAGCCGGTGTTACAAATCAGGCAGGGTACCAGGAATTAAAATAGTTAAAATGCAATGATATCAGCAGCCAACTCTTGCTCATAAAGTGAAACCCTTTAGCAGAGAGGTCATTTAAGTTCTCCAGAAAGAGCACACCCAGGAGAAGCAATCCTTAGATCCATTTGCACCACTTAAAGATACCAGCTGGTGTCACTCACCTCACAAGATATCCTAAGAAAACCATCCAGGTTTAAGGAAAGATCACATGCTCCCTAGAAAGGCAGTATAAATATCGGTGCCAAGCTTGCATCCTGCCTCTTAGAAGTACACCCCAAAAGGACAGTGCCAGGAACCACTAAAGCAGTCAAACAAAGCTGAATAGGGAAAATTATCCTATCAATAAACACAGGATTAAACGTCAGCACAGAATTAAAAAACCAGTTTTAGACCAAAACTCAGAAAGGGGTAGGTAAACTCATGTTTGAATGTCAATCTTTCTAGCTAGCCAAGAAGCTTTGCTGAATGTCACTCATCTTGGTTCCTTGTCATTAAAAGCTTCTTTCAGGCAGTTCGGCTTCGTTATTCAATTATTTCTTCAAAGTGCTGATCATTGCATCGCGGCTGGAAGAACTCCAACGGGAGTATTTCCTCCCAACAGCAGTGTAAAAAGCTTCAAACAACCCTTCCCCTTTAAGTTAAGCCCCAGCAAAGTACCAGCAAAGAAAAAAAATTCTGGAGAAGCTCAGGCGACAGGAAGTCTAGCCATATTGCTAAGAATGTAATAAGGGTTAACGGAGAAACAGAGATGCCATTTCTGTAAGCAGGACAATAAAGATTAGGCTAGAAACAACACCAGAATGTTTTCCTGCCTTCCTTACAGGATTAACCTGTAAAGTGGAAAAAAGAGATTTCTTCCAACAACCGGTTCTCCAAACGGCTTAGAAAGTTAACAACAGGTTCTAGCGAATAGGTGAGAACCAGTAGAATCCCACCCCTGATACTAAGTGATTCAACAAAAAAGATGTGGAAACCCTGAATAATAAGTGCATACAATACTGTGTAACAAACAGAAAATTAAAGGAGAATTTTTGTAGCTCAGAATTGACATTGACATGAACTTGGTGCTTTCTGAACTTGGTTGTTTTCTTGCAGAAGGTTCATTACCCAAACTAGGTAACATCATTCAGAGCCAGTAAGAAGTGGGGTGTCAGGATTCCGGCAGTTACTCCAGTTAAATCATGAGCCTCAAGCCACACTCCCAAAACTAAAAAATTTATTTGATTTATTTATTACATTCTACATCCAGCATTTACCTGGCTGTATCCAAGTCTGAGATACATAATTCACACTTGATCCTGCTTCCCCCCCACCCCTCTGGGTGTATCATCCAACGAAAAATGTCCATAGCCAAGAGTCATCAATCATGCTCTCCAATTAGATTTTTGCGCAGCAGAAGCTTCAGTCATCCATCCCTTGGATACTGAGGCATTGGGATGAAGTCCATGCCACTCACTACCTTGAAGGGGTTAGTCCCATGTTACTGTGAACAGCATTATTGTACATGACCTCCGCGAAAGGCAGGAGGTCCGCCCAATTGGACTGTTGATAATTCACATAGCACCTCAGATACTGCTCTACCATGGTGTTCAATTTCTCTGCCCCCCCCCATTGGTGCTTGGATGAAAGGCCAAGCTAAGACCCTGGGACGACCCAAGGAACTCCCTCCAAAATTTGGCTGTGAATTGGACCCCTCTGTCTGAGATCATTCTCCATGGTACTCCATGCAGGCAGTAGATGTGCTTCAGGAACAGCTTGGCTAACTGGCAGGCTGAGGGTAGCCCACTGCAAGGTATGAAATGTGCCTGTTTGGAAAATAAGCCTATTACAGTCCAGATCACCGTGTTTCCCCCACTTTTCGGCAACTCCACTATGAAGTCAGGATCTGTCAGGATTCTGGCAGTTACTCCAATTAAATCACGAGCCTTGAGCCACACTCCCAAAACTAAAAAAGATTTATTTGAAGTTAACATTCTATGTTAACCTGGGCATAGCCAGGTTACATATCTGAGATATGTAATTCACTGTCACCCTTGATCCTGCTTCCCCCCCACCCCTCTGGGTGTATCATCCAATGAAAAACATCCATAGCCAAGAGTCATCAATCATGCTCTCCAATTAGATTTTTGTGCGGCAGAAGCTTCAGTCATCTAATCAGTCTTTGAAGAAAATATTTCTGCCTGCTCTTTGAAACTCCCCCCCTTCTTTCTGTTGTCCATGTATACAAAATGTTTTATGAGTTGACATTTATTCTCAGTTTATACCCTAGTGGCTTGCCCTATCAGTGTTGGTGCGAGTGAACAGAAATGTATATAATTTTGTAAGCTGTATGTGAATGTGTCTATATGTCGCATACCCTTACTGCAAATTCATGCAATGCTATTACAACAGTATACCCAATGAGTAGGTATACATGAAATGTATGAAACAACTATAGAGGAATGGAAGACTTACATCCACACTAATTGAGAAACAAGTACCTACCAACATGACAATGTAGCAGAGAGGATGTTGCTCTTTTGGGACAGACCAACTACACATTACATCTCAGACTCAAGACAACATGGAACAACTGGATGTGCAGTCAACATATGAAACCCCAGCCTCACTGCCAACCCTACTATTACAGAGCAGAGCAGTTGATATGAGGCATAAGATCATGGATAAACTTAACTCTAGTCAATCCTTGAGACTGGTTACCAAGGCTCAATGGAGATGTACCAACATATACCAATAGAGCCCTCACAACATTACCATCTAGATAATATCAAAGAGTACATCGGTAAGATGTCATCCAAAGATGAACTGCTGAGAGAATGCCTGAGGCAGCAGCAGACATGAGACGAAGAACAAGCAGAGAAAGTGTCATAGCAAGACAAGAGCCTGCGTGGAATGTGCCATCAACAGAGAACTGAAGTGGCTAACATTGGAAAATCCTACCAATGGCTAGAAAGGGCTGTCTTTCATATGTTGAACATAATTTGCTAATCGTAGGGATTAATGACAGTTTAAAAACATTAATGAATGCATAAACTATCGACTAGGTCACTTGATTTTATTGTAAGTAAATTTACTATAAATAGACACATACATGAAATATCACATACACAGAGTATATTATTTAGGTACATGGTGATATATAATAATCTTCAGACGAGTAATCATATTAAGAAAAAATAACGTAAAAAGGTTTAGTCACTATTTATTTATTTATTTATTTATTTATTTATTTATTTATTGTTTGGACTTATATGCCGCCCTATCTCCCGAAGGACTCAGGGTGGCTCACATCATAAAAATACACAATACAAAATTTAAAAGTTATTTAAAAGTAATTAAACCAAAGCCAAACAATGTCTAAAACCCACAAAAACACTTAAGCTAAAATGTATAAAAACCCACCCGCCCCTCAGTCCAGGCCGGCTTGTTGGAAAAGCCACGTCTTCAGGTCGTAGCAGAAGGAACGGAGGTCAAGGGCCAACCGCAGCTCCAAGGGCAATTGATTCCACAGGGTGGGCGCTCCCACAGAGAAGGCCCTACCCCCGGGGGTCACCAGCCGACATTGTCTAGCCGACGGCACCCCAAGAAGGCCCTGTCTGTGGGAGCGCACAGGGCGATGGGCAGTTGATGCTGGCAAGAGACGTTCCTGCAAGTACCCTGGCCCCAAGCCATATAGGGCTTTATAGGTAATTACCAGCACCTTGAATCTCACCCGGAGGGCAACCGGCAACCAATGCAGTTCACGCAGGAGGGGTGTAATATGGGAGTATCGGGGTACTTCCATCACAACCCACGTGGCCGCATTCTGCACCAGTTGAAGCCTCCATGTGGTCTGCAAGGGCAGCCCCATATACAGAGCATTGCAGTAGTCGACTCAGGAGGTAACGAGTGCATGAGTAACCGTACTCAAGGCATCTCGGTCCAGATAGGGGTGCAACTGGTGCACCGGGAGAACCTGGGCAAATGTCCCCCTGGTCACGGCTCCCAGCTGCTCGCATCCAGGATCACACCCAAGTTGTGCACCCTATCCATGGGGGGCAACACCTCTCCCCCATGCCTAACGATGGAACATCCTGGATCATCCGAGATGCCGGTATGCACAGCCACTCGGTCTTGGCCGGGTTGAGTCGGAGCCTGTTCTTTCCCATCCAGATCCGCATCACCTCCAGGCAATGGGACATCATGGTGAGGGCATCACTGAGTTGGTTTGGGGTGGAGATAAAGAGCTGTGTATCATCAGCATACTGATGATCCCTCACCCCAAAACCACGGATGATCTCACCCAGCGGCTTCATATATATGTTGAAAAGGAGGGGAGAGAGGACCGACTCCTGGGGCACCGCACAAGCGATGGGCCTCGGGTTGACCTCTGCCCTCCTGCCAACACTGATTGCGAATGACCTGGTTGGGGGTGGGAGGCACCACAAAACGGTGCCTCCCACCCCGAACCCCCCGAGGCATCACAATAAGATACCATGGTTGATGGTATCAAAAGCCGCTGAGAGGTTTAATAGGACTAGGACGGAGGAATACCCCCTGTCCGAGCCCTCCAGAGATCATCCACCAGCGCGACCAATGCCGTCTTCATGCTATACCCGGGCCTGAAACCCGATTGATATGGATCTAGGTAATCAGCTTCATCCAGGAACCCCGGAAGCTGTCGGGCCACCACGCTCTTTGCCACAAAGCAAAGGTTGGAGACAGTACGAAAGTTATTCAAAATGGCTGGGTCCAAGGCAGGTTTCTTAAGGAGGGACCTCACCACCGCCTCCTTCAAGGCAGCAGGGAAGGATCCCTCACTCAATGAAGTGTTGACCACTGCCTGGAGCCAGCCTCGTGTAACCTCTCGGGTGGCATAAACCAGCCAGGAGGAACACGGGTCCAATAAACAGGTGGTGGAACTCAGCCCCCGCATGATCCTGTCCACTTCATCTGGAGTCACAGGCTCAAACTCATCCCAGATAATATCCACAAGACCCATCGTCACTTCCTCGTCAGACTCTAGCCAGTCGGAGTCCAGACTGGCCCAGATCTGAGTGATCTTATCCAGCAGATGCTGACTAAACTCCTCGGCCCGCCCCTGCAAAGGGACCTCCCTCATCCCCTGTTTAAGGAGGGAACGGGTGACCCTAAACAGGGTGGCCAGGTGATTATCTGCAGACGCAATGAGAGCAGAGAAGTAAGCATACTTCACCGCACCCATTGCCGCCAGATAAGTCCTTGTAAAGGATCTTAACTGGGATCAGTCAGATTCGGACCAACTGGACCTCCAACTGCTCTCTAGGCCCCTTCTCCAGCGCTTTATCTCCCGGAGCTCCCCGGAAAACCAAGGAACTAACTGAGATCTGCATTGGGTCAGGGGCCACAAAGGGACAACACAGTCAAAGGCCTCTGAGGCAGCCCGTTGCCAGGCGTCCACTAGGGCCTCGAGCAAGCTGTGGGTAAGGGAGGCAGGAAACAACCACAGCGCCGTCTGAAACCCCTCTGGGTCCATCAGGCACCTGGGACGGAACCACCTGGTCGGTTCTGTATCCCAGCGACGTGGGGTGACATGCTGGTAGACCAGCCGAAGGAGGTAATGATCAGTCCATGACAGGGGTTGGATAGTTGGTGATCCCCCACCCAGATCATTACACCACTGTCCAAGATAAAAACTAGGTCAAGTGTGTGCCCCCTCCATGAGTTGGGCCCTGAATTATTTGGGTCAGGTCCATAGCCATCATGGAAGCCATGAACTCCCGTTCCATACTCGACGTCCCACCCAGAGAGGGTAGGTTGAAATCCCCCAGAACCATAAGTCTGGGGGACTTCAACCATAAGTCACTATAAACCTCTTGGCCTTCATAATACTACATTGCTTAACTTTTTACTTGCACTCAAATCAGTATCTGCATAGTTTACTGAACTAATTTGACTGATCAAATTTGACCAAACTCTGATGGAATTATGAGACACATTTACTTGAACAGATCTACTATTTGAGCATTTACAAAAAGAGCATCAGTAATCTTTTAAAAAGTCACACCCTCCCCTCTTTTCCAGTTCTAGAAAAAGTGAACAGCCCAGGTCCATTAATTAAGAAATGTTATTTCCCTTTGTTTTAAAGGGAATGATTACTATCATGCTAACCACTGAGGTGACACTTTCAAAGTAGTAAATGGGGTGGCAAGCTTATGTTTTTCCTATTTTTTCTCTTGTGTTAAAGCTTGTATTGACTTAGAACTATGGAAAGAATATGTGATGAAAGGGGAAATCTGACGGATAAAAGAAATATGTAAATGATAAAAGAGCGTTAATAGTGTGAAGATAGTTTAAGGATAGACATTGATAAACTTTATTTTTTATATAGTGGGCAAACACATTGTTATTTTTAAAAGAAATATTAATGTCTAAGAATTATTTTTAATAATTTGAAATGAAATGGGGGGTTGTATAGATTGAGATTAATATTGGAGGCTAGGATTAATTTGTTTGGCCCTTTGTTTTGCAAAAATTGGAACAGAAGTAAAAATTGGATAAGATAGGAAGTTAAATGTTAAAAATGAATATATAACTATTGTCATATTTGCATGTAAAAGTGATGACCCGGAAATATGCTGTCTACTGAAAAGAGCCTTATTTGAATTGTTAAAAATTGAATAAAACTTGTTTAAAAAAAAAAGAAATGTGATATAGTGATTACAAAACCTTTTTACTTATATCTCATTAATATTAATCTATCTTGCTGAATGAGAACATGTTTAGAAATCCTGTAAATTCACGCTACTATATAGTGTTATTTACAGTTTCCATTATGCCCAACTTCAACTTTTGCACCTTATAAGCAATTCTACACTGTGTGGTTAATCTAATTTGGTGCTAAAAGCAGCTTGGCAGCTCAGGCTGCATGTGGACAAAGTTTTTATTTATTTTAATCAGAGACAGCCTTCCTTGTGGCATTAAGTCAGGGGATTTGTCTAAACATTCCATACAGTAAGTCATAGACTCTGACAATAAAACAAACCACGATGGATAGTTTCTAAAATATGCAATGGCACAAAAAGAGTCGCCTGGTAGTGAGATGGGTGGCAAATAAATTTAATAAAATAAAAAATAAAACATATTAAACCTTATCAATGAGCCCAGTCATATATTAAACTATTTTGTAACCCCCCATTAATACTTTTTGCCCATATCTGACTTTATTTTTACCTGTTGCTCTTTTCTGTTAATTGTTTATTATACTGTAAACCAGGTAGGCTCAACCCACAGACCACATGCAGTCCCGCACAGCTGGTAATGTGGACCCACAAACCATAAACTTTTAACATGTGATTTATATACTGTATATTAACTATATTATATATTTTATAAGTAGCCCAAGACCTCTTCACTCAGTGCAGCCCAGGCAAGCCAAAGGTTGGATACCCATGTTTTAAACTTTTAAACAAACATTTACTTGGCATAGTTTGGGCAATTATTACTCTGTTAGGTGATCTTTAATCATTAGCATTTATATTGGAATGCATACATTTTATTTGAATTTGCTGTATAAATGTTCAATTCTACAAGAAATATTATAGCCATTTTTTAAAAAGTGCCCCTGTCAGCTTTGGAATCGCTATTAAAAGCTGCCACACAGCTATGGAAGATGAAAGAGGGGTTGTTATTTGAGTAATTTTCAGTAGACATAATAGATATGTAAGACTGTCAAGGTCATTCTCTATGGTGCAGCATAGTTACATAGTTGAAGGGTGATTGGTTCACATGATTTTTTTTTGATATATTTTTTTATTTTTTAAAGACAAACATAGACAAACACATAAAGAACATAAAACATCTTATTTTGAGAACAGTGTGTTCTCAGGTTATCACTTCTCCATACAGACATAAATTCAATTACATATTCATCTTATGTGTTCTAATCCATATCTTATATCCATTTTCATAATTTTTTTCCATAGCTTTTCCCTTTTTCTATGTTCTATAATCTTATTTTTAATTATTCCATTCCTTTCTAATTTAAATTACATTTCTTTTTCTAATTTTCCATATCTTTCCATTTAATATTTTAACACTTTCATCTGTCCTGTTTACAATTTCATACTCTTTTTTTCCCCTATACATATTTTGGCCTGTAGTTGCTAAGGCTGGAGTTATAACACCTTTATATCTTTTAAGTATTATATATTCAATTATTACTCAACACTTAAAGTACACCTTCACAAATTTGACATTCATTTTCTAACATAACTATCAACTGAATTTTGCTTGGTACACTCCCTTACAGATACACATTAAATTCTTTAACAAAAAAACAAAAAAAAGAAGACATACATATATATAGAATACATATTTCTATTTCAAATTCAGCTCCACCTTTAATAGTAATATCCTACGTGTTAGCAAATAGCATCAATTATCATTCATTTTAATCATCTGCATTTCATATTAACTTATTACTATATTTAAAAAAAACAGCATTAAAACCTTTCATGTTTCTTTTGAGCTTTTAAATTTGAAATCATTAAAAACCTTACTCTCTTATCCTTTTTACATCATTTAATTACTAAACAAAATATTCCATTACACATAACACATTTTCTAATAATATAACAATATTATCTCATGTACCCTTGCAGAATTCTTTTTAAATTAAACTTTTAACCATTATCTCTGTGTATCTTGAATAAATTTATCCCTTTAATCTTTATGCGCTTTTCCTGTTTCTATCTTGCTCCAGTCCTTCATAGCTTCTTTTCTTTTCCATCCCTGCTCTCTTCTTTCCCCTCTCTTTTTTGTTCCCTCTTCTGTCCAAATCTCCCTTTTGAGATCCCCCCTTCTGTTTCTTTCTGACATTATAATTACTTTTCAAATTGCACTTTTTTGGTTATTGCTTCAGATCTTAACTTTTAACTCCTTTCCTTTCCCCTTCTTCTTTTTTACCACACTTAAAACTGCTTGCTCATTAAAGATGGTTTCTTCATCCTGCCCTTCTTGTTCAGCAAGTGTCTCTTGTTGTCTTTGATATTTCAAAAAATTGAAATGCGGGGCAAAAAGTCTCTCCTTTCATTTGTGCTTCTTCTTTATATTCTTTAAGTATCGTCTTTAATTCTTCCAGGAGTGATGGCATTTTGAAAAGTTCCTTATTTTTTAAACAACCCCCAATTAATTTTAGTCCGTTTCCCTAGAATTCACTGTCAAAATTCCAGGAATCATATGATAGTCTATAGTTGTCTCTTGCTTCTTTTTCTCACCTCCTCTTTAGAGGGGCTTTGTTATCTTGTAACAGGATTGCAGCTAGAATGTATCCTTCTCAAATCTTGTTAAAATTAACTCTCAATACTTTTTAACTCCAGGTGGTATCCTCCATTTTTCCAGATTCCACCCTTTTTTTCTTTTCCTTGTCTGCTTTCTTTCTCTCTTTTCAGAAGGCTTTTTAATTATTCAGAAATCATTGTCCCTTTGACACTTTATTTTCAGCTAAGAATAGCATATTAATGTCAAAGAGGATTATTATCAATTCTTATTCAAATCTCTTCTTCTTTTCAATGTCAGCTTACAAACCCCACCTATTCCACTCTGCCTTAGGAAAATTGCTAAGATCATCCCTTGTTGCATCTCAATGATTTTGTTTTCCCTACCCTTAGTTTGTTAAATAACTTTTTAAGTGAATCACTGCAGTTGTTAAATTCGTGACACAGCTGTTAAGTGAATCTGGTTTCCCCATTAGCTTTGCTGGTCAGAAGGTTGCAAAAGGTGATCACATAAACCCAGGACACTGCAACTGTCCTAAATGCCAGTTGCCAAACTTCCAAATTTTGATCACGTGACTATGGGGATGCTGCAATGGTTGTGTGAAAAACCACTTTTTTTCAGTGAGGTTTTAAGTTTGAATGATCACTGAACAAATGGTTGTAAGTCAAGGATTAACTGTATATCAGAAAGATTGAATAAAGCCCCCTTGAAGTGCCAAAAGCTGTTTTCTCTTTTTAAAAGAAATACTTTTGTAAGCTTCACTTTAAAATGCTTTCCAGTGTTGGTGCTTTTCTGAGCATCAACAGTTAGTTTTCTGTGAAACAGCTGTGGTCTTTTGCTTTGTGGGGACCAATATATAATTGAGCATTTTGAGCTCAAGCATCATCGCTTGTTTAGTTTCTTGTGAACTCAATATTATGGCAGAAGACTGTTCAGCCCAGTAAATTTTTACTTGTTTTTGTTTTTTTAATCTTCAGTTTGTGTTTTGGGAAATTTGCTTTTGTGGTTGATCTTGCTGCCATGGCAGCGGAGATAGAAAGTTGGCAACCAATTGGTGAGATGCTCAGGTGTGCCCACCAACCCAAAATGATTGGGACATTTGGTTTATCTGTGGAGTGCTGGAATTTTATAATATTTACTAGGTATCTGACAAGGAAAGCTATAAAACCTCTTTCTTTGGCTAAATATGCAGGCTTGAATTCTGTAGGGTGTAAATGCTTGAAGATTTCTCCCTTCACCTCTTTATGTTTTTTCTTGTTTTGAAAGAAAACAGTCAGTAAACATCCAGTGGAGGATCTGAGTCTTCACCCTTTTAAATCCATGGGCATTCTGCCATTCATTTACTCAGAGATAGGATTTCATTCATCAATAATAATTGGAAGACACTGTTCCTTAAATAATTTATCTACTATGAATTGCAAGTATAGCTTCTCTGTAGTTTGTGGCTTAAGGTCATAGTATAAGTTGTTCAAATCATACTTTAAGGTTGACTAATGTGATGAGAGTGTTGAAAAAAAGAATTTTGAAAGAACAACTGCTAGCACATAAATGTGCGAAGAATGGAAAACAGGCGGAACTATTGGTAGAGTTGTCACAACCACAGGAAAGCAGTACATTTAATGAAATGAAAGCAGATGGTTGAAGTATAGCAGCTATGCCAGCTGCTGACAAGAGGAATGAAAACCCAATCTAATTGGATTTATATGGAGGGAGGGAAAAGAGCAATTGCTACAAGAAATATGTTTTATCTTTTGAATTATTCAGAATTAGAAGCATAAGGGATCAGCTTTGTTGGTCACCTCACTTTTCTATATCAATACAAATTAATTTTTTTCCTCTTAATGAAGTGTATGTGTAATCATCCAAATTAAGTGGAAAGGGTTTCTTTTATCTGATTCACAGCATTGAAACAAATATATTAGGGACCAATGCAGCTGATCCATAGCATAAATACGGAGGGCAATCAACTGTAGTGTCCATGGGGCAGTCCCAATGCTTCTTACATTTTGGCAGAATTGTTATAGGTTAAACTCACTAAGATGTATATGATCCAACACTACACTTCATCTACAGTCAGTCTTTATAAGACATAATTACTTGTTCTACACATGCAGTTTTTCTGATGTTTGAATAGTCCACTTTGAATCACCCTGGAATGATGGGAATGAGACTGACCATAGGGTGAAATTTTAATCCTAAGTAGTGCAACCAGCATCACTAATCGATTTTGCCGGATAAAAGGAATTCTGGGGAAGGAATGATAAATTGAAGTCGGACGACCTTAGTGAAAAGAAGAGCCAGTGATTAGACCAGCTCTTCATAATTCTTCTCTGAATAAGGAGAAGACTTTAGAATCACCCACAAAGGCTGCGCTGCATGAGGAGACTACAAAACAGTAGTTTTGAGCAGATTTGAAACTGGCAGACAAGGCAGTAGACATCTTGCTAGAACTTCAGCCTGTGCCTTCCCCCCTCTTTTTACTTCATATTAGTTTTTATCTTTTTAATTCTAAAGGTTAATAACATTACTATATCAAAAAGATTTTGCTGAACAAATGCCTTCTAGAAAACTTCCCTAGACTACAAATATAAATCGTGCATGTAACTACATTTTTACAACCATAATTGTGAGTTCAAACCAAGTTCCAATGAGAATTTTAATTGAGGATTCTTTGCACAGCTCCAAGTTCTTCATATTTACATGACCTTACCATTGCAGTATTCACTCCACAGCCAGTGTGGTTTATTTGTGCCTCAGCTACTGTATTGTAGAGCATGTTTGATGTAGTGGTTAAGGCACCTGGCTAGATACTGGAAGACCACAAGCGTGTGTGAGCATGAATTTGGGACTCATTTTGCTTCAGGATTACATATCTGCTCTCTACACTTGCTGTGTGATCCTTGGAAACAATGCAGTGACTTTAAGGTACCACAGACAAATACTATGTTTAGGATAAGATGATACAAATATGCTAGCACACTATCTTGTTGCCATCAGCATGGTACTGTTACTTCTCATTTAGTGATCACAATTTGGATTGGCAGCTCTGTCATTAGGGGAAGCCATCATTAAGTGGTAAATCACTTAATGACAGTGACTGTGCTTTTTTCCAATTCCCCACTCTTTGGGATATTCACCTGGCCCACCTGCTCAAAAACCAATTAGACTAATAAGGTATACCTTCTGCTTTTGTTAGCCTCCTAACCACTTTGGAAAGTTCCCCCTGGCACTGTATAATTAACAAGAAGGGAATAAGTGTATTTGCATTCATTGGAGAGGAAGGGATTCATAGAGGGTAAGCAGGCACGCAATGAAGAACGCACATCGAAAGGAAAGCTCTGTGCTGGCAAGTATGGGCATGCCACACAAATAACTCAGGGGATTGCTCATAATCTGCCTGCCTACTTTTATCTCATTGCTTCTTCTTTAATGTCTTCACCCCGCAAGATCAGGTACAGAGCAATGTGCACTGATTGTGATCTCAGGTGACTGAAGGAAAGGGCAGAAGTTGTGAATATAGTCATTGGTCATAAGGTTATTTTTTTCAGCACCATTGTAACTTGGAATGGTTACTAACCAAGGATTTAAATACAACAAGTGAACAGTCTATTTACAACCAGGAACATTAATCTAATAATGATTGCTTCTTTCACTGAAAAATGAAACAATAAACTTGCTGAAAATATGGATGGGTTGCTAGCATTTTATTGTCTCCTATGATCAAAGGGAGATGAAAGTATCCATCAATTTTATTTATGGCTGAAAAGGCCAAAAGCAAGTTACAAACATAATCTAAACTTGACAGTGGATAAAACAATTTAACAAGTACAATATTTAATAAATATTATATAATAGCCTGAAAACCCCAGCTCATTGAATTATTATTAAAAATCTTGTGTGTGTGTGTGTGCACACATATACATACACATACACACACACACACATACACACACAGAGAGAGAGACTGTTTCCTAGTATGACTTGATTGCTTATTGTACCCTAGGACTATTAAGTGTTGTACCTTATGATTCTTGACTCTTGAATGTATCTTTTGTTTTATGTACACTGAAAGCATATGCACCAGGACAAATTCCTTGTATGTCCAATCACACTTGGCCAATAAAGAATTCTATTCCATTCTATATCCATAGTTAAAAATCTGACTGTTGCCATTGTAATTTTAGTATTTTTATATGCAAGTAAAATTTTTACATATTCAGAAGTATCTCTTCCTGATTTGGAGTTTATAATTGGCCAGATAACTTCTTGCTGAAAACTCTGATAAAATGTTGAATAATAAAAAGTCAAACAATACTTTGGCAATTAATTCTTGTACTGAATTATCCTATAGTCTTTGCTTGATAAAATTAATTGCTGCTGACATACCCCTGGAGACTAAACAATCAGAATCAATGCCAATCTGATGAATATTTTGAGTCATGCGTTTAAACCACATTTCTACAAAGGATTCATTTAGGATTTCCTGAAACAATCCTTCCTTGTCCTCCCCCACAAAAAGATCTCTGTCTCTCTTTCTCTGTCTCCAAACTTAACAATGCCTAACCAAGTCTTTGTTATCAAAGAAGACCGTTGAATTTCCAGGAGAATAACAAAATTTGGAACACAGTTTGGGACACTTAAAAGAGGTCTTTAAAATTTCATCCGTTCATATGTTGTTATTAGCAAGTATGATCCAAACTGGAGCTCCATATAAAATTTGAAATGCAATTTTGGCATTAAAATGTTTATTGCCACAGGAACAAATCTTCCTTCTTTTCTGTTTTCCTGTTTTTGCTACTTTAGCGATTTTAAAGCAGCTTTTGACTCTGTTATCGGAACCAAACTTTGGGCTAAATTAGAGAATTTGGTTCCCAACAGGCATCTTACATAAATCAGGCACTATATCAAGATAATATAAATTACAGGTAGTCCTCAACTTATGACCACAATTGAGCCCAAAATGTTTGTTACTGAGAAATTTGTTAAGTGAGTTTTGTCCCATTTTACGACTTTTGTTGCTCCATTTGTTAAGTGAATCACTGCAGTTGTTAAGTTAGTAACATGGTGGTTAAGTGAATCTGGCTTCCCCAGTGACTTTGCTTGTCAGAAGGTTGCAAAAGGGGATCACATGACCCAGGGACACTGCAACCGTCATAAATATGAGTCAATTGCCAAGTATCTGAATTTTGATTGCATGACCAAGGGGATGCTGCAACAATTGTGTGAAAAATGGTCATAACCCACTTTTTTCAGTGCCTTGTAACTTTGACCGGTCACTAAATGAACTGTTATAAGTTGAGGACTACCTGTATATGCAGCAGGAAAAAAAACACAGTGATGATTTGTCCCCAACCTGTTTTGCTTCTAATCTTCAATGGTTCTCCCATTTCCTCTGTAATTTAGTCTATCTACTTTGCTATTGGTCATTCTCTCCTTTCATCTTTCCCAGCATTACAGCCTTCTATAAGTAGGGAGCTAGGTTTTCCTATAATGTGTCTGAAGTAGGATAATTAGAGCTTCTCATTTATGCCTTGAATAAGATCTCTTGGTTGATTTGTTCAGTGTTCTATTTGTAAGTTTTCCTGGTTTGTCTACAGTATTCTCATTAACACCAAAATTCAAAAACGCTGGTACCCTTCGTATCTATTTTTTCAAAGTCTAACCTTCACTTCCATTGAGTGCATAGGGAAGAATACTGCTCGCACTGTTCTGATTGTTGTAGGTTTAGACATCTCTTGGCATCTGGATATTTGCCCAACGAGTCTGCATCATATTACTTGACTGCTTGTTCTTGTTACTGTTGGTAGTTGATGCTGAAAAATAGAAACTATCCTCCACTTCAATACTTTCATTGCCAAGTCTAAGGCTGGGTTTTCCATCTGTTGACCTTATTTTGGTCTTCTTTAATTTTATAAGTAGTCTTCAACTTATAAACACAATTGAGGCTGGAATTATGGTTGTTAAGTCATGGTGACTGTTAAGCGAGGCCCACACATGATCACCTCACTTAATGACCATTCCAGCTCTTCCCAATGCGGTTATTAAATGGAGTATGGAGTGCCTTGGAGAGTCAAGCTGGAGGCATGCCCACATTGCAGCTCATGTGTAGCCTTCCAGGACCTCCCCCAACTCCTGAGAACCCCTTGCAATTTCCTGCTGTGTTGGTCCAACACCCTTGAGCCCCTATGCCCCATCGTCCCTTGCTCCACTTACCTTTCCCAAAGATTGTCTTTCTCAATTGTGAATTGTGGCCACTCATGAAGTGGTGCCTATTTTCAGGATGGCACCATGTGGCCTCTGTATGGGAAATATGGTTGTCTGCTTCTTTTTGCATAAGGTGATCTTTGGAGATTTGCCTTTTGGAAGGAGAGGCAGCCTATATAAAGTTTATTTTGTGTTGTCCTGGTGTGGGCACCATTTTCGGGGTGGCCATAATTCTCCGATCTGGGATAGGCATATGTTGTTTGATTCTGCATACTCGCAATAGGTAAACAACACTTTTTCTTCCAGTAATCTTGCAGCCATGGTTGCTCAGCCAACAGTCCTGAGTTTGTTCACCCATTTGTACCAGATGTCTAGGAACTCCCAAAAGCAAGTGAAATCCTTGTTGACCTGGACAGTGACTAAACTGCTATGGGTTTCTGTAAATTACATCTCATCATATTGTCCATGGAAGATACACTTTTTGTCTGTGTTATGCTACTGCTGGGGTTCTGTTAAGAAAAAAAGCTAGTGAGAAAATAGGGTTTTTTTTCTAATAACTGTTTTTTAGTTTGATATAGAGGAAAATTTTTATTGCGCTAACTTTATTTTTCTTTTAATCCCTTCAGATTCACTGACACACTTCCTAAATATTTCTACCACAGGAGTGAATTTGGTGTTTGTGTATGTCTGTATGTATATGTTACAGTGGAAATTAGTAGGCAGATCATATTGGTCTGTGAATATTAAATCTACTCTATCCATAAAGAAACTTAAAGACTTTGTATATCTAAATCGTATCCTCCTACTTTCCTAGGCTGACTCCTGCAAATGAATCAATCTTGTGGACAGCCAAGAGGTTTGAGCACATAGAATTGCTCTTAATAAATATTTCTTGAGTATTCTCCCCCACAGGCCTGCTAGCATTGTTTTTCAGTAAGGTTAAATAATACACATAACCAATATCTGCTACAGCCTATGCATTAGCTATGCTTTTTTTTAGCAAATGGCAGAGAACAGGCAATGCTCATTTACAACTTTTTTATTTTCCAGCCCTTCACAAACATTTAATTTAGGCTTCAGTTGGGGTGTCCTGGGGAAATGCCCATTTAAATTAGTAACCAAAGGGTTTGGAGATAGGTGCAGCAAAGTCTTATTGGTATTCACAACTACAGCCATCATTTGGCTGCCAGCCAAAAGAATGAAAACAGTGCCCTGAACTAAACAAGGTACTTGGCTATACATCATCCACGTTAGAAGGGAACGAAATAGCATAAATCATAATGCGATTTTTTAAATTGGAATTTGGTATTTAATAATACCGCGGACATTCTAAGTGGTGCTATGTGGGAACCACTGATGATGGAGACAATATTATAGACCAGCGTTTCTCAACCTTGGCAACTTTTAAATGCATGGACTTCAACTCCCAGAAACCAGGTGTTTTCTCTGCTGGCTTTTCTTTACGATCCTCAACCTTCTTATTCAATCCCAGTGATACATTCATGCAGTAACACATTCCTTTAGCTATTGTGGTAAGGCATTCTACGAAGGAGTAATGACATTTAAGAATAATTTGTATTCTTACATATAGTTTATAAACTGAATTGTACAAAGAACTAGAATTCATTGATTATATAACCTTAAAAGGAAACAGAGATTAGATAACCAAATGAAGTTTGCAATCAGGAATGAACTTTTTTTTTGCTTGTTTTTATCCACAAAACTCAATATATAGTATAGATTATTATACATGAATAGTCATCTATCAGAGTAAGCTACCTTTGGAATAAAAGAGAAATGACCTTGTTCTGAAGTGACTTGGGGTTCGTTGGCATTTCATGGTCTGTTAAAGGTGTTTGATGAGGGTACTCAGAAGGCCTTTGTGTTACGTGCATGGTAAAGCCCAATGGTGGTCTTTTACATTGTGTTTAATAAGCAGCTTTGGGAACTTGAAATTTGCATAAGAAAAGCAGAAGAAGATGGGTAGGGTGGAGAAAAGGAGGAATATTTCTTCCCTATTCAGTTTCTGCTCCATGTGGAATTCTTTCCAAGCTCAAATGGAATTTGGCTAGATTTAAACTGCATATTTTGGAGAGGAGGAACAGGGTGAGCAGGCGTCTCACCATGATTTCAATGATGGTTAAATTTTATTGACAAATTTAAGAAGAAACTGGATTTAGGGCTCTGATGAACATGTATTTAATATAGTCTATTCAAGGAAGACCATATTATTGTAATTTATTGTAATTTGTATTGGGTTTTTTATTGTTCGCCGCCCTGAGTCCTTAGGGAGAGAGGGCGGCATACAAGTCTAATAAAATAATAATAATATTTTGGGATTGGGCCATTTGGAAAATTGAGTATTATTCATACTCAAACGTGATCTCCAAAGTTGGTATTAGCAACAAAATTGTGAGGCAGTTCCTTTCTGGGATTCCCTACCAGAAGCTTTCAAGCTTTAAAGAAGGATCCTCACACTAACTTTCAGCATCTTTTTCAGTGGTTTGCCAACTCCAGTTTACTTTCTTCTACTGAAAACCTGAATGCATTTCTTCAGTGGCATGTTCACAATTACACCCATTGCCTCAAATCACAGTATAGTGGCAAGGTGGAAGATCATTATTATTCCAAGGAGCTTAGTGACATATTTTGATTTCTTCTTCATATTAAGAAAAGTCTAGACATTTGGAGCTTACTCTGAGCTAGCCTGCTTGGTTTTTTCATCATTTTTTAAAAATTCACATTTATATGCTGCCCTTCTCTGGAGACTGCAGCTTACAATCTTTGGAGCACAACCCAATGCGCTCAGCAATAGATGCACCCCAACATGAGTCCGAATTGCTGGAAATGCAAAAAAAAGGAGGGAACATTCTTCCATATGTGGTGGTCTTGTACAGAGGCTCAAAGATATTGGCAGAAAATTAGAAGAAGATTGGAGGAAATGACAAAAGAACAGTTCAAATTTAAACCAGAATTCTTTCTATTAGGGATCTTTAATAAACAATTCCCCCAAAAAGTGAAGTATACAATAGTACATATTTGACAGCAGCCAGATTGGCTTTTGCACAATGTTGGAAACAACCTCATGTTCCATCAGAGGAAATGATTATTCAAAAAATATCAAATTGTGCAGAAATGGACAAATTAACTTTGGCATTAAAAGATAAAGAAACATCAATGTATTATGATATCTGGAACTACTGGTATGAATGGATAGACCAAAGATAGATTACATAATAAATTGTAAAAGAAGATATGTTATAATTGTAGTGGTTATATATTCGCATCAAGGATTAATTGTACATATGGCATAAAATAAGGATAAAAATAAGGTCCCACAAACTGTCGAGGATGAAATTGTTTTTAATTGTTTCTTGACTTTTCTTTCTACTCTTTTTTCTTTGTTTCTTTTTCCTTTCTTACATTTATGTACGTGTTGTTTGTCTATTTTAATTGTAAAATTAATAAAGTTTATTTTTTAAAAAGAAATTTTGAGGTCATAAGTCAAGGATTACCTGCTTAAATGCGAGTAGACTACAGTAACCTAAAACTGTCATCCCTGAAGTTGACCTGACTGAGGCCATTTTGAGGCTGCAGTGTTGCCACAGTGGAGCTGAGGGGGACATGGAGATAGTTGGGATTTTATATATAATTAAAATAAATGTAGCCATCAACTTACTTTTAGCAGTAATGCAATAGATTCTTGGAGTAATAGGCCAAGGTTATAGAAAAAACACACGGCTCCTTAAATTCTTAACGCTGAGAGCTGATCACAATCCATCACTCATTTAGCTTTTGAAGTACAAGATTGGCAGATACAGTTGCAAAACAATGTGACAACTCTGATTTAGTAATGTGTAAGTTACCTACTCAGTGTATATTTGCTTTCAAGTAGTTTCACAATGTCTTTGCCATAATAAATCTGAAGTAATCATATACTATCAAAAACATGAAACACCAGAACTTTTATTGAGGATGAAACATATAGCAAGACCTTTTTTAAAAATACTGAAAAGCTTCAACCAAAGACTTGTAAAAATATAATGCTAAAAATCAAATCCACCCCCAAAAATCAATCAAAATCAATCTGTTTTATTACCATTTTGAGTAATTCTAGTAGAACCGTAAATATTTCTATCATGTCAGACAATAAGATCACAGAACTCAAATTGATGTTGACTTAGAAAAACTTTGCCCAAGTCTCCAATGTATATATTATAGCCAATCTCTTTTAGCTCGTCTAGGAATGTACATACCAAGGGGGTCAAAAGAAGAAAACAAACATCTATATTTTAATTTGTGACTTAGGCCTGGAAATCAATCCAGTAAAAATCGTGTCACTATAAAAAATTGTACTATAAAAGTTTTGGTTTCAGAAGGCAAGTTGTGTAATATATGTGAAACTGCACTTGTGATTATACCTATGTAATCTAAAAATTAACATTTCTAAACCTTAAACATGAAGTCACAAACTGAATTGCTGATAAATATAATAGTTTGAACTATTTGAGAGGCCCAGTTTTGTATAGTTCTTTATTTTGCCAATAATAGATAACAAATCAAAGATGAAATCAATTAAAAACAAACTGGGTAGAGACATGACCTAGTTTTCAAGGGAGCAGGCACCATTACAGAGTTGTCGTGATATAAGCAGAATATATCTAACAAATGATAGCCTGGTCCTTCTGATTATTATTTTTTAATTACTATGTTGGACTTAGGTACTGTACATTCAGATACAGTATGTATCTGAATATACATAGTGATGTGTGTGGCTGAAACATGCATACACAAATGCCAAATGTCCTAACTAATCCCACAATTAATAGTTGTGAGAAATTCAAAGTTTGAACAAGATCTTTGGAATCTGATATTGTGTGAAGCAACTGTGAAGTTCACTGTGACTTTGAAGCAATTGTTGTTTCTAGGATTACTTAAGGATCAGTCAAACCAATGATCTCCCATGCACGTTCTGTTCCATTCAAGGCTACATTTCCAACACCATTCAAATTTACATTGAGATTGAGGACATTTCATATGCATACATCCACCTAGAAGAAAATCAATAATGTATATAAGAAAATCATACAGGACAGACAACCATTAGTACAAATGTAAACATAAGCAGATAATAAATTGGCATGTCTGTGTGTATCACAATAATTACCTATGGGTTTCACTCCAGATCCTACTGTTAATTTATATGTGAAAGGGACAGTGGAGTTCTTAATTTTGCAAATTCTTCATTGTTCAGGATAGCTGCGCACAGTGTCCTAGGTGCCAGAGGTAGTATAAAAATGTGATGAATATATAGATAAAATAAACAACCATTTGTTGATTAATTTATTGAACTATACTTTCAAGAATCATTAATTGGAGGGAGGGGAGAATTTAGTTTATGAAATGTTGCACTTATCCATTCTAAATTCCTTTTCAATTCATGGAAATAGAGCTCAGATGAAATTCTGATTCTGAAGTGAGCCCAAAGGAAACACTCAATGTGAAACGTAACTTTCTCTGCATTTAGAGTTTCACTAAAGTCCAGAATGTTGTTTGGTCATCCTTGAATCTCTATTGCAGAGGTGGTATTCAGTAGGTTCTGACCAATTCTGGAGAACCAGTAGTGGAAATTTTGAGTAGTTTAGAGCAGCGGTCACCAACCGGTGGGCTGCCCACATGGTCGGCAAGAAAATTTTGGTGGTCCACAGAGAAATGTCCCCTCAGCAATTAATCCAGGCTGCGCAAGAACACAAGGCTGCGCTGCCCACATGGCCCACAGGAACCCTCCCCGCCCACTCACTCCTTACCTGGGAAACTTGCCAGCTAAATTGCTATTTTTCCTTTTTTTCCCCTGACCATCAGCTGTTCTGCTGTGCCGGGAGATTTAGATTAGCTAGAAAGCAGGAAATGGTTGGATTTCTTGCTTTCTAGCTAATCTTTTAAGCAGAGCCGAAACCTTCCTTAGGACTGAAGCAAACTCAGCTAGCGATGACAGAAACACAGATCTCTAAGTGAATCTGTGTTTCTGTGAGCAACTCAATCTGCCTGCCTGCTTTGCCTGATTTTGGGTAAAAAGTTGCTCTTTTTTTAAAATAAAAAATTCAATATTTACATACATGGTGTGTTGTGAGTTAATTTTATGAGCTTGCATGCAAGCAAATTTTATGTGAAAGCTAGCCAATGGCAGAAACACAGATCTCTAAGTGAATCTGTGTTTCTGTGAGCAATTCAATCTGCCTGCCTGCTTTGCCTGTTTTTGGGTAAAAGTTCTTTTTTAAATAAAAAATTCAATATTTTTATTATTATTATTATTATTATTATTATTATTATTATTATTTATTAGACTTGTATGCCGCCCTCTCTCCCTAAGGACTCAGGGCAGCTCACAGAATAAAAAATACAATACAATAAGTTAACTAAAAATAATTAAACAGTACAAGCCTAATATTAAACATTAAACATTAAAACTATTAAAACTTATAAATATTATAAATATAAATATAATATTTACATACAAGCCATGCCCAGCTGGTCACATGACCACCAAGCCACACCCACAAATTAGGCCATCCCCACAGAACCATTTAGTGGTCCCTGGGATTTAAAATTATGAGTTTGGTGGTTCCTGAGTTCCAAAAGGTTGGCAACCCCTGGTTTAGAGAACCAGCAAATACCACCTTTGACTGGAGATTTTACAGTATCCTTCCCCTGCCACACCCACCAAGCCATGCCCACAGAACCGATAGTAAAACAATTTGAATCCCACCACTGCTGCAGTGTTCATATACTGTATGTATGAGAGAGTTATTAGTTGAGGATTAAAGTAGACTCAACAGGATTATAAATTTCAGAATGTAGTAGCTGAGAATTAGATTAGACTAAACAGGATTAGAAATTTACAGGTACCAGCAGTATTCTTACATTTTGCTGTCAGCTGAATGACTTGTACAATTTAGAAACTCAGAGTGATTTGAAAGTCTTTATCCTCAAGCACTAAATACATATTTCTTCATTATTACGAATATTTAAATGTGGGTAGAAGGACCATAGATCTTCCATTTATTAACAAAAATGTTTAAAACATACTGAATGGAAGGTTCATTCATGTGGGGGACAACATGACAAGTTTACTGATAGATCACAAGCCAGTTTAAAACTGTTGATGATGTGGCAATCCATCTATATCAACCTACACCTAGATTTGAAATGATGGTTTGGGAAAGTGACAATCCATATATATATCAAGACTGTGCAACCTACACTTACATCTTGAATAATGATTTTGCGGAGCAGCAATTCATATATATGAAGGTTGTGCAAGGTACCCTTAGATTTTGAATGATGGGTTTTTGGGCGTACCCTCCTAAGATGGGAATACTGGCTAGATAAATGCTACATATGATTTGATTTATATTAAAAAGGCTTCAAATTATATAAGTGTAACTAATATGAATCTTCTACAATTTAATGATACTGTATTTTCTTCCAGTCACATTTATAATTGTAATATGGAAGTAGTACTTGGGAATTATGCTCAAAGTTTTGAGGAGTCATAAATAGTTCTCAGGCTATGGATCATTGAATAAATCTGTTATAAGAAGCCATGGAAATATGCATAGGCAACTCTGAAATGTGTAATCAATGGAGATGGATCAAATGGGCTCTGCAAAGGGTAAAGAGGAAGTTTTCTAGTGATTAATGTTATTGAGAAAGCTTATTGATCATGTGGAGCACTAAAATAAGGCTTCCTCAGTATACGGACAAAATCAAAATGTTGCTCAATGCATATAAATAAGAACTTTGTAGGAAATTACTAATTTTGTAAGTTTAAATCCCAATCCAAGGTCCTGGCTTTTACTTGTTTTTTCACTTAACTGGTTGAACTTTTTCTAGCAGCTATGTAATTCCCAAGATATATTATTAGCTTTCTTCATGAAGTCCTTTTCATGTTCAGATGATTTCAGGTGTTGAGAAAGGACCTGCCATTTTTCAGTCCATATAGTACAAAAGTATTGGACAGCCTCTGTTCCCTGATTGGATACTCTATTTAGAGCATGGCTGTTTCTAATTGTGTGCTAGCTAAAGAAGCATGATAATATTAAGACATCTGGTAACCAACCGTTTGCCATTGTTTCATGGCTTGAAATAAAATATCCTAAGAAAGCTTATAAATGTGTGCCTAGTTTATTTTCATAAAATGCTTATGAAATTTCATTGAGTAATTTAAGGCAGCAGTCCCCAACCTTTTGGGCACCAGGGATTGGTTCTGCACAGAGAGGTTTTTCTGCGAACTGGAGAGAGTATGGTTTTGCGTGCTGCCTGCATTCCATGGATGGGACTTTGCTTCTTTGCATGGCCTGGCTTCTGGCATGTTGAGGTCCATGGACTGGGGGTTGGGGCAGGTGTGGGATTCTCACCTATTCGCTAGAACCTGTTGTTAACTTTCTAAGCAGTTCGGAAAACTGGTTGTTGGAATAAATCTCCTTTTGTTTTTTTCCACTTTACAGGGCTAATCCTGTAAGGAAGGCAGGAAACGTTCTGGTGGTGTTTCTAGACTAATCTTTATTGCCCTGCTTACAGAAACTGCCACTCTGTTTCTCCATTAACCCTTATTACATTCTTGGCAGTACGGCTAGACTTTCTGTTGCCTGAGTTTCTCCAGAGTTTTTTTTTCTTTGCTGATACTTTGCTGGGGCTTGACTTTCTTAAAGGGGAAGGGTTGTTTGAAGATTTTTACACTGCTGTTGGGAGGAAATACTCCCCTGTTGAAGTTCTTCCAGCCGGGATGCAGCGACCAGCACTTTGAAGAAATAATTGAATAACAAAGCAGAGCTGCCGGAAACTTATTTTCTAGAAAGTTAATAGTTTTATTCATGCCCTAAAGGTGCCTTTTCAAGAAGCAATTGGGCTTTTTTGTTTTTCTTTGAAGACATTTAACCTCTCATCCAAGAAGCTTCTTTAGCTCTTCAAATGAAGCTTCTTGGATGAGAAGTGAAGAGTCTTCAAAGAAAAACAAGAAAGTCCAGCTGTCTCTTGAAAAAGCATCTTTGGGACAATCGTGACCTAGATGACTGAGAATCTCCGTAGACAGTTACGTTAATCACAGAACACTAAGTTTGCAATCAATTCTAAAACAGTGAAAATTGTAACCATGCTAGGTTACACTTGATATATTGGAGTGCTCTGCAATGTTTTTTGAAATCTGCCTATGGGAAGTGTGATATATCCTTCAGGAAACTTACCATCCTTTTCTACTGGAACATGGCATTTAGGGCATGGCTTTGTTGTTCTTTTTATTGTTTCTTTGGATGCATCTTCCCAACGAGCTTTCATGGCTGCATGCTCATCAATTTCAAATCCCTGCAAAGAGAGAAGAAACTATGAACTATGGATCAATTACCCAAATCAAGGCACGTGACCACTTCCTCTAGATTGTACTTTTTTTGCGTAGGATAATTGGAGTAGTTGTATTATACCAACAGCTGAAAGTTTATTCTTCATAGATGAAGGTAGTCCTCTACTTATAACACTTCAGTTAGTGACCGTTCAAGGTTACAATGGCACTGAAAAAAATGACTTTATGACTGTTTTTCACACTTACAACCACTGTAGAATCCCCATTGTTCTGTGTTCAAATTTCAGACATTTTGGCAACTGACTCATATTTATGATGGTTGCAGTGTCCTGGGGTTATGTGATCCTTTTGCGGTCTTATGACAAGTAAAGTCAATGGGGAAGCCAGATTCACTTAATAAGCATGTTGCTAACTTAACAACTGCAATGGTTCACTTAACAACTGTGGCAAGAAAGGTCATAAAATGGGACAAAACTCACTTAACAAATGTCTCAATTAGCAAAAGAAATGTTGGGCTGAATTGTGATCATGAGTTGAAGGTGAAACGAAGGCTGGTGGCACCATGCATGTCAATCTGGAGCCCATTACTCAGCTGCAGAGGGCTTTCCAGAAACCTCTGAAATGGAGGCCCGGGGCAACATGTGCCAGTAGTTGCAAGTGGCTGCAGAAGAAGTGGGCTGCAGAAGAAGTGGCTGCAGAAGAAGTGGGCTGCAGAAGAAGTGGCTGCAGAAGAAGGCGAGGCAGGTGTCGAAGTGTGTGAGGCCTGGTAAGTAGGGCAGCTCCAACTCCCCAAGCCCACCCTACCTTATTTTTTACCTCTGCACTTCACCCCATCCCCTGCACCCCGGGGTGGACAGGGTCTTAATTAGGGCTAATTTGGGGGATAGGACTTAATTTTTTAAAATTCATATTTATATCCCGCCCTTCTCCGGAGACTCAGGGTGGCTTACAATTTTTTGGGATACAACCCGATGCGCTCAGCAATAGCCTTCATTCCATTGTATATGCCTGCTTATTACTAAGCGGCATTTTTACCAAGTCAGCTTATTGCCCCCAACAATCTTGGGTCCTCAGTTTACGTACTCCAAGAAGATGGAAGGCTGAGTCAACTTTGAGCCTGGTGGGATTCGAGCCTGCAATAATTAGAGGCAGCTGGAACTAAGCGCTAGGCTATTAACAGCCTGCACCACCAAGGCCCAATTTGAGTGCATGCATTCAAAAACATGATAGGGCTTCTTTTCGGGGTGGGTCTTATTTTAGGGGAAACATGGTATGTATGTATGTATGTATGTATGTATGTATGTATGTATGTACAAACACACACTTTTGAGAGCAGGCATCAGAATTCCATTTTTAATGTATGCCATTTCATTTTAATGTAAAAAGTGACAATAAAGTTTATCTTATCTTACTTGCCTCCATTCATGGTACCTCTTTATCTACTCTCATTTGCATGCTTTTAACTGCTATGTGTGCACGAGTTGGGGCAAGACCCCATTGCACAATGCAGAGGTCACAAAACATAGATTGTCACCTTTCCAGGTGATGCGATTAGTGTCTTTAACCACTGAGCCATTGTGACCCTTTTATTATACCCTTCACAAAAAAGTGGAAGCAGTCAGAAGCCATTAGCATCATTTCTGCACATTGAACAGCCTTTATTTTTGGGTTTTGAAGCTGAATTCACATGTAGTTGTACAATATCATTTTATCAAAGGCAATTTTTTTCAAGAATAGGTAAACTCATTGTGTTGCTAGTATCTCTACTGGCTTGTTTTGGGAAACAGCGTCACAAAATCCCACACTAAACCCAAATTCTGTCATTGTTGCTACTAGGCACACAAAGTCATATTATTATAGAAAATAGCTACCTCAGCAAAAAAGGGACCAGATTTCAAGAGACATAAACAGTAGTTCTCAACCTGCATGAAGCTATGATTCAACCAACCGATAATGCTTCCTCATAATTTTCTCACCATCTCCTGGGGGAAAAACAAGTATTGCAGAACCTGCAAAAGATTTTGTGCACACTCAGCTCTATGCATGAAAAGCTGTCTTTGGGAACTGTGTGCCCAAACTGAAACACGATGAAAAACACCAGGGAATTTCTAGACGCCTGACATTCTGACACATTAGCCATCAATAGACACATAGACATTAACAATACCTATAGACTATGCAAAAGAGACAGTCAACCAGACCAAAAGGGAACAAAAAGACCCAAATACCTCTCAGTCTCCACCAGGAAACAACACCCAGATCAGCATAGATTAACTCAAGGTTAACATCAGACCAACAATCAAGTAAGCAATACCCCAGTCAAGAAACTGCTGAAGAGGCAAGGGTAAACAGCCCAACCAAAGCATCTCTAAGACCACCTCCACCAACACTGACAAGGCAAGCTACAAGAATATAAACTGACAGCAAACTGCCCTCCTTGCTAGCACTGATGATGTTACCTAGTTTGGGTAGTGAAACATCTGTAAGAAAACAAGTAAGCTCAGAGTGCACCAAAGACACCACATGGTGCACGTCTTAAGATATGTTAGCCCCTGTGCAGAATGAAAGAAGGATATTTTGTCCCAGATGTGAATCAAAGTGCAATTATTCTGGACAGAAGCAGTGTGAGTGTCAGGGACTGGGAGAGGGGAAAGCAGCAAAAAGAACATTATTAGGAAGGTGATACAAATGGAAAAAGAACATTATTAGGTAGGCGATGCAAATGGAAGTTTCCAAAAGCATGCAGTGTTCCTGTGGATTTTAGATGGAGCAGCCCCTGCCCATGCAGTTATGTGCTGGAGGGCTTGTTAATCTTCAGCAGAACAATACCTATAGATTAGGGTATAGGGTTCTGAAGGCTGTATGGAGAAAAGGACAGGTTGCCATCCTATGTGCATTTACCTACATATACATTTCAGTGAGACTTTCTTCTGGATAGGTATGCAGTAAATTACACTGTAATCTGACAACTTTCTTTAGGAGTTTAACCAGCTTCACCATCTCTGGATTTTCAGTTCGTTCTACTCATCTGTTGAGAAACTGTAGTTAGAATAACTTCACTAATGTTCATCAGCTATTCTCAAATGGAAGTCTATTCTAAGGGCACGTTATGAATTCTCCCAGGAATGTCCACGAATGAGAAGAAACTCTAGGAATGTGGTTTGTTCCTTGAGAACTTCTTCTTCGTTGCTTTTTCCCCCTTGATTGTTTATCTGGTGCTGTTTCTTGCTTATCTCAGTTGCTGAGGAGGATATCCTCTGTGCTGTTTGCTTTCTTCCTGTGGTTTTGGTTATGCCATTTAACCGGTAGGGAGGTGGAGGTTATTTCTAGGTGATGGCTGAGCTGTCAGAACATTAACATGCCAGGTCTTTTAGTATAACATTTGAAATGGTAAATTTTATAATAAATTAAGTTGATTATTTAATTTGTCTTTAACTGGGTGTGCTGCCCAGAGTCACATGCAAGAGAGATGGGCTGCTATATAAATTCAATACCTACCTACCTACCTATAAGCATACATGCGCTCCTGGAAAACATGACAATATGTCCTGGAAAAGGAATTTTGCATTGCTTATGTGGTTACCTTTTCAAAGACAACTCTGGGTTTATGACATGCACAAAACTAACTATTTCTTTAAAACCCTATTGATGAATAGAAAGTTTCCCTCGCTCCCCCCTGCCCCCTCCAATCATTCGAACGATTAACATGTAATTTTCTACTTTGTAAAATATTCAGGATTAATGCACAGGTTATAAGAAAATCACTGGCTGGTTTCAGAAAGGGATCCCCTTACTTTTCTTCAGTTTTACAGTGCCACCATGTGCAAGATATGAAGACTGCATGAAGTGAAAGAAAGGGCATAATAAAATAACTGGAAATCGGAGGAAGACAGAGGAGCTTACTGAATGGCTGATGGATATGTTCCTATAATTGGCCATAGACAAGATTATCATGCAGATATGTTAAACTCAGGACAACTGTAGGATGAAGAAATATTTTTTCTCCACTTCAAATAGTTCTGACTTGGATTTGGATCTTATACAGTAGAACTTGATTTGATGCCAAGGACCTGGTCAGCCATCATGGGCATCAGATAACATGAAATTGAAAGGCGGCCAGACTCATTAAGCCTCCCTAGTGCAAAGGCTTGTAGATTACCAGCAGGGGATGAGCAAGGAGATTTTATATTCAGAATCTGCATTCTGTATTCAGCTTCTGTAAAACTGTTAGTTATGACCATAATTGAGCCAGAATTTTGTGTTGCTAGGTAAAACATTTGGTAAGTGAGTTTTGCCCCATTTTACGATTTTTCTTGCCCCAATTGTTAAGTGAATCACTCCGTTGGTTAAGTTGGTAACATGGTTGTTAAGTGAATCTGGATTCCAGATAACAGATAATCAGAGTTGGAAGGGATCTTGCAGGTCATCTAGTCCAAACCCCAGCCCAAGCAGGAGACCCTACACTATTTCTGACAGATGGAAGTCCAATCTCTTTAGTTTAGTTTAGTTTAGTTTATTGTCATTGCACCTCGTACAATGAAATCAAACACCATCTTCAGTGCACATCATGACCATGAAAATAAACACAAACACACATCCTTCACACTCCACACATTGAACCGAAAACCCGCAACACCGCACCAACACTGCACTATATAGCAGAATTCAAAAGAACTACTGCCCTGGGATAGAGGCTGTTTTTCAGCCTATCTGTCCTTGTTTTTATTATCCTGTACCGTCCGCCAGATGGTAATAGTTCATGCCCAGGATGAGATGGACCTTTGAGAATGTTCTGAACTTTCTTAAGGCAGCAGGAGCTATAAAGCTCTTCCAAAGAGGGCAGAGGGCAACCCATGATCTTCTGTGCAATGACATTAACCCTCTGGAGTGCTTTCCTATCTGCCACTATCTTTCACTTCTTGAAAGTCTCAAGTTCCCCATTGACTTTGCTTGTACAAAGGTCACACAAGGTGATCACATTACCCCAGAACACTGCAACCATCATCAATATGAACCAGTTGCCAAGCATCTGAGTTTTGATCATGTGACCATGGGGATGCTGCAATGGTTGTGTGTGAAAATGGTCATAAGACACATTTTAGTGCCACTGTAACTTTGAATGGTCACTAAATGAACTGCTGTTAAGTCAAGGACTACTTGTAGTTCTAGAACTCTGAGGGAGGATGTTTGAACTGACTGACCAGGTTAATCACCTTGTGCAATTTTTTTTGCCAATCTCTTAGTTTATACAACAAAACCACAGTTCCTTGATCTGCTTCCTCAAAAAAGTACATGCAGAGACAAGCTTGATATTAGAGACAAGCTCAAGAGAGCTGGGGGAATGTGCTTGTAAAAATAGGATTCTGTTTGTGCAGTTTACTTAGATGGGGTTGTGGTCTAGGGATCCATATTTATATCTAAATTATAATATTGAGCAAAGTATCACTGAAGCTTCTGGTTGCATTTCAATGGGATTCACTTAAATGATGATCCAGATCAAGCTAAAATATGTATGTGATTATTTCCTACCAATATATTGGGAAATATCAATATACAGACTGTCTTTTCTATCACCCACTGTTTGAAAAACTGCACTGTCCCAATACACCTCCTTATCTTTCTCTCTCAAATTGTAACATTCAGGAGGTTTAGGCACATGTGCTATGCTGCAGTTGTTTTATCAGGTTCTCTGGTTTCAGACAGATGGTTAATTAGGCCCCAGAAGGACTTTCTCTCTCTTTGACTTACCCATACAGTCCCTCTCATCCTATGATGAAGCAATAGGAGCCCTATAATATACTGAGCAGCTTAGCTATTGGTCCATCCTACCAACCCGTGGGAGATATACCTTGGTGCCTACTTAATGTCAGGTTGGGTTTGCCAATGTGTGCCTGGGAGGTGACTTTTCCCACCTCCCATGAGGCTTTATGGCTGCCTGGCGTTAGTTTTTAACAAGTCTCTCTTGAATCAAATCAATAAATAAGCAAGCACTGGCTCCCCTATTATCTTTTTAATTTAAAAAAGTCACTCTGGGCCCCATGAACCCCCTTGGCACAGGAACTGATAGCTAACAAGAGGGCAACAGAAATCACAATGGTATATTTTTATGATAAAAAGATACATGGCTTGTCAGTGGCCAAGAGAAAGAAGACAAAAAAGATACAAGTTGGAAAGGGCATTTGTAAATTGTACCACCAAATTTATCTCTTTTTAAAAAACCATAACAAGAATTTTACTGTTGGGGAGGTCCCAACTGGAAGAGCTTTCTGAAATTTGGATTGTATATACCAAAGTTGAATTTAATAACCTTTTTCCTGCTATTGAGTAAATTTATTTAAATATGCATAATTTAATTATGTAACATAACATTTCTACGACCAGGACTAATTAGTATAAGACAATGCATATTTTTAATGCAGTCAGAATGGACAGATGCTCCTGTGTATTTACTTCCTGGGTACCCTTATCTCATACTAGCTGATAACCTGGCATTGCCCAGGTATTTATTTATCCCTATCCTGTATTAGACAGGAAAATCGTGTAATCGGGACTCACACTGTTGTACTGTCTCTCGTGCGGCGTCACAAGTCTTCTATTACTCTCCTCAGAAGTTTCTTGTCTACGCTGGTGTTTCATTTTCGTAGCATTTGATTACACTTGGCCAATTGCCTGATGTTTCCTTGGAGGGCTGAGAGGGAGCCCCTTGTGGAGTACTGTGAAGCCATTACCATGACAAGTCCACTGTGCTGTACAGTAGAAGCCATTTTAAAGCACATACTCCCAAGGGGTGTTAGGGATGTCTAACCCCCACAGTATTTGTTTCCAGAGGGTAAGTCATCTGTATACCAAGTTTGGTTGAAATTGCTCGAGGTATGCTGGAACACACACACACACACACACACACACGTGCGCGCACACACATACATCCACTTTTATATATATAGAAGATTGCAATGGGTCTCTTTGCCTCGTCTGCTGAGCTTTGTCTAGCACTGGTGAAGCTCCACCCAAGGAGAGATCATGCTTCCATTCTGGTAGCATTTTGAACTTAGGATTGAGAGTAAAGACAACATAGGGGAAAGTGTGGTAGGGCTACAGTAATTTCAGAATGATTTGGTATGGAAGATGGCAGAGCTCATTTAATCAATTTCCCCCTTGCCTTTCCCTTCTTTGGATGATTAGCATAGCTAGGACAAGGCAACATTGGAAACACAATACTAAAAGCATTAACACACTGTTTGCTTATCCGAATATGAACAGAAAGGATTGTTTAGTATAATTACCAGCTGAATTCTCATTCTCCTTTCTGAAGAGGAACTCATGAGCTATGGATAATATAAAACGGCTATACTTCCATCTCTCAAAATCAGCTATGTCTCAGATATGCCCCTCAGGTCTTGATCTGTTTCCCCTAGAACTGATAACAGATAAAGAATCAGGATCCAAGGATACTTGGATTCTGATTTGTTTAATGAACAATGTGGTTTAATTTGGATCCTGGCATTCTCTAGGAATCTAGCAACTGTGTGCAGCCCTGTGCTAAAGTCCAAGAATTAACTTGATAAGGAGTAAGGTTATCAACTCAATTATTTCTTCATTTCAGCATGATTTTTTCAAGAAATAAAAAGAAAATTTCCCAGTATGAAACATAAAAGTGCACATTAGGAACTTCTCTTTGCTTATGTTTGAAATATAAATTGGTTGGCTGCTTGGCTTTTAAAATAATCCTTGCATTATCTTGACCTAAATTCAAATAAATTTGCTCCGTTTGGCACTTATTTATTTTATTTATTTATTTTGTCAATCGCTTACAAGATAATAAGTATAAGGATGAACATAGTTGGGAATCAGCTTGAGCTTCTTTGGTGACGGACCTGAAATCCGCGACTGTGCGCGGTTTCGGTCTGTGCTCGCCGCTGGAGACCCCGAGCCAGCTGGCTCTGGGGTTAAAACCGCCCCGTGGAGGTGGTGAAGACGGGGGAGCCGCCAGCAGGACTGAGGAGAGCCGCATCTCTCCTCACCAGCTGGTCTTTCTCCCTTCCCCGAAGGCGGCATAGCGGTGGTCAGAAATGGCCACCTCAAAGAAGAACTTGAGTGGATAAGATCGTGCAGGAGGAAGCTGGCAGGAGAAAGTGTGATGGACCAGGCTTGATATGGAAAATATCTATTTAAGGTACCTGAATTTGAGCAGTGGCCAATAATAACATTTTTAAAAGAAAGGTCTTTTAAAGCTGCGAAGGAAAGTGAGAAGCTAGGGTTTTTTTCTTTCTTCCTCTTTGATGGTGATAGCTCTGAATGACTAGGAGTATTGAGAAAAGACAGGCACAAGAAAGGGATACTAACTCACTTGGACATCAATAGGCTTTTTATAGCTGTAAACAAGGTGTCAAGTAATGAGGACTTGCTGAGAAGCTTTAAAGATTCTTTTTACAAAGAAAGAGAGAGAAAGTAAACAGAGGAAGAAGAAAAGTGAAAGTAGGATGGAGGCTGGAGACTGAGGATACCACCGGACTTAAAAGAATTGAGAGTGAATTTGCAACAGGACTTGGGAAAAAACACATTACAGCTGAAACTTTGTTGCAAGTCTCCCCGGGAAAGTGAAAAAGTGTAAAGAAGCAAGAAACAGCTTTGGATATTTGGAGGGCTCTTGTTCTTTTGGATGGAGGATATTAAATGGATTAAAGTAAATTGGGGGTTGCTTTAAAAAAGAAAATCCTTTCTTTAAAAATGCCATCATCTATGAAAGAATTACAAATGCTACTTAAAGACTGCAAAGAAGTGCTACAATCGATAAAAATGGAGATTTTAAAATACATAAAACTGCAGGAAGTGTCGGTTGAACAAGAAGGGCGGAACAAAGAAGCGGATGCCATCTTTAATGATCAAATAATTGTTGGTGTGGTTAAGAAAAAGCGAAAGGGGAAAAAAGGGAAGAGAGGGAAAAGAGTTAGGAACTTAAGACTTGAAGCAACAAGCAAAAAAAAGCATAATTATAATCTTATAAGGAACCAAAAGACAGGATTACAGAAGAGAGAACCTGATAGAAAAGGGTATAGAAAAGGAAGGGAGAAGAAGGGGGCAGAAAAAAAGGAATTGTAAAAAATGGAAGCAAGACATGCAGAAGCAAAAGAAGTATATGAGGCTCAAAGAGTTTTGTTATCTATTTGGATTTCGAGATAATGGTTAAATTAATTTAAAGGGATCTGCAAGGGTACGTGAGATATATCATTATATTAGAAAGAGATAGAAGTTAGAAGATTTAGAGGATTAATAGGATGTGTTTTTTCTTAATGAGTAAATGAGGCAAATATGATAAGAGAATAAGGTTTTCAATAATTCAAAAAGATTTTGTTGAAGCAACACGGATGTTAAATAGTAATAAAATGGAAATATTTTAAATAAAAATAAATGAATAAGATGGACATAAATATTAATGGTAGAATTGAATTTGAACAGAAATAAGTACTTTATTGATAATTGTTATATACATGTATAACTTCTTTTAGTTTTGTATTGTTAAGAATTTTAATAGATAAAAAAGAAAGTACCAAGCAGAACCTGATGGATAATAGTTAGATTTTTTTTTAAATAGAGGTCTAATATAGGCAATAACTGTATAGTTGAAATACAAATGTTAAATAATGATTGGCTAAGAGATTGAGGTCTTATCCTCTAGAGCAATAATTACAGGGCAAAATATGCTTTATAAGATAGTATATGATTGTAATAGATAGATAAAAGTGTATTAATACTGATTGGAAAAAATATTGGGGGAGAATAAAGGAAATAGTATAAATTGCTATGATAAATGGAATAGAATATTAGAAATGAGTGAAAAATTGAAATTATATCTGTATGGAGAAGTGAGGACCAGGACACACACTGTTCTCAAAAGAAGAATTTTTATGTTTTTGTCTATGTTTTTGTATTGTATTGGTTTGTTTGTCTGTATTTTTGTTTAAAAACAATAAAACTTTGTCAAAAAAAAGGATGAACATAGTCCAATAAATAATAATAATAGTTGTGAATACATGAAATGAATACATATAAGAAAAATAAAAGAAACAATAGGACAGGGACGGTAGGCACATTGGTGCACTTATGCACGCCCCCTACAGACCTCTTAGGAAAGGGGTGAGGTCAATAGTAGACAGTCTAAGGTTAAAGTTTTTGAGGTTTGGGGAAGAAACCACAGAGTTTCTTTATGGAGTGCATAAAACTCAGATTTATTGTGACTATTAGAGATAATGATCAGTTCAATCCTTGTTTATATCTAAAAGCATCCCTTTTTAAATCTCCAAACATTAAAATATTCCTAGCAGTGAGGTAATTGAAGATTGATGAACAGCAACAAATTGGAAAAAGGAAGTTCCTGAATAAGATATCGGTATTAAATAGACCCAAAAGCCAGTTAAAGAGATGTTTTCTGCACCACAAAATTTCTTTAAACTCCCTCTTTTTAAATATAATTTATCTCATTCTATGCACAGTGTTTTGCAAATGTGTGCATTTTTGTTTGCATTTATTGACTGAAGGACTGCATTGCATTATTTCAAAAAATGGGGAAAAAAAACTTCCTAGCTTGCTTACTTGTTTCAAAGTAACACTGTGCAACTCTTTGGATTCAATTCCAAAAAAATGATTTAGACTATAGATATAGCAGCTTTTAAACGGTAGCAAATGGGTGTTATATTTGTGCCTCTGCATATTCCAAAGTATGTTTTTGGAATTTAATCTGAAGCACTGCACAGCTCTATCACAAAGTACAAATTTAAATACCTTAAAATAAAAATCAAATTACTTTTTCCCCATCAGTTTTTATAATTTTCATAATGCAGATTACATTTGTGCTTGCTGCTCACTGTGCTGATTTATGCATTGGTTCTGGGCTATAAAGAGGAAGAATGTGGAAGAAAGTACATCAAGCATAAACTTTCATGCTTCTCCATAGGAAAAGTCATTTTCTCAAAGAAATCTGAATACTATAAGGGTAAAGATAAAACAATCTCGCTTTTTGAGCAGATGTCTGTCTGAATAAAAGTTGGAAATCCCATGTAAGTTTCATGACTTTATTAAAAGTCTTAATAACTACTTCTGAGTTCCACCTATGATATGTATAGCAACAGCACTTAAGACTTACATACTGCTTCATAGTACTTTATCATCCTAAGTGGTTTACAGAGTCAGCATATTGACCCCCAACAATCTGGACCCTCATTTTACCAAACTTGGAAGGCTGAGTCAACTTTGAGCTGGTCAGAATCAAACTCCTGGCAGTCAGCAGAACTAGTTACAGTACTGTATTCTAAACACTGTACCACCAAGACTCTGGTTAAGAGCTAATACCAGTAACTAACACTAGGACTTCTGAAAGGGAAACAGATGTTTACAGCAGGATCTTCTCTCTTTTTGTCCACATGATGTTTCCAACCAAGGCCCTGATTGTCTGTTCTTGATTTATCAACCCACCCCCCATGATCTTCTAATTAATTTTCTGAGATGCTATGGATGTAGATATATGTACCATTTGAGCGGTGGCTCCTGGACTTTTGAAAAACCTATGGCATTCCCCTTCATGGTATTCTTCTTTACATTCACGGCAGAACACAAACTGAAAAAAGAAAAATATAAACAAACATTAGGAATCAAGGGGAGATACGACAGCCATAGCATTTTCAGATGATCTACCACTCTTCTTATGCCATTAAATTCTCATAATTTCTTATTTATCGTCCATCTGATCACATAGCTGCTCATTAATATGTACTTTTCTCAAATGAAAAATGCTATTGCCCAAAAAAATCTCTTTTTCTTTTGCACATGGAAGCACTGAGGTTTATAACATAAAACAACTTATAAATTTTTTTTGGGGGGGAGAAGTATTTGAAAAGTCAGTCTGTTTCCTAGGGTGAGTTTCTGAGATTAACATCATGAGAAAATTAGGGCAGGGGGAAAACTTTGTCTTGGGTTCTTTAGCTGCACACAAAAGTTCTCCCAAAACATTTCCATAACTATGATATCTTTGAATTTTGGAAACACTGGAGAACAGGGGAGAACATAGCCATGAGTCAAAACCACCTGCCAATAAATATTGCATTTTCCTAATAATAGGGGCAGATGAGAAATAGATGAGATTCCAGCAATTCAGGATTCCTACAACGATTCTCTAAAGTAATCAGTGGCTCCTTCAGGATAAACATATCCAGATTGCTATCTTTCACTAAGGAAACCAGAAGATCCAGGCAGTTTGTTTGATTGTTTGTTTAGAAAATTTATTGGCTGCCCACCTTACCATAGGGTAATTCTGGGTGGCTTACAGTTATATATACAATTAAAACATAAAAATTTAAAATCCGACATTAAAACCTAAGGACACATGGAGTGGGTGGGGGGGAAGATGGGATCTGTTATTCCTCAATCAATCACCTCCATCGTGCTGTTCCTCCACTGGTTTCCCAAGCCAACTGGCAGAGCCACATCTTTAGGTCCTTACAGGGTGTTTCAGAGGACAGGAGCAACAGCCGAGAAGGCCCTCCTCCTGGACCCCGTCAGCCAAAATAATCAGGCTAACAGGAACCGGAGCATGCCTCCTTTGCTGGCATGAGTAGGATGGCCAATCCCAGTAGGGTGATACGGTCCCTCAAATAACCTGGACCCATGCCATGAAGGGCTTTAAAGGTGATGAAATGGGACAGTGGTGGGATTCAAGGTTTTTTTTACTACCGGTTCTGTGGGTGTGGCTTGGTGGGCATGGCAGGGGAAGGATACTGTAAAATCTCCATTCCCTCCTCACCCCACTAACCTGCTTTCCAGCCCCATTCTCCTATGCAGGGCAACAAAAGAAGACCCAGACGATCAGCTGGAACTTGGGAGGCAGAGAATAGATAGGGGCAGGGCAGCCAGAGGTGGTATTTGCCAGTTCTTCAAACTGGTTCTCCAGAACTGGTCAGAATCTGCTGAATACCACCTCTGAAATGGAAGCACTGAGCTTAAGGTCTCTATAAAAACCTGAACTACTAACAGCCAAAGCAAATTGGTGGCAGATAAGTGTAAAATGAATTCAAGATGGGCTGGACTTAGATCTCTTGTGGATGTGAGGGGACTCATGACTGATGATGCACTTGACCCCTCCCTCGAGCTCAGCCTGGTCATCTACAATTCAATTAGGTTTATTCTTTTGTTACCTGCCCCATTTCTAATGTCTGTGAACAGCAGCAATGTGTTGTCAAAGATGGACAGCCAGTTTATTTTTTCCTCTGTCAGTCGGCAACTTCTGTTTTAAAACCACTTAGTAAAATTGTAGACGATAGCTCTGAATAAACAGAACTATCTAAAAATTACCCTCATGTGTATTGCCTACTTCTGTATAAGACAGAAACCCGCCTTGACATGGAACTATGATCCCTGCACTGTCGTTTCCTAATTATTATCCTTGTTGTCTAGAGAAAATAAAAAAGAAACAAAGTGAAATATCAATTAAAGTATTCTTCTGGCCATTCTGAAGAACATCCTGATCCACCACAAGAATACCAAAATATTTTTTTTCAGCTCCTTAACTACACTGACAAGCCGAGGTGATGAAATACGTCTGATGTTTTGATACAGTGTTGGCTCTTGCATATAATGAATAGACATATCAGCACAACTTGACACTAAAATGTTTATCTGCCTCATGTCACATCTTTGCAGTTCCATTTTGCACTCTGTCATGCTCCTGTTGTCACTTTAAGTACCGTATAAAATCACAATTCATTGCAGTGTTGCAAAAAAATGATGCTTATGCAAAGTGAAACAGGACAACCTGCTGACTATGCTACAACATCCTTTGCCTGGAGTGGCTGAAAGGTTGAGGCCCAACTAACTGAGTGCAATGAATTTTGCAATGTTGTTCCCCTTTGAAAGATTTGAGTGGTACATTTTCTAGTACGGACATTCCTCTAGTTAAGAGCTTTTGAGTTGCAAACTTTTGCTGAGATGAACAAACCTGTCCATGACTCCAATCCAGAAGATCCTGGAAGTCAGGAGAAAACAGGAAAGGGTGAATTTCTGATATGCCTAGGGGTGGGATTCTACCAGTTCAGACCTGTTCAGGTGAACCAGATTTTAAATTTGCATCTGGTTCATCGAAACGGTATTTGAACTGACTGTCTGGCCCCGCCCACCACACCCCTCCCACAAGTCTCCATGTGGCCCATTTTCGATGCAAGTAAGTACAGGGTCCGCGCAGAGGCTCTGGGAGTGGGAAAATGGGCCTTCCGGAAGTATCAGAAGTCTGGAAATGGCCTGTTTCCGGCTTCTGGAGGGCCTCCAGAGCCCGAGAGAGGCCGTTTTCGCCCTCCCAGAGGCCTGAGGGAAGCCTCTGGATCCTTGGGAAGGTGAAAAATGGCCCTCTTGGAAGTTCTGGTAGGCCACGCCACCATGGCCATGCCCATCCAACAACTGAGCAGCAAACTAGTTGCTGGGATTTTTGAATCCCACCCATGGACATGCCACTTATAGTCCTGGTAGTGCAGTGGTTAAAGTGGGGTTGCAGGCTACCTCTGCCCACAGCCTGGAGTTTGCTCCTGATGGGGCTCAAAATTGACTCAGCTTTCCATCCTTCCGAGGTTGGTAAAATGAGGACTCACATTGTTGTCCTATGTTGGGGGCAGTATGCAAATAATGCTTCTATATTGTGAACCACCCAGAGGGTGCTGTAAAGCACTATGGGCAGATATAAATGCTACTGCTAACCCTTTCCCACTTCTCATCATTTCCATTCATGTAGTGTCCTCGGATCTGCTCATGGACTGTAAGATAAGGGTTGTACTGTGCATGTATTTGTCTTTGCTTATCAGAATTGCGAACAAAATCCTTTTGGAATGTAACCTATTCATAAGTAGATCCCTCTCTGTAGATGTGACATGTTGAAGAAACAAAACCATCTTTCCTGTTTGAATTCATATCTCTTAAGCCAGGGCACGTCCATCAACACTTTTAACGGGTCACAATCCTTCTCTGGAGAAGTTGAGGTTTTCTTTTATAGATTTTATTTTTGAAAATTAATGAGTTAAGGAGAGAAGCAATAAGTCCTTTTTTATTTCTAATAATAAACTCAGGCTTCTGTCCCACAACCTTACTACACACCTTTCCTTTTGTACTTCTCTTAACTCACCAACTCTCATAGGATGGTCAGTGATGTTGGTCTTCATTGACCCTTCTTTTTATTTTAGAACTTGCCTTTTTTTTTCTTCTTTCTCTAACTGGACAGATTAATCTATAATAAAAGGTTTTGTATTTTGGGGTCTCTGAATTATGGATATTCTGTTCTATTGGTTTTAATATGTACACAGTGTCCTGTTTCTTTGCTTCTTATGTTCTTTTTCGCCACTGCATAGTCAAAAGCAAACTGACATTTATGCTATCTAGAAGGTCATTAGGTCACTTCCCTATGCAAAATTGAACAAATTAAAAATTAAGTATTAAGAAAACATATTGAAGGAGAAACAGTAGTAAATAAATTTAAGGTTTACGCAACTTTTCCATTGTGCAAATATGGTAAGTGTGGTACAACTTCTGAGGTAAGACATTCAGTTTTGATAAGAAGATCTAAAGACAATATATATATAATTTACCACAAATGACGGCTCTATTTCCAGTATTATATAATGCTACTTATATCTGCTCAAGTGATTGTACTTCCCTTTATTTTGCACCATGTTGAATCTCCTCTACACAACTCCTCCACTACACAACTGAACTTGCAGTGATATGCAATTTTCCAGATATGGGGTGATACAAGAGAACATTGTTCCATTAGCCGATATCATTCCACACAGCATATTTTAAGTATTACCAATATTACTTTATCATCCTCTGCCCAGAGTTATGTATATGAGATGGGCAGCTATATAAATTGATTGATTGAAATAAAATAAGTCACTTACCAAGCCACATGACCACTATGAAAAGGCTAATCTTTTCATTGTCACATGCCAAAAGTGTGCCTGAACATATAATGCAATGTGCATGCGAAACCCCCTGCCCCCCCGGGCATGCATGCTTGACACGTGCCCTGCCCCCATGCATGCGTGGAGATACCCGACAATCAGCTGGCTGATGGGAGGCACAGACGCATGCACAGTGAATCTGTTCTGGACAACGGCTCGCATGCTGGCAGAAATGGCACTGCATGCCACTTCCAGCACACGTGCCATAGGTTCGCCATCATGGCCTTAGGTCATAAAGGTAGTCCTCAACTTACGACTTCACTTGGGACTAAAATTTCCATTGTTAGGCAAGGCATTTGTTAAGTGAACAGTGGACAGCACCTGACTTTGTTTTTTGCCATGGTTGTTAAATGAAGCACATGGTTCCTAAGTGAATCTGCCTTCCCCCATTGATTTCTGCTTATTGGAAGTTGGCTGAGAAGGTTGCATGGGGATTTTATGACCTTGGGATGCTGCAACCCTCATAATGATGTGCTGGTTGTCAAGCACCCAAATTTTGATCCCATGACTGTGGGAATGCTGCAACAGTTGTAAGTGAGAGGAGAGGTCTTAAGTCATTTTTTCAGTGCCGTGGTAATTTTGACTGGTCATTAAATGAATGGTTGTTAGTCAAGGACTATCTGTATAGAAGGAAGGAATGTCAAACTGCAAAATAAATACAGATACTCCTCGACTTACAATTGTTCATTTAGCGACTGTTCAAAGTTACAATGTCACTGAAAAAGCTGACTTATGACCTTTTTTTTTCCACACTCAGGACCACTGCAGCATCCTCATGGTCCCATGATCAAAATTCAGATGCTTGGCAACTGACTTGTATTTATGACGGTTGCAGTTTCCCTGGGTCATGTAATCCCCTTTTGCGACCTTCTGACAAGCCAAATCAATGTGGAAACTAGTTTCACCTAACAACTGTGTTACTAACTTACCAGCTGTCAGACTCCTGAATGGAAAATAACTTCATGTCAAAATAGTATGATAGACTTGTAGGGTTGGGTGTTGTGCAACAAGGTCACATGGGGTAATAAGATTGGGTCTGGGTCAGGGACTTCCATCCCCACTGTGTTGGGAGGAGTGCACGAAGGGAGGCTCAGCTAATCTCATTGTACACATGTTGTACTCTGACAATAAAGCATAATAATAATAATAATAATAATAATAATAATAATAATAGCAGTGATTCATTAACAACTGTGGCAAGAAAAGTTGTAAAATGGAGCAAAGCTCATGTAACAAATGATTTACTTAGCAACAGAAATTTTGGGCTCAATTGCAGTGGTTAAGTTGAGGGCTACCTATATATAAAGAGAAAAGGGGAAATGGAATAATGAAGGGATTATGGTTAGTTGGAGTTTATAGGAACCTTAACAAAAGAGAGGTGGATGTTTCTGTAACAAATGCCAATGATGAAGGGCCTTGGTGGTGCAGGCTGCTAATAGCCTAGCACTTAGTTCCAGCTGCCTGTAATTACTGCAGGCTCGAATCCCACCAGGCTCAAGGTTGACTCAGCCTTCCATCCTCTTGGGGTAGGTAAATTGAGGACCCAAGATTGTTGGGGGCAATAAGCTGACTTTGTAAAAATGCCACTTAGTAATAAGCAGGCATATACAATGGAAGGAAGGCTATTGCTGAGCGCATTGGGTTGTATCCCCCCAAAAATTGTAAGCTGCCCTGAGTCTCTGGAGAAGGGCGGGATATAAAATATGAATTAAAAATAAATAAAAAAAAGTGATAAATTGCTCAGATGGATGATTTTCCAGGAGGATTTTTAAAAATGTACGCAGAGGTTCAGAGAATTATTTATTATTTATTTATTTTATTGGACTTGTATGCTGCCCCCTCTCCGCAAGGACTCAGGGCGGCTCACAATAAAAACACCACAACAATAAATATATATAAAACAATTAATTTTGACAAGCCCAATCAATAAAATAGTTAAAAATACATTAACCCCCGCCCCCAAGGAGGTCAGTCCAGCCCAGCCTGTTCAAACAGCCAAGTCTTCAGACCAAGAATGGTATTGGCCTAAGTGAAAGTAGCTTGGACAACCATTTGTCTGTATAGAGTTTCCTGCCTGAGAAGGGGGTTGGACTAGAAGACCTTCAAGGTCCCCTCCAATTCTGTTATTCTATTCTATTCTATTCTATTCTATTCTATTCTATTCTATTCTATTCTACTGCAATTTATTTTCTTATCTGCTGCCTTTAATTCTTTATTTATTTGTTTGCTATTTTATTTATTTATTTATTTATTTATTTACTTATTGATTGATTTATTAGATTTGTATGCTGCCTATCTTGTCCAAGGTTACTATGTATATAACATTGTTTAGCTCAAAAGAGATTGGCATGATAGTTATGACTGTAGGAATGTTGGTTCGTTATAAAAGCCTCTTGTTATCATTTGAACTTTTGAGCTCCATTCATTTCAATATTTCTGGTTGCAAAAGGCTGAAAATCAAGCACATATCACAGGTACACAATATTCCTTCTAGATGATCATTATTCTACCTAACCTAGTGGTCCCCAAACTTTTGAGCACCAGGAACCAGTTCTGTGGAGAGAGGTTTTTCTGTGGACCGGAGCGGGTGGGGCTTCATGTCCTGCCTGCATCCTGCAGATGGGTCTTTACTTGTTTGGGTGGCCCAGTTTCTTGGATCGCTGCCTGTCTATGGACCGGGGGCTATAGGGTACTTCTTTGACAGCTAAGCTTTTTTCCCCGATAATTGTTCACATGCAGCCAACACATTTTTTAACTAAGCTGCAGTCTGAAATTTCAAGTTTAAGGGAGTCCCAGAATGCCTAACATTGTCTGTTTGTATCTCCAACCTTCACGGAAACTGCATAATTTACAAGTCTTTCTGTCTTCCAAATGCATCTCCTTGCTGCTAGCTATGGGCCATTAAGTCCTTCACCAACACTCTTCGTTTTTAGCAGTTTTGTTAGGCTGCAAAAGTAAAAGCTTGAAGTCTCTGGTAAAGACCCATCGTTAGAGAACAAGTCTGCTGTTTGGAGACCATCACAATAGGGTAGGAGCAACTACTAAAGTTTTCCTTTGCAAGCTTCTGTATTAGGTCTCTCTCTCTCTCTCTCTCTCTCTCTCTTTCATCTATCTGTCATCTATCTATCTTTCATCTATCTGTCTATATATCATCTATCTATCTATTTATCCATCTATTATCTATCTATCATCTATCTGTCTGTGTATCATTCATCTACCTACCTACCTACCTACCTACCTACGTCTATCTATCTATCTATCTATCTATCTATCTATCTATCTATCTATCTATTTATCTATCATCTATCTATCACCTTGGTTTGATTTGGGAGTTATTCTTTGAAATACCTCACGGCACTGCTTTCAATGGAAATAAGGTTGATCTCAGGGCAAGATCAAAAATTGTTTTCCCATCTTATTAGATAACAGAGGAGATGTAAAATCAGTTCTATGGTGGAAGAACAACCTGGAGGGTTGATAGGTTTGTCAGAATAAATAGGCTTTCCTTGGCGGAAAGGCATTAAGCATTTCTGTGTTACAGCACAGCATGAATTATAAAAGAAACAAGTGTCAGATTAAGGGAAGATAGGTGGGTTAGCAGTACATCTTTTTTTTCATTAGAAATCTCAGTCCCATAAAACTCCCTTGGTCCTTTGGAGTTAAATTACCATTTGCATTACTTGTATCATTTAACAAACAGTGCCACGGATCTCTCCCCTCCCATGGTCCTTTTTAAAGAGATGATAGCTGGATTTGCTAGACAGAAAACCACTTCTAAATTCCAGCTGCAGGGGGCAGGAAGCAAGAAGATCTTTGGGCTTAACCCTTAGCTAACTGGGGGAAGGAAAAAGCTGTCATTGGCAAATTTCTTTTCGTTGGTCTTGTTAAGAATATGTTAAGCGCATAAGGCACAGATGGGTGAAAGAAAAATTTTGTATCCCAAATCTTTTCAGCATCCATTCATTCTTGACCCTATGTCTTCTTGTTTGATCAAACATACTTCCCATTTTTATATTTATCCTGATATACCCTATTCAAATCTTCATGTAATATAGAAGTTCATTTCTATACAGGCTTCTTAAAATATTATTACTCACAACAGACCACATATTCCAGCAGAAGAGGACATACAGAATGTAGCTCAGGGTTGAACTGTGAAGTCCTGAGCTTAGTGGTTTGCTTACAGGTGCTTACAGGTAACATCATTAGTGCTGGTGAGTGTGGGATTTGCTCTCTGTTTATATACAGTGGCTTACCCTACCAGTGTTGGTGGGGGTATGGTTTTATCTTCTGCCCTTCCTTACTTAAGGTATTATTTTCTGCTTGATTGTTTATCTAGTGCTAATCCCTGCTTATCTGGGTGTTGGAAGAACATCTTCAAACAAAATGGATACACATGCAACTTTATCAAAAAGAGTCACTCAACCCACTACAGCACAGCCAACTCAAGCATGAAAAAAATAACACTGCCTTACAAAAATATATTGGAAACAACCAACAGACTGTTACAACCACATGTATCACTGTAGCATAGAAATCAAATAAAGCTCTCCAAAACATCTTAAGTAAACCAACAGTTTCTGAAGTCCAAGAAGAAGAAAAATAGGACCCATCTGTAATCTTCAATGTAAGCAGGGGTGGGATTCAAATTTTTAACAACTGGTTCTGTGCGCATGGCTTAGGTGGTGGGCGTTGCTTGGTGGTCATGTGACTGGGTGGTCATGGCTTGGTGGTCATGTTATTGGCTGGGTGTGGCCAACTCAATGTCACTCACATCGAGGCACGCATCTCCTTGCCTGGCCTCTCATGACTGTGGGGATGCTGCAACAGTCTAAGTGTGAAAAATGGTCATAAGACACTTTTTTCAGTGCCACTGTAACTTTGAATGGTCATTCCACACAAGCAAAGTACCAGCAAAGGAGGGGAAAAAACTCCAGAGACGTTCCTGAGACAGGAAGTCTAGTCCTGCCAAGAATGTAATAAGGGTTAATGGAGAGGCAGTTTCTGTAAGCAATACCAGAATGTTTCCTTCCTGCCTTCCTTACAGGATTAGGACGGTATTTCTTCTAACAACCGGTTCTCCGAACTGCTTAGAATGTTAACAACAGGTTCTAGCGAATAGGTGCAAACTGGTAGAATCCCATCCCTGAACATAAGGATTGTAACAGATACTGCATAGGAAAAATACCACCCCCTAATAAGTCACTTTTATAAAAAGCTTATGTATCAACAGGGTACAAAATCATAAATTAATTTTGCTTTGAGCTTGGAACAAAATTGTCCAACTTTATTGTTTGGTTAATTCAAGTAGAAAAGTTTATTAGAAATACAGTCCAACACAAAAATGAAAAAAAAGATGCCCACCCCTGCAAGCCTAAGAGAGCACAATTCTGACAAGTTGATTTAAAGTAAGAACCCTGAACATCTTTCCCCAGCCTCTTGATACTTCTTGCCTCCGTCCAGTTTTACCTGCTGCCGTTACAAGTCTGCTTGTTCTGTTTATTTCCCATAGTTTCGTTACCTGTCCAGTGCAAACAATGGGCTTTTATGTTCCATAGCTATATTTCGTTTTACTCAAACACAGAATACGGGCAATGCAATCTCTGCTGTTTTGTTTTCTATCACAAAATCATTTGTGTAGGGGTGGGACTTGTCTTTGCTGACTGCTACCAAATAGACAACTTGCAGAAAAACAAAAACCATCAAGTGGATTTATTTGTTTATATTTGTGGGAAAATATTTGAAAATCCCCTAAGGATTTAGCTAAATCAGCAATTGAATTGGTCCCTGCCAACCTTTCTGATCAACAAGCTCAGTGTCTTAGCCACTGAGCTACCGTGTCCCCAGCCTTGCGGTTAGAGGAGATTATTAACTAACCTGTAAATATGACATATGTTAAATTTAAACTAGCATAAAGCTCTGGTTAGCAAAATATATTGTCATGAATGAAAGCAAATATATGTGTCGCGGGATAATGTTGCATGATCCAAATTGGAGCCTGCAAAATATATTATGCCAAAATTGCATAAAGCTTATGTTGCCAAACACTGAGGATGCATAAGGCCCTCTGTACAGCATTTGGCCACAATAATACAGTTTTCCATCTAGTATTGCTTATCTGGGATCTTTGAACTTAGATTCCAGGTATTACTATTAGATGCCTCAGTTTTATTCTTTTTTTTTCATTTAAAAAGCACTTCTATAGGTACAGCATTGGGACATGGCAAATAGCTTCTCAGTGGGAAAATGGTATTGTCGAAGTGTATTGACCATACGATGGCAGTAGTGATCCATAAACCAGCTGTTATACAAAAGCTCAGCTGAGCTGAACAAAAGTCAGGACTCACTTCCAGGGTAACTGAAAGCTAATACACTGAAAAGGGGTTCTGACAAGCCCATCTCATAAAGAAAAATGGCACATAGGAAAAGTCTGCTGGCTATTTCAAGGACACCGGGACTTCTGAAGCAGGCTGAGGAGTGTCAGAGAGGTATCCAGAGAATAAGGTTTGCAATAATTAATCTTAGCAAATTGAGATGCTGTGAAAAATCTCTTTCCTTGATGACAGCTTTTATTTACCTGAGATCATCCAAAACATAGGCAGCTTTGGAAGTTCTGTCTCTGGCAAGCAGCTATATTTCTATATTAGCTTCTGCTATCATCCAAGTATTGACCTGCCAGAGACAGAGTTTTATTTTTAAGATTGTGACAGTCAGTGGCAGTAGTGGTCTAAAGCAGCACCAGAGACAGCAAAAGACAGCATGACCAAATCAGTATCACCCAACCTTTGGAAAAGGCAAGGATTGTACTTGACTTTTAATCGTATGTGTTGCCTAGGCCATGCCTCCTCCCTCCCCTCATCTATGAGGAAGCACCCCAGGGAAAAAAGTAGGCAGAAGCAGGACAAAAATGAAATTGGACTGAATTTAGTCAATCCAGTATTAATATTTATCTGGATGTCCTCTCTGCTCCCAATGCATTTATTTAATATTAAATTAAAATACTGTTCAGGGTGTGTGTGTGTGGGGAGAACCACTAGTCTAGGCTAACATCATACCAATATCCTTCACTACCATTTTTTTGCCACTGAATCTTTAGCTCTCCTCCCATGCAGCAAGGCAATGAAAGGAAAAAGAGAAAAAAAAGATCCTTTGATCCTAAAATCACCACATGCTACCTTAATCACACCTTGACACTCTTTCCACAAGGTTTTCATTCTTACTTGTGTCTCAGGTTTCTTGTTGACATGAGTCACTCCTCCATTGTTGCTGCTGTGGCTGTTACTACTATTAACTTTTAAATAACTAAGGTGCAGGAAAAAGCTTATTCTTTCCTTAGAGAATATGATGAAGAAATAATTAAGCAAATTATAATTTAGGTGATATTCAGTTGTAAATCACAGCAAGTAAATTGCAGCATCTTTTTAAAAAATCAATCTAATGGTCTCTACTGAAATAATGAACGGCTTTTTAGATCATTAATTCAATGTTATGATTTGTCTGTATGAAATTGGGGTTCCTGATCGAGGGGAATAAACTGTTTTGTCATTTCCCCAGTTTCAGACATCGTTGCATAGCTTAAAGTTTCCCTGAACTGCAAAACTTTGCAGTTATATTTTACAGTAATATAAATCTTTGCAGTTATATTTTACAGTAATATAAATCTGTTAGATTTGGGCTGTAATAACACATGCTTCCCAACAATAAACAAATCCCTAGAAATCTATCAAAGTGCATTTAACGCCTTTCTGCTTTCCCAGCTTTATTTTGGATTTCTAAAAATGCTTAATAATCACCCAGCTCTTGACATGATAGTTTATTATTCATTCATGGTTGCAAAAGCCATTAGCCATTAGCCTAGATACAAGAGGGCAAAACTACCTTTCCTGAACTCATGTCTGGCTTTTTTCAGGGGTTGTCAAATTGTACTTCAACCTCTTTATTTGGATATTTCCTGTAACCTTCACATCATCAGAGGTAGACATGACTGTCAGTTTTAGATAACTATGAAGCAAAATAATGTAGAAATTAAAGAACCATAGAAATACAGAGTTCTAAAGATTGTTTTGGCTATCAAATCCTGAATAAGAATCCAAATTAAATCAATTCTGGTAAACAGTCCAACCTATTTTAGATCATTGGTTTCACTTTCAACCTGATCTTATATGATGCTATGTGAATATGTGTTTTAACATTTAATCAAAATATCTCTTTTTTTACCTTATACCCAAAATTTTGTCTCCTGCACTCAGGAAAGTCTTTCTTTATATCATATCCTTTCAAGAATTTAAAAAATTCCTGTTTACCCATCAATTGCTATTTCTCAAGGCTTCCAAGCTCTTTTCATTTATCTTAATAGGATTTAGTTTCTAGCCCCCTGATCAAACTCACTACCATTCTTTGAATACACCCTAAACTAGTATATGCCCATATTTATTTTGTAATCAATAATTCCAAGATATTTGAATGTTTTTAAAAATCCAAACTATGTATTTTGTATAATGTTTCAGTTTCTCTTAAAATCAAGAATTCCAACATTATATAGTCAATCCACAATGCTTCTACTAAAGGACTCCCACTTCCTCAACTAATTCTTTCCTAAGAGTTTTCAGCACACAAGTCAGGAATGTTTGGGCTGACCACCCTAGATAGTTGGTGTCCTAATAGATGTCAAGGTAATTAAAATCTGTCATCACTATAATATGGCTCTTTGAAATATTAACAATTAGCATTTGCTAGGTATCATCCATACCTTCTCCTGTATTAGGCAGGCAACAGTAGACACCAACAATATTTCCTAACAGTGAGAGCAATCAACCAATGGAATAGCTTGCCTTCCGAAATTGTGGGTGCTGCATCACTGGAAGCTTTCAAAAAGAAACTGGACAACCATTTGTCTGAAATGGTACAAGGTCTTCTGCTTGAGCAGGTTGGATCTCCAAGGTCTCTTCCAACTCTACTATTATTATTCTAATAGCATTACTTTTATGTGTTCATCTGCTCATTTTTACCCAGTTGTTATCTGCAGTAGTGCTTGGTTTCTTCATTTAATTTTTTACAGGAATGTTTTTTTAAACATACAATACACATCTCCTCTATTTCTATTGCTTCTTTCTCTTTTAACAAATGATATCTTTAATTGTTTATTTGAGTTCAGAATGATCCCAGCAGGCCTCCACTGTATCTATTAAACTCACATTTGCTTTTCTATACTAAATACTGAAATTCACCTTGCTTATTTTCAAATCTCTAAGCATTACTATATAGACAATGAAAAGTCTTGCACAAATGCACATACTATGCATAATGGGCTTTTGTTTGTATGTGTGTGGTTGAAGTCCAATTTCAGCAGCAACTACTTTCCATAAGCAATAAGCCTTTATTTGACTTTTCCAAGGTTTCTGTTTCCCATCCCCACATGATTCAGCTTGCCATGTTCTAGCTAAATATATTTTAGTCTTTGTAAAGTGCAACCCAGTTTATGCCAGCAGTCAACTTTGGAGATATATCAAGTGATGGTTCCTGAAAACTAAATCTCTCCTCTTTATACCATTTGCAGAGCTAATGTGATTTATTTTTTCCCCTTTCCCTTTCTAATGGTCTTACACAGACTGGAATGATGGATGAGAATACCAGAATCTTGAGTTTATTTCCAATATTTTCAAAATGTATGTTGATATGTTTGCAGTTGTTCCTATGACTTGTCTTTATGTGTATCAGGAGGCAGGGCTAATTTCAAGATTTGAAAAGTCTTGGAACTTATTCTGTGATATCCCTGAACCACCCTGGAAAAAAACGTGCATGACTTGATATGTCTAGTGTGTATGTTTGTTTCAGCTACTTGGAGATGTGTGATACCAACTACCATGGTTCTTTTACTTATCATCTTATAAGATACCATTGAATCCTCTCCTTTATGAATGCCCTGTCTTCTCTTCTGTCTTGCAGTATCCTTTTTTCTTCCCCAAATGCCCAAAGCCTATTTTATTTGCAAGGTTCTGAAAACAGCTTCTTGAGTGCAGCAATATAAGAACATCTCCTGTATTAAGAAGCAATGGGTGGAAACTAATCAAGGAGAGAAGCAACTTAGCTTGGGTCCAGGGTACTTGCGGAAACGCCTCCTGCCAGCATCATATTCCAATCGCCCTGTTCGCTCCCACAGGAGGGGCCTCCTTGGGATACCTTCAGTCAGGCATTGTTGGCTGGCAGTCCCCAGGGCTAGGGCCTTCTCCGTGGGAGCGCCCGCCCTCTGGAATCAGCTCCCCGTGGATCTCCATTTGGCCCCTGATCTCCGCTCCTTCCGCCGGGACCTGAAGACCTGGCTGTTTCAATAGGCCAGCCTGGAATGACCCAGGTGGGGTTTTAGGGTTATTTATTTGTTTTAACGTATTTTACTGTATTTGACTTGTTCTATTTAATGGATTTTTACTGTAAATTTGGCTCTGTTTTAATGTTCGCTGCCCTGAGTCCTTAGGGAGAAGGGTGGCATACATCGAATAAATAATAATAATAATAACAATAACAATAACAATAATTAATTATTATTATTAGAGCTAAGGAGAAACTTCCTGACAGTTAGAACAATTAATCAGTGGAACAACTTGCCTCCAGAAGTTGTGAATGCTCCAACACTGGAAGTTTTTAAAAATATGTTGGATAACCATTTGTCTGAAATGGTGTAGGGTTTCCTGTCTAGGCAGCGGGTTGGACTAGAAGACCTCCAAGGTCCCTTCCAACTCTGTTATTCTATCTCCTGCTTCTGTTTGTTATTCTAGTCTACTGACAGGGTTGATTTTTTGTTTGATTGCCTCTTTGGGAAAGTTCCTTCCACTGTCAATATGTTGTGAGTCCTCCTCTTTTTTTTTGAACTGATAAATCCTCATCCTTTCTCAACAGCTTAAGCATAAAACACCGCTTATTTTATCTTTTCTTTTCTTTTCTTCAAGTACTACAACAAACTTGCTCTTGTACAAATATGCCAGTTGTTTTCAGGCAGGAAGATAAATTAGTCATAAACATTGCAGGTCATATCTGCAAACTTCATTGCTCTTCACTCTTATTTTTGCTGGACACCAGCAGTAGAGATACTTAGGCTAAGCAAGTACAAACTCTTAGACAAATTAGCCATAAATATTGCGGGTCACAGTTGCAGACTCAATTCCTCTTCACTCTTATTTCTGCTGGACACTAGCAGTAGAAATACTTTTATTTCTTCTTGTTCCCTGCTCATAGTCTCAGATTAGGCAAGAACAAACTCTCTACTTAGATGAAAACATGGTTAAAGAATTATTTGATATTTTATATCCAATTCTTCTAATAACTGCCTGAGAGCAATTCTTACTTATCCAATCGGTGAGTTTGCTCCTTGGAATCTGGCTGTTTTATATTTCTCAGTTCATTTTCGTTTACTCAGCAAGAAGCAGTCATTACCTCACTGTGGAATTGGCAGCTCCCAGGATTATAATCATCACCGCAAAAGGCAGCATTATGTAAAACAGTTTACATCTTCTGATGATACCTTTAACACTATCAAACCTGGGAAGGATTCTATAGGTGGATAAAAATGTGAAACTCAGTCAAAACATCTGACTGACTGTGTGATGAACCCTAATAATAATATTGCAAGAAGATTACACAAATGATGATACACAACATAACATAGTTGCCAAAATGATTCACGAAAACATCTGTAAAAAATATCATGTACCAGGAATGAAAAGTTGTATGTGTGTGTGTGTGTGTGGGGGAACATGGAGATGAAAAAATAGTAAAAAAGGAGAAGGTTAAAATATAGTGGGATTTCCAAATAAAGTCTTGGCTCATAATACAACAAATATAACTGGGGTTGAAAAAAAGGAAGTGTGGATAACTGATGTGGCAACACCATCAACAGAGGTCAAAGAATTGGAGAAAACCACAAAGATCTGAAAAACAAAACTAAAAGATTATGACATAAATTGGCTATGGTGGAGCCAGTGGTTACTGCCACTCTGAGTGCCATCCCAAAAAGTCATGGCTGGTACTTATAAAATCTCTGTCTTGGCAAAATTTCCATCTGTTAATTGTAAAAGGCACCTCTGCTTGGATCCGCACATATACTCTGATACATTCTGACATCCTAAGTTCTTGAGGAAAACTCAATGTGTATGAAGGCCAACATCAAAGAATTGGCAGCTGTGACTTCACATTGTTGTGATGATTAATAAAATATTTTCTTAATAGAGATTAATAGTAATAATTAATATTAATAGAGATTAATAAAAAAATATCCCCTAGTGAGGCTCTACCTCGATGTATGTGAGTCTCCCTTGCTCTGTGTAAATTGGATCCTTGGGAAGAACTCAACAAGTAGATTAAAAATGCCAAATTCAGTCTAAAAATCTGGGCCTTTCCAGTTGCTGTATAGTGTAGTGGAGTGTGGGAAGAGCCCTTGAGGTAGATCACACAAGTGCTACAAAGACACTGTGAAAGAAACCCTATGCCACTATGACATCCAGCCAAGGAAACTAGGAGCTACAGCTGCTAATAGAAGTTACTGGCAAGACCTGTGCTTATGAAGCCTCCACCAGCTTTGAAGTCAAGCACTGCCAAAATCGTGAGCAGGATCACAGAATAACACCCACAGTTACTACATCTTTCAGTACCCCCGTTTGTGTTGGACTCTGCATTTCCAGACTGAAAGACCGAGGGCAACACCCTGTCCACAGATGAACTACACTGCAGAGTCTCCTTTGACCGTGAAGGACTACTGTATATATAATGTGCTTGGAAATAATGATCACCTCATTCCAACTGCATTTTGCTTTTAGTATTTTATTGCTTAGTTTCAACTTTATTCAATAAGGAAGGCTTTTCAATAAATACATGTTGTTACCCAGCCCACCAATGAACTTGTAATTGAGCACTATATTGTCCTTATAAATGCCATTAAGTAAAAAAAAAAACCAATTTCAGCTGTCAGAGCTATGTATAACTGAAACCATTAGGATTTTTGGAGCATGCTAAAAGACAGTGAATTGAAGATTTATAGAGTTTTTGTAAAACAAATACTTCTAAAGTATTTTCACATCTTTTTAATCATCACTTCAAAACCCAATAAACTCTCCCTTAACTGCTAGTTAAAATAGCTGTAATATTTGATGTATAGTTTAATGATACAAAATATGAAAGGACCTACAACTTCATTTCATAATCCACTTGAGAAAATATAGCACTGTAGTTGCTGGGTTTTTTTGTTTGTTTGTATGAGCACTGTAGTTGCTCCTTATTGGTTTGTAGGACAGCTATTTACATAACTAGCCAGCATTTCACACAATCATGGCATGATTTGATATAACGGAATATTATAATAGGACAGGGTAAAATGTATTTCACTACTGAAATATAAAAAAGCCTGGCAGTAACCAATCTGAATGCTAAAGCTTCTGTAATAATTACATCGCATTTTGTAAAGCAGTACAAACAGTTGGTTTGGTATATCCTTGAAGTTAAGAGTCAGATCATTTTCAATGTATACATCTAAAGCTTTCCAAGATATAATGTAAGAAAAGTTAACACAAAAACTAATGTATGCCTTACAATGCATGCTTATCAACCCTTTATGGTATATGAACATGAAAACAAAATCACAGAGCTGGAAGAGATCCAACCCCCTGCCTAAGGCGTCCAACATACTGGGAACTGAAGTCCACAAGTCTTAAAGTTGCCAAGTTTGGGCACCCCAGCCTTATACCATCCAGGTCAAATGGTTGTTTAGTCTATTTTTGATGGAACATCCACAATTCCAGGAGTCAAACTATTTCATTGATTAATTGTTCTCATGGTCAAAAAATGTATCCTTACTTTTAGGTTAAATCCCTCTTTACCAAGTTTCCACTGATCATTTCTTGTCCTGCCCTTTGGTGCTTTGGAGAACAAGTCGGTCCCTTCTTTTCTGTGACAGGCCTTCAACTACTGAAGACAGTTATCATGTCCCTCCTAATCCTTCACTTCAATAGGGAAGATCTACCTAGCTCCCTCAACTGTTCATCATACGATTCCATCTACAGATCAGTGGTTAGAATGTAGTATTGCAAGCTTATTCTGCTGACTGCCAGGAATTTGATCCTGACTGGCTCAGAGTTGACTCAGACTTCCATCCTTTTGACGCTGGTAAAATGAAGACCCAGATTGTTGGGAGCAATATGCTGACTCTGTAAAACCACTTAGAGAGGGCTGTAAAGCACTGTGAAGAAGTATATAAGTCTAAGTGCTATTGCTATATAGGAGAGTTCCCCAATGTTTCTGGCTTTGGGAACCAGTCGGGGAGAGGGGACAGTTCATTAATTGAGTGACTGGCAAGTGCACATGCAGCTCCATTTGTACTAGCGGTGTGCACGCGTACCTGTCACTCACTTAAATAGAGTACGTGTGTGCATTTGCCTGCTGCTCACACAAGTGAGGATGTCTGTGTGTCCCTGCTGGCTGTTTTCATGGCCCTGTTGCTAACCCCTTATAGTCCACAATGGGCCACACCCTATAGGTTGGGGACATAGCATCTTTGTGTTATATTTTAACAAGTTATTAAACACATGGTAAAAACTTGATTTCACAGGCCAGCTGGGGGAAGGGGAATTTCCTTATTCCTGAATGTCCATTTAAATTGCAAATTATGTCAGTCATAGTGATCAATGCCATTATGAAAATAACACTGACTGATGCAAATGATGTAATGCAAAAATGATTACAAATAAAGTAAGCAGTCCAGATTGACACATTATCATAAAATTGGTGTGAATGTAAAAAGCCCCATCTGGATTATCTAGATGCAACAGGGGAACTTCTGAAAATAAATGTTTATTTTATTTATTTATTTATTTGATTTGATTTGTCAATTGCTTACAGGATAATAGGTATCAGTATAAACATAGTTATGGATACATGGATACATATAAGAAAAATAAAAGAAACAATAGGACAGGGACAGTAGGCACGTTGGTGCGCTTATGCACACCCCCTACAGACCTCTTAGGAAAGGGGTGAGGTCAATAGTAGACAGTCTAAGGTTAAAGTTTTTGAGGTTTGGGGAAGAAACCACAGAGTCAGGTAGAGTATTCCAGACATTGACCACTCTGTTGCTGAAGTCGTATTTCCTGCAATCAAGTTTGGTGCAGTTAACCATGAGTTTGTAACTATTGTGTGCTCTTGTATTGTTATGGTTGAAGCTGAAGTATTCGTTGACAGGTAGGACATTGCAATGTATGATTTTATATACTATACTTCGATCGGACCAAAGGTGGCATAGTTCTAGGTTTTCTAGGTCTAGAATTTCAAGTCTGGTGGCATATGGTATTCTGCAAAGAGTAGAGGAGTGGAGAACTCTTCTTGTGAAATATTTCTGGACTTTCTCTACTGTGTTAATATCAGAAACGTAATGTGGGTTCCAGTCTGATGAGCTGTATTCAAGTATTGGTCTAGCAAATGTTTTGTATGCTCTAGTTAGTAGTGTGATATTACGAGAGAAAAAGCTACGTAGGATTAGGGTAACAACTCTTAATGTCTTTTTGGCTATGTAGTTACAGTGGGCTCTAGCACTTAGATCATTTGAGATGAGTACTCCAAGGTCCTTGACAGAGTTTGGATCCTCAACAAGGTCTTGACTATTCAGCTTGTATTTTATTTTCTGATCTTTTTTTGCCAATATGTAAGACAGAGCATTTATTTGTTGAGATTGCCATTTGTTTGACCATTCTGATACATAGTTGAGGTCTTTTTGAAGGGTAGCAGAATTATCTGTGGTGTTCAATAGCTTTACATCATCAGTAAAGAGAACGCAGTTGCTCTTAATATGATCACAGAGGTAATTTATGTAGAGTATATATATGTAATAAATGTAGTCTGTTGCATCCAAGGGCTGCTCAATAGAAAGTTGTTAAATCAAGGTTCCATGACAAAACCTTTTGGGCAACAATTGTCTTTTGTCTTAGTTGATTTAAATATCCTCAAGTTAGCTATTAAATTCCACTGAAACAAATGTAAACATTTAATAATGATTTTTGTTTCACTAATTTCAGTGGTTTTCAAGAGCAAGTAATTCTGCTTAAATAAAGTCACAAATTAAAAGATGGTAAATAAACAAAATTCAGCAATACATTTAACCTTAAAGTTGAATTTGAAATGTCACTGTTGTCATGATCTAATGTACAGTTTGAATTTGTTTTAAATACTTTCTATTATTCACAGTATCTCTTCAAGTTAAATGGTCAAATAGATTTTCCTCTTGTATAAAACATATGGTTTAAAGCAGACAACCATTATTTTCAAGTACTATTTGCTTTACCAGAATTCACAATTACATGAAATAAGGACAATCATATCCTTATTTCATGTAATTGGACAACATTATCCTGAAACATTTATATTTGTATATCCTAAGGACAATTCATTTCTAGAAATTTATTTAATTTATTTATTTATTTATTTATTTATTTATTTATTTATTTATTTATTTATTTTAATTACATTTATATGCGCCCTTCTCCAAAGACTCAGGGCGGCTTACAATTTTTTGGGATACAACCCAGTGTGCTCAGCAATAGCCTTCATTCCATTGTATATGCCTGCTTATTACTAAGCGGCATTTTTACAAAGTGAGCTTATTGCCCCCAACAATCTTGGGTCCTCAGTTTACCTACCCCGAGAGGATGGAAGGCTGAGTCAACCTTGAGCCTGGTGGGATTCGAGCCTGCAGTAATTGTAGACAGCTGGATCTTAAGAGCAGGCATTTAACAGCCTGAGCCACCAAGGCTCATTTAATCCCACCTTTGTTATTTTTATAAACAACTCAAGGCTGAAACGTACTCCCTTTTCCTCCTATTTTCCCCATAAAAACCCTGTGAGATGGGTTGGGCTAAGGGGGAAAGTGATTGGCCCAAAGTCACCTTGCCTGCTTCCATGCCTATGACAGATGTAGAACTCAATCTGCTGATTTCTAGTCAGCTGCCTTTACCACTACAGCTAGTCCTCGAGTTACAACCATAACGGAGTCACATGACTGTCAGGTGGGGAGACAAAACCATCAGAACTTTGAATCTTGGTCATAATCTGGGTCACCTAGGGAGGCCTGTCATGACTTTAAATCTAGGATCTTCAAACTTGGCAAGTTTAAGACTTGTGGACTTCAACTCCCAGAATTCCTGAGCTAACATGACTGGAGGAGGAATTCTGGGAGTTGAAGTCCACAAGTCTTAAAGCTGTCAAGTTTGAAGACCCCTGCTTTAAATGATCATTAAGTAAAGTAGTATATAAGTCTAAGTGCTATTGCTATTAAATGACTGTACATTGAAGATTACCTGTATAGGATTCAGCTACCAGAACTGCAGAATTTGCCTTGAAAGGGTAAATAAACACTTAGCAAATTATGCATCCAACCGGTGCAGAATTTCAGACATTTAAAGCAATTGATTTCATATAAGTTCAGGCAAGCCTAGTTTTACTCAGGTCTGGGAAGTAAATGATACAAATAGTTTAAAGTTCAATTTCTGCAATTATCTTTTCCTCTGGATGTGGGGGTTTCTTCGATTTAGTGCTACTCTGAAGATCATTAAGAAGACTTTGAATTTATTTTATTTTATTTTATTGGACTTATATGCCGACCCATCTCCGAAGACTCGGGGCAGGTCACAATTAAAACATACAGATACAATAAATAATTAAGAAAGAATTAAACAACTATAAAGTCCAATAAGACCGGATTAAAGTACTTTAAAACTATCCCATACCCCCCGTGAGGTAGTAACAGCCCGGCTTGGTCAAATAGCCAGGTCTTCAAATTGCGGCGGAAGGTGCGGAGGTCAGGGGCCAGATGGAGGTCTAGAGGCAGTTGATTCCATAGGTCAGGGACCGCCACAGAATAGGCTCACTGCCGGGGGACCGCCAGCCAACATTGACTTGCCGACGGGACCCCGAGGAGCCCCTGCCTGTGTGCCCGTACAGGGCGGTTGGCACTTGATATCGGCAGGAGACACTCCCTTAAATATTGTGGACCGATTTCGTGTAGGATTTTGAATGTTAAAGCCAAAACCTCACCCAAAGTGCAACCGGTAACCAATGCAGGTCGCACAGGAGGGGGGTAATAGGGGAGAATCGGGTAACTCCCATCACCACCCATGCGGCCGCATTCTGCACCAGCTGCAATCTCCGAATGGTATGCAAGGGCAGTCCTAAATAGAGGGCATTGCAGTAGTCGAGTCGTGAAGTAACAAGGGCATGAGTGACTGTACACAGGGCATCTCAGTCCAGAAACGGGCAAAGCTGGTGAACCAGCCGGACCTGGGCAAAGGCCCCCCTGGCAACGGCCCCCACCTGCTCCTCCAACTGGAGCTGTGCGTCCAGGAGGACCCCAGGTTCCACGCCCTATTCACAGGGGGCAACACCACTCCCCCTATGGTCAACAATGGACATTCCTGACTGGACCGAGATGCCGGTATGTACAGCCACTCAGTCTTAGCCGGGTTGAGCCGAAGCATGTTTCCGTCCATCCAGATCCGCACCACATCCAGACAACGAGTCATCACAGAGAGGGCATCATTGATCTGGTTTGGGGTGGAGATGTATAACTGGGTATCGTCAGCATACTGGTGATACCTCACCCCAAAACCACGAATGATCTCACCCAGTGGTTTCATGTAGATATTAAATAAAAGGGGAGAGGACCAACCCTGAGGGACCCCACAAGTGAGCGCCTCGGGCCGACCTCTGTCCCCTGTCAACACCGACATGCAGCCCGAGAGGTAGGAGGAGAGACACCGAAGAACAGTGCCCCCACTCCCAGCCCCCCGAGGTGTCACAAAAGGATACCATGGTCGATGGTATCGAAAGCCGCTGAGAGGTCTAATAGGACCAGGACAGAGGAAAAACCCCTGTCCCGAGTCCTCCAGAGATCATCCATCAGTGCGACCAATGCCGTCTCCGTGCTGAAACCAGGCCGGAAGCCCGATTATTACTATGGAATTATTACTATGGAAGATCATATCCATTCAACATAAATTTTTGACGCAAGTATTATTCTTTTCCACACACTCTTTTCCATTACCTTGATCAGGTATTTGGAAAGAGTCTAAACAGTTTGGTATTTAAAGTACATTTCCTTCAGAGTCTCGTACCCATTTTTTGTCTGTAAAAATGGATACAAGAAGAGTTGACAACACATATGTTTTTCTAAGATAACATATGCCTTGTTCAGGGTGTGAATTGTGAAGTAAAGCTAAATGCCTTCAGTGACCTGTAAGTGTTATCTTATAGTAACACACACCTATGTCTCACAGAAGTTGGAAAATAGCCTCTCACTTCCCCAAATTAAATGCCTTTTATTAATCAACTAAACAAAAGGGGAAAGGAGCTGAATAATCACCTGGCCAGGAAAGAGCAAATCATTCATGAAAAGTTTCACTCAAGGATTACTGAAGAGAATAATGGGAGGCCACAGGTGAATGCAATGAAATGTCAGGTGTGTTTTTCATGCTTTCCTAGCCCAGCCATTCTCCCACATTGTGGTTCATTGTGAAATCATAAAGGAAATGCAAGGTTGATGTATATTAGAAGGATTCATTTGCATTTCATTTGTCACTTTAAATATTCTTCTAGATGCCATCAAATTATGTATACATTCTTTAATTAAATCTACGGATAACCCGCAACTTCTCCCTATTCTGATAGAATTCTTACAGATGATTTAAATTTAACAGTGCTGCCGGTCATACAAGTATAATATCATATCATTACAAATCCTTGATAATATTGACCTAAACATTGATCTCCAGCTGTAGCGAAAGCTATGTCCCCAGATCTCTTATTAAAACACAAATCTAGGAGACTTCCAGTTTGGGTCTCTTCGGCGACGGACCGAAATCCGCGATCATGAGCAGTTTTGATCCGTGCTCACCACTGGAGCACCCCGAGCCAGCTGGATTCAGGACTAAGCCACCCCGTAGAGGTGGTGAAGAGGGGGAAACCATCAGCAGGGTCGAGGAGAGCCGCATCTCTCCTCCCCAGCTGGTCTTTACTCCCTTTCCTGAAGGTGGTTGCAGCCATGGTCAGAAATGGCCACCTCAAAGAAGAACCCGACCGGACAAGGTTGTGCAGGAGGAAGTTTAAAGGAGAAAGTTTGACTGACCAGGTTGAATGGAGAAAATATCCACTTAAGGTACCTGGAATTTGAATTATAAAGACTATTGTTATTCCTAAAAAAAGAGTTTTAAAGCGGCGAAAGAGAAAGAGAAAATAACTGGTTTTTCTCTCTCCCATATTGACAGTTTTAATTGACTTGGAATGCTAAGAAGAAGGGACTTGAATTAAAAAATTGATACTAATTCACTTTGACATTAATAGGCTATTCCTAGCTGAAAATAAAGTGTCAAAGGGATAAAAATTCTTGGATAATTTAAAAATTTCTAAAAAGAAAGAAAGCAGAGGAGGAAAAAACAAAAAGGGTGGAATCTGGAAAAATGGAGGAGACCACCTGGAACTAAAAAGAATCGAGAGTGGAATTTTAATAAGATCTGAAAAGGACACATTGTAGCTGAAACTTTGCTACAAAACAATAAAGCCTCTGGAAAGAGAAAGTGAGAAGAGAAGCAAGATACAGCTGGATTATTGAGTGATTCCTGGATTTTCTGGATGGTGGATCCTAATGAAATGAAATAAAATCAATTGGGGGTTGTTAAAAAATTCTTTTTCTCAAAATGCCATCACTCCTTGAAGAGCTAAAAATGATACTTAAAGAACAAAAAGAAGAAGCACAAGAGGGAAGAGAATCTTTGGCTTCAGACTTCAATTTATAGAAATGGAGATTTTGAACTATGAAAAACAACAAGGAGTGCTTGCAGAACAAGAAGGGTGGGACAAAGAAGAAGCCATCTTTAATGACCAAGCAATTTTAAGCAGGGTAAAAAAGGGAAAGGGCAGAAAGGGAGTTAAAAACTTAAGATCTGAAGCAACAACCAAAAAAAAGAATAACTTGAAAAGTAATTATAACATTGGGAAGAAGCAGAAGGGAGGATCATAGAAGGGAGAACCAGATAGAAAAGGGAACAAAAAGGGGAAGGAGAAGAAGAACGGGAAGATGGAAAGGAAAAGAAGTTATAAAGGACAGAAACAAGATATAGAGAAACAGGAAAAGTGTACAAGAATTAAAGGGAAAAAGCTATTTAAAAGACACAGAGACAATGGTTAAAAATTTAACTTAAAGAGAGGATTCTGCAAAGGTACATGAGATAGCATTGTTATACTAGAAATAGAAAAGAGTTAGAAAATATGATAGATGATTGAAGTGATAGATAAAATTGGCATTGATGTGTAATGGAACACTTGTTAGTAATTAAATGAAACAAAGAGAACAAGAGAATAAGGCTCTCAATGATTTAAAAAGGAAGTATGAACATTGAAAAGAAACATGGAAGATTTTCAGTGAAATTAATATCAGTTGACAGGATGAATTTGAATAAGAATAATAATTTAATTGACTATTGTTAATAACTATTGTTTTGTTTTTTGTTCAAAGATAGTAATATGTTAAATATGAAATATAGGTGATTAAGTGAATGACAACTGATATTATTAATGTTTGTTATGGAAATTGTTTAAATAGAAATATACAAGACTGTTATTAATATTAATGGTGGAGCTGAATTTGAATAGAATAATTTTTATTTATTATTGTTATTCATATATATGCAGATATGTGTATATATATGTGTGTGTACATACATACATACATACATACATACATACATACATACATATATTTCCCAAGAACCTAATGTGTATTTTTAAGGGAATGTACCAAGCAGAATTTGATTGATAATAGCTATGTGTTATAAAATAGAGATTAGAAAAGGAATGTTATAATTGTAAAGGTACAATATAAACTTTAAACAAGATTTGAATGGATAATTAAAAGATACAAAGGTGTTATACTCCAGTCTAGTAACTACAGGGGAAGATGTGTTTTATGAGAAAAGAAAATATGAAATTGTAAACAGGACAGACAAAAGTGTAAAAATATTGATTGGAAAGATATTGAAAACTAGAATAAGACATGTAATTGAACTTAGAAAGAAATGAGATAATTAAAAATGAGGTTATAGAAAGCAAAGAAAAGGGGAAAATTATTGAGAAAACTGTGAAAATAGTTATAAGATATGAATTAGAATATATAAGATGAATATGTAATTGAGCTTATGTCTGTATACATAACCCGGGAGCATGCTGTTCTCCAAAAAAGACATTTTATTTGTATTTGTATGTTTTGTAAAACTCAAATAAAACTTTATTTTAAAAAACCCACAAATTTAGCCATGAGCAAAATCCATGTAGCACAAATAATTTATTTTCCCTGTAATATCCATTCTAAAAGCATAGCACTCCTTTACATCATTCTACTACTGTACATGTAGACTATCCAGAAGCTGCAACTGATACAGCATGCAGCAGTCTCTATTTCATTGGGTAAGGGCTTCCAGACTCTCATAAAACTAGTGTTGCAGGTGCTCCATTACTTGCCAATTGGCTTCCAAAAACATTTCAAAGTGTTTGTCATCACCTCTGAAGCCCTACATGGCTTGGCATCTAAGTACTGTAGGACAACATACCCTGAGCAGAGTCAACCTTTTCAGTGGACTCTTCATACTAGAAATATTGAAAGCACTCCTGTGGGGCCTAACTGAAGAATTATGTAACACAATCCAGGCAAAGTCCAATTCTTCACTTGCTTATACCATATAAACTGAATCTTACCAAAACTTTCCTAACCTAATGAATATGCCATGGGAGGTTCTAGGAATCTAATCTCTTCCCTCTTCCCACAATCCAGCCCCAGACTGTGTTGTCTCTTATCTCACCTTCTTGACAACCTGCTGTTATTGAAGTCCATCACATCACCTCCCCCTTTGTAGACACATTCTATCATATCTCAGGCCTTCCTCTAATTCAGGATGAGGGAGCAAATAAACCATATTTTTTGGTATATATAGTTCATCCCAAATAGTATATTTTACCCCTAGAAATTCAGATGGCATTATCTTTGGTGATCCTGAGAGGATGGTAAAAAAAAGTTGTTGCAGAGAACTTGGTGGCTCAGGCTGTTAAATGCCTGCGCTTAAGTTCCAGCTGCCTACAATTACTGTAGGCTCGAATCCCACCAGGCTCAAGGTTGACTCAGCCTTCCATCCTCTCAGGGTAGGTAAATTGAGGACCCAAGATTGTTGGGGGCAATAAGCTGACTTTGTAAAAATGCCGCTTAGTAATAAGCAGGTATATACAGTGGAATGAAGGCTATTGCTGAGCACACTGGGTTGTATCCCAAAATTGTAAGCCCTGAGTCTTCGGAGAAGGGCGGCATATAAATGTAATTAAAAAAAAAACTTGGGAGTTTGTGTCAAGATATTCCTACTATCAGTTTTAATGCAATTTATACAATTTCTGAATTTTCTATAAACCCCTGAGAGTTCACACGGAATCAGAGACATACAAATGTTAAAACAAACAAATAATTCATATAACAGAGTTAAAATAAACACCTTTGTTTGGCTGGGAATTTTGAGAGCATGTGGAAAGGACATTGACCAAATGGCTATCATGGGAGACTTGTTCAGTCAAAAAAAATGACTTCAATGGTGTGCATGACCTGAGAGGAATTTATTCCTTAGGTTGTTCTCTATAATTCAAGTAGTGAGTGTGAAAGGTTCAAATTTATTAAAGAGCAGGGCCATTTTCTCCTTCATTGTCATATACATATGACAATGAAAAAGCTATATTTTTAAGAAAAGAACCACTTCTCTCTTCAAGCTAATCCAGATGCAGTTCAGTTGAAGGAATGGAGCATTCTAATGATCAATCAGGCCAATGATAGCCTTCAAGATCTGAATTGTCAAAATAGCCTAGAATGGATAAATTATAACCCAGTTTGATCTATACTTCAAAGCATTTCCCAGTTAATCAAGCAAGCCATTACTGGAAAATCTCACATCTTTGATTAAATTGACTGTCAATGTTGGTTGCTTTCTTATCTAACAAGAGCTTTGAAATTGTGAATTGGCCAGCAGAATATTCCATTCAGATGTTGGCTTTGAAGGCAAAAGTTTGGCTGTTAAATGTAAACAACCAAAGATTTTCAACTCTCCCTTCTTGGCCAAAATATCAGAGAAGGATTTTTGTCATAACCCAGAGACTATACTATTCTACAGCCCTCTTTAAATATTTCTAAATAATTTAGCTTTTGCTTAACTATATCACTGGAACTCCAGAGTTCGTCCTTGGAAAATTACAGGCCATTTTTTAGCAGTTAAGGGTACATTTCTTTGAATGTATAATAAATGTTGCCCCTATTGGTTTAAAGTGTAGATTTGAGGAACTTAAGCTTACTTGCTTTCCCCACCTTTTCTCTAAATACCCAACTCTGTGTAAGGCATCCAGAAATTATCCATGATATCAATCACTCCGAGACATATTCTCTCCAATTGATTTATTAGGAACAGATCTGGTACGTCTAAGGCATTTCCCAAAGTGAAAGAATTTTCACGCATTACACAGAATCCACCTTTTTCTCCTCCCACTTCTACACTTCATAAATCACGAGAACCAATTAACTGCAACTGGAATTTCGTAGTATGACATACAGAATATCCTTGAACTTGTCAACTCCTCCACCCCCCTTCCCATTATGTTGGCAGCTGAATTTCAAAGCTGACACTCTGATTTTAAGGTGGAATCAATGTGAGCTAAGTTAGCTGGAAGGTAAAATTCTGTGTTGTATTGATTGCATAATTGAGGTTTTTTTCACTGAAAAACTGACAGTGTGAAGGGGGATTTCTACAACTTCCATGCTTTCTCCCTTCTTGCGGTCCTAATCTGGATCACTCTCCATTGCTCTTACTGTTTGCATTTGGAAACATAACCAACCAATGAGATGTTCTCCAAATATGTTGAGCTATTCATTGCTGGGAATTTTAATTCCAACACATGCAGAGAATACCATAATAGGGAAAGCTGCTCTAGTATACTGAGGGGGGAAAACTGCAACATGGGAAAATGTAAGCATTTTCTCTATCCTTCAGGTCTTAGTTATTTTATGAGTTACTTTATTCATGAGATAGTTATTTTTAAAGGCAAGTAAATGAAATTCAGAATATGGATTTTTGATGTTATGCAACTAGCTTTGTGTAATAATAACATCATCTCCCAAGCTCCAATTCTTATTATTCATTGCGCAGAACAATCTAAGATCTGATTTGCTTTCAGCACTGCAGCTGTATTTTAATCCAATTGCTTTAGGGAATTTTTTACAAACAAATCCCAAATCTCTGTACCATTTAATAATCCCTTTTCTGATCTGGCAAATGTTATTTTTTGCCTTCTATGTGTGCTGATTAGCAACATATCTGAATGTAAATAATGGTTTACTCTGTTTCTGTCTCTTCATCATTTCTACTGATTCATTTGCAATAATACTAGAGGGCATTGTGTGCGGCATCACAATTATTTGCAAGGGAATGAATTATGATGTCAGAAACAAACATGAACTCTCATAGGGAAGTTGTTCATAAGAAAAACCGGGGTAAAAAAAAGGCCTTCTCTTCATGTATTTTTCATTTAAATAAAACAGACTCTGGTTTAGTTTTTTATAACATAAAAATGAGATTTCAAGCTTATCATATATGTCTCTGGTAATGGGATATTAATTTAAGTTACAACATGCTTCTTACATTGAAGAACAAAGAAAGAAAATATTTGAGGTATATATTTAATTCATAGAGCCTTTGGCTAAGGCAAACTATTGCTTGAAGTAGCCCAATACAGACATGACTTTCCCAAATCTTTTAAATGCCAGCTGCTGCAAAGTATGTGCTTTATCAATGGGCTATGCCAGTGATGGCTAACCTTTTCAGCACCGAGTGCCCAAAGCGTGCGCACATGCACTTCCTCAAAATCCAATGTGCACGCGTCCCTTGCACACGAGGGATATGTATGCATATATCCCTCATGTGCATGCATGTCTCCTGCACATACATCCCACCCCTTGCACATGCACCCCCCCATGCCCCCCGCACATGTGCAGCAGACACCTGAAGACTAGCTGGCCAGTGGGAGGCGTGTGCGCATTTGCGGCAGAGCTGAGGCAATGGCTTATGTGCCCATAGAGAGGGCTCTGCGTGCTACCTGTGGCATGTATGCCATAGGTTTGCCATCACAGGGCTATGCCTTTCCTTTCAGTGATGTGGGTTGTGATAATCAAAGTCACATGTCACAAAGCTTAAACTTTCTCTATTGGATTCCATCACCTATGTATAGCTTTATCTAACAATGGTGAAACAAGAGGTGGAGAAAACAAGCAGTTTACAAGAATAGTTAACTTCTAAAACTTCAGATAAGTGTATAAGGGATAGCATGCTTAACTTTGAAGTAAAAGGGCAAAACTTAATGCTTCTGATAGGTCCCTGAGATGTTCTGAATCTCCCTCTGCTTTCCTTGTTCTTCCTCATTAAGGTAACAAAAGACAGGGAGTGCATTTTTTAAAGCACCAGTGATGCTTAAAGAGTTTCCACTTCATCATTATTTTTTAGACACTGGAAGATTTCAGCTCACAACAGCATTAGAGACACTGGAATAATACTAATTGTTATGCTAAAACATCACACAGCCAAGGAAAGGACGAATGTGAATGTATGAATTTGCACCTGGCAAATTCAGATGGAAGGCAGGCACACATATGGAAACATTGGAAATATAGTTTAAGAGTAGAAAAATGGCTCTCAAGGGATTACAGCATAAACGACAAATGTTGTCATAAAGCAAACATCACATATGAGGAGAGCGGCAAAATAATTCCTCTCCATGCAGCTGCTTTTAGGTGCTATGTACCTACTTAAATTCCAGATCATATTTTGCCCTTCAAAGGGAGAACCCTATACTCAGCTCTAAAAATTATCGTGGTGTTTGAAAGTTGAAAAGACATCTGTAGAAGTCGATTTATTTCAGTTTTCTTAGTTGAAAGTGATTTCCCCCCTGTATAAAATAATATTCTTATGCTAGCAGTAGAAATGTAACTTTAAAAATCAAGGAAGCTATGAGAAGCCATAATATCCTTCGGCAGTGCAATTTAATTTGAGGTGACCCAAGAAAGGGAGCAGAAGTCAGATAACAAGATGTGAAAATATCGGGCAAGGTGTAAAAGGGGCTGTTGTATAATAATTATTACAGTAAAGCAATATGAATTAGGATGACAACAAAACTAGGACCCAGTCTTAAGTTTGAGTTTGAGTGATTATTGCTGACATAGAGTTAATTAATCATGACTGATAATTTATATTTTTCTATATGGCAATCCTATGCAAATTTGTATCCCATGTTCTGGATCTGGTTGGGGGAGGAGTCCTGAGATCACTGGTTTACAACATTGAGGAAAGAAACTTTGTTTCAGATATCATTGCTTTGGTTCATCTTTCAATGGATCATTTATTTTTCCCATGACATTATATTGCCATCAACGTTGGCTTAAAGAAAGAACAGCTCTTGGCAGGGATATGCCTCCTTTTTTATTACCAGAATTGTTAAGGTTTTCTCAGATCAATATAAGTGCTATGTATCTTAATAAATCCTCATGAAGTTGATCGCACCGTGCATTTTAGCAAACAATTGGGAGCAAATCTAAAACAGGCAAATTACATTATTTTCAGTCATCAATTATCTCCCTCTCCCCTCCCCAAAAGAAAGCAACTATTTATCTGGATGTAAGTCTTGAATGATTCGTCCTTAATTTGGGAGGTGTTTTATTTTCTCTCTTTACCTGTTTCATTTTATCAGTCCATTAAAGTGAAATGATTAGGAGTAAGAACATTAGTTTGAAAAAGCAAGTTCTGTCTAGATTCCATGTCTTAAATACCATAGTATGATCAAATGCATTTGTTGTTAGCTAAATTCTCATAAACTTAGAGCAGAAGCCAAGATAATTTAAAAATATTTTAGGTCTTTAAATTCTTAAACCATGTTAATTCATGGACAATCACATTGCTTTACATTTATAGTATAGATAGTCCTTGACTTACAACCATTTAATGACCAATGTTTAGTGACCATTCAACATTACAACGGCAGTGAAATAATTGACTTATGACCATTTTTCACACTTCCAACCACTGTGGCCTCTTCATGGTCACATGATCATAATTCAGACACTTGGCAACTGACACATTTTTATGATGGTTGCAAATTTCCTGAGGTCACCTTTTGCAACCTTTTGACAAGCAAAGTCAATGGGGAAGCCAGATTCATTTTATAACTGTGTGACTAACTACTTAACAACTGCAGTGAATTGTTGCAAGAAAATGGGGCAAAACTCCTTTAACAAATGTCTTAATTAGCAACAGAAATTTTGGGCATAAATTGAGGACTACCTACCAGTATATATGTATGTGTTCAATGTTTCTGTAGGATATTATAATATTGGAGATGAAGTGGGGTCAGTAGAAATGCAACATGGGAGCCCAGAATTACATATTATTCCTCAATTCTTTGCCTAGAATTACAGCTTCAGTGAGTTGGAAGGGCCATTCTTATGGGATGATAGTATAATGGTTATTCTTAATCAGAACATGTTAGAAGTTGAGACATCTTATCTTTTGATTAGCTTCACTGCAGAAATTGGAAACCCTCCTGCATTATGACACTTTTTTAAAGAAATGTAGGTTTCCTTTTCAACTTTGAAACTCCAGGTTCACCCCATAATAATCCTGCTCCCAATATCAGCCTTTAATTTCTTGAGCTGATCCCAGAAAAGCTGGGAACTTTTCTGCTCAGAGTCCTGTATAGATTGAACGTTATTGGAAGTGTCAGCTATGAGAATACATGGTGCAGTTAATTACTGTATTCATTGACCTTTTGACTTCTCTTAGAAGAATACAGATCAAACCATAAGTTAAATCAGCTTGGATGTTTAAAAGGTTCTTTTATTTCAACACCGCACTGCAGAAGTACCACATGTTGTCTCAGAACCTTTTCCTTTCTCTCTTTCCCTCCCACCACCCACAAAATCAAGCAACCTTTTAAAGATGAAACCCAAGGATGAAATGGCATGAAAGGGAAATTACTCCTTTCATCCACCAGAGGATGGTCTCTGTAGATCAGACTATTGTCTGAACACTGTGTTGAAATTCTATATGTAGTTGCCAGAGATTACATTATGCATGGACTGCAAATTAATGGACTTGGCTTTAAATACTCACTCACTTATCATTCACAGAAAATTACACTCATTCTAAAAGGGAGTGAGGCATGTGAGATATGTTCTTTTTTTCTCTGCCTGAGAATATCTGACAGCCTTACTGATTTAATGACACCCTGCCTGTCATTTCCTATAACTACTGTCACTGCTGCAGCTGCTGTTTCACCTGTATCTTACATAATGCACTGATCACATTGTTAATTAAACCATATGGATGGATTGGCTTCAGGTGACTCATCACCATACTGAAAGGTTTATAGCACCCTGAGAGGCTCTGTTGGCTTCTGCTTCTCTAATTTTGTTAGTGCAAAAAGGAAAAAAACCAGAGGAATTGAAGTGTATGTGTGCACTTGAGTGTATGGCATATAAACGTAAAAACCCGTGTCAAAGCCTATCTAAGCCAGCCTTCTGTTCTTACAGTGGCCAATCATGAAAAGGAGAAGTTGTCAAACAGGGTAGGAACACAATGGCATTATCTAACAGAGCCAGGAATATTAAGAGAAATACCAACTTCCCAAATATTTGGAATTTTTTCAAGCAGGACCAAACTAATCTCTCCCTCTCGCTTCTCTCACACACAGACACAGAAGTTTAATATGGCTTTCTGGAATAACTAGAAATGCAATTACAGGACATTATCCATTGCTAATGTATTCGGATAGTAACTATTTTATCCATGATTATGTCCATCAGAGTTCTTGAAAAGGCCAAAAATGAAGGCAAATCTGAAATTGAATTTCATTGTACAAAATGTTCTTTCATCACGATCTTTTTAGGGACAACTTATAGGATGACATCATACCTGTTCACAAGTTATTTTCTCCCACCATTCCTATTAGTATCCCATCTACAATAAGCAATGGTTGATATGATGACAACACACACACACACACACTTGAGGTATACAATACCGGGCATTGAAAATTTTCAAGATACAAGTGAAACCAGATTACATGCCACCATCAATTTGTTCTCCAGGAAGGAATTAAAAATTCATTAGCATGGCACTGATTAATGCTTCCCCCTAGCTATTTAAGATGGCACATCCTCCTTATGATTCTCTTCAAACTTAGCATCTTATTAAGTGAAGTCTCTGAGCGGTATCCTGTCAGCTAAGAATCCTTGATATATCAAGACCTGTAACATCACAGGAGTGACCTGAAAGAACATTGCAAGCAGAATATTTTCAGTTCACAGTTACTTTGACAGCTACTTTGTCTGAAAAAGTGTTTCATCAAATTTGAAAGAATTATTTTACAATCTCAACATTTAAAGAGGTAGGTTTTTTTTAAAGTTCAGGGCTCAGGACTGAGATAATTTTTTAGATTTGTATTTTCCCCCATTTCTTTAACTTATTTACAGATGCCGTACATGTAATCTTCCATCCTGTTTTAACTAAGGAAAAAAATGATCTTCTGCCATTTGTTTTCACTGTACGTTTTGATCTGATATTGTGTTTTATAGTTCAAGTCTGAAGCCACAGTCAAAAATATATTTAAAACAGATATTGTATTCTTATTACTTAATCTGTTTGCCCATATTTTGTTCAGTTACTCTGGAGAGGAAAAAAAACGATATCCATGTAACAGAATTCAAAATTATTCAAGATGTTTTCCAAATGGATCATCTGATGCTAAATTTTCAAGCTATTATATTTGAAAGACAGAGATTTGTCCAATAGGCAAACCAGAGCTGGGCAGTAACTATGAAAGACTGCTCCATATTGCTGATATGACAAAAGAATTGCAGCTGAAAATACAGAAAGATATATTTTTTACTTCAGAAGTGACTCTACTGGGAGAGCAGCCAGCTTATGAGCTGTAAGTTACTTGCAACTTTATGATCAGGCACCTGGGCTCTCAGAATGCCTTTTAGACTAAAAACAGGAACAAGAAAGTGTACAAAAGAAAAACCAATCTCAGCAAGCAGTCATAGCCATGCATAGAAAACAGACCAAAATTAGTACTCTTAAACCATAATTTAAACCCCTTTAAGGACCTCTTAAGAATGGGGTGAGGTCCACGGTAGACAGTTTGAGGTTGAAGCTGTGAGGGGTTGAGGCTGTAACATTGGGGTCAGGTTGGGTGTTCCAGGTGTTGTCTACTCTGTTGCTGAAGTTGTATTTTCTGCAACTGAGTTTGGAGCGGTTTATCTTGAGTTTGTATCGGTTGTTTGCCCGTGTATTGTTGTGATTGAGGCTGAAGAAATCTTGATAGGTAAGATGTTGTAACAGACAATTTTGTGCACTATGCTTAGATTGGACCGCAGGCGGTGCAGTTCTAGATTGTCCAGGCCCCAAATTTCGAGCCTGGAGGCATAGGGAATTCTATTGTGAGTGGAGGAGTGGAGTACTTTTCTTGAGAAATATCTCTGAACTTGCTCAATTGTGTTGAAATGGACAGGCAAATTGGCTTCATGTCTCCTACTCTGTCCATGCGTTTCTATCAACCCTTTAACCCTTTCTAGTTCTTACATGTCTCAAGCAAAACAGTGAGTCTGGGAGAAAGTGTCACTCCAATTCTTGTACTGGTAAAGCCCTCAGCTATCAATCCTAGAAGTTCTTGATATGCAGGAAGTCCTTGACTTACAACCATTTGTTTAGTATCAATGGCACCACAAAAAGTGATTCATGACCATTTGTTCACATTTATGTCTCTTGAAGAATACCCATGGCCACGAGATCAAAATTAAGATGCTTTGCAACTGGCACATACTCATGACCATACAGCATCCTGGCTCATGTGAGATGGGATCATGTGATCACCTTTTGTGAGCTTCTGACAAACAAAATCAGTGGGGAAGCCAGATTCATTTAACAACCGTCATGCTGACTTAACAACTGCAGTGATTCACTTAACAGCTGCGGCAAGGTAGGCTATAAAATGGGGCAAACCTCCCTTAACAAATGTCTTGCTTAGCAAGGGAAATTTAAGGCTTAACTGAGCTTGTGAGTCAAAGATTACCTGAAGTAGAAGCCCAGTATTATGAACTGTATTGGGGCTTTCATTATTACAAAAGGGTTTCCAGCTGCTTGAAGTCAAAGCTAGTGGTAGCAGGAGGATAAGATGGGGTAGAAGAGAACTGGCTGACAGGGCAACACATATTCTCTTTATCCTTATTTGCCTTTTCCCATGAATAAAAATGAAGAGGACCAGTATTGACATCTGATTGTGGGAGAAGACCCAACTATGCCTTCAGAATATTACCAAAAGTATTTATGGAAACATTTCTCTGAATGCCTTTATTATTAACTAAATGACAATGTTTTAGAAATATTTTGTAGAAAAGTAATTATAGTTCAAATACATGGTTCTGTAATAGCAGAAATACCACCTGCTCCATTTAATTTGAATGACAATATTGGTTACTCAAATATAGGAAATGTAAAAGAAAAATCATTTGGTTCTAAACCAATACATTACAGAAAAGGGATTCTGAAAAAAAAGACCAATTAGTTTGATATAAATCAATTAATTTTTTATTGTACTTAGGACTTGGCTTTTTCTTACTTCCATGCAATTAAATGGACAGAAGCAAACTTTTACACATAGCATTTTTACTACTTTCAACAATCGTGCTTTGTGACTGATCATAAGCTATCCACTGCCTTTTTACCACATCCAAAAGAAAATTATGTGAGACAGAGAGATAGAATGTTGCGTATAGGTAAGTTGAGTTGCTTTCTAACACTACTATGTTAAAACCATACCATAAAAAGATGCAACTAAACATACTGAGATACACTATGGTGGTGTAGAAAGTTACAAGGAATTTTGCTTGTAGCTGGAGCAGAAGTAAAATGTATTATTAGGCAGTCATTTATCTGAAGCATCTCAATTTTTCCCTTTATCTATTCTCCCTCTCTCTCACTCACTCCTTCCTTTCCACCTCTGTTGCTCATTCTTAAAAGCACTGAGTATAGTTGGACTGCAATTGCTCAGGCAAACTTCTCTGTCTCACTTTTATGCACATTTTAAATATAGTTTTGAGATATAGTTCAATATAACTGAGTAGTCTGTTTAATCATCCTTACAAGAATTCAGGGAGACATAGGCCTAAAGGCACCCTTGTCCTGTGACACGTCTCTAGCCTCCTGCCTTCTAAGCTTTGGATAGTGGTGAAAGCTGTCATGTTTGAAGGAGCATTCTATTGTTAGTAGGGTGGTAGATTGTGCAAGCAACTAATTTTGTTTGCTATAGTCCTGTTGTTTCTGTGTTTTATATTATATGGAAATTGCCAGGAGTGAGTGGGCAATACTAAAGTACTATAAATTACCAGCATCTGGGCAAAATAGTGGTTGTGCCAGCAGAAACAAAATCCTGCTGCTTTGTAAGAGTACATGAGAGTCAAACATCAACCAGGCTGTTTGCATGTACCTGCATTTCAACTTGAAGCCTATACATACCAATCAAAAGGTGTCACAATCTGACTAGGAAATCAGTTACTCTTCTGGGAACACCTATAATATCATGGAATATGCACACCTTCTTTGACCATTGAGACAATGACAAGAGATGACTTGTAAATCTTATTGAAGCTCTGTCAGAATGTCCATCATCCCTTAAACTCTCAGAGCACAGGAATACAGAGGTTTATATTATATGATGCCCTCTGTATATGAAGCATGACACAATATAACATCTGTATATCTCTGTTCTAATTGCTTAACAGAAACCTTAATTGCATTGAAGTTTTATATATCCGTCCATGCAACTGCTGAGTCTCAGGACCCAAAGGATTGTTCCTAAAACTAACATGTTGTATATGGTTACCTAAAATACAAAGATCTGGGAGTTCAGTTCAGTTCAGTTCAGTTCAGTTCAGTTCAGTTTAGTTCAGTTCAGTAGATAGTTGGAACTCCATAAAACAACATGTGGCTATTCATGTCTGATAAGAATGAAACTGGTTACACAATATATCTAGTAGTTAATCTTCTATATATATAAAAGCAAAATATCACTCATGCATCATCACAAAATCTCCAGAACCATAAAGTCTACAAACTTGAAATTCGGCATATATGTTCCTCTTGGCTTCTAGGTGCTCACTAAGAAAGGATTTTTTTTGAAATGACTATCAGAGCATTAGTATTTTGTATATTATTATTAACACACTCTGATGCTAAGGAGTTCTACTCCCCCTCCCCACCTGAAAAGAAATCTGTTCCAAATGCAAAACACAAGCAGAGGAGAGGAGTTGCAGTTTCAGTTTCAGTGCACCAAGTACAGCTTTAGTACAGAACAGTTGACCTAAACCATGCCCAGGCTCCTTGCTGTCTCCTTCTTGCTCAAACAGCAAATACTGCTTCAGTTTCCAAACAGCCCTCAACTTTCTCACACACTTACAGGACACTAGCCAGATGAATACCGATGGATGCTTCCATATGTCATTCTGTTACAGGTAGTCCTTGGGTTATGACCATTTATTCAACGACCATTCAAAGGTACAACAGCATTGAATGAGGCGGATTACAGGGGGAGCTCTTGAAGCTCTCACTCACACAGTGTGACTACAGTCATTTGATCACGATCTTGGTACTCAGGTGACCACCTTGTGATTTTGACATCAGAGTGAGCCATGATCATGTGTTTGCAATTTCTGATGTTCCCTCCTGGCCTCCCACAAAGTCAGTGAGAAAGCTTCCAGGAAATCGAAGTCACTCCCGCTAGAGCCACTTCTTTGGTCACTTGCCTGGGATTCTAACCTTTTCTTGCTTAAATATTCTGCAGACTTGGGGGTTATGACAGCAACCAGATCTGCTGGGATTTCTATCGCTTAGCAATGGGTTCATGTGACATTACACTTTACAATCACATTGCTTAGAAATGGAAATTTCAAGTCTCAACTGCCATCATAACCTGTATCATATTTTGCATAATAATATGAATTTATGAAAACTTATCCTCAATTTTTATATATCCTTTCAAGTGTGCCAGTTTTCCCCATAAGACATGTCAGTACAATGCCACTTTATTTCTATTTTGGAGATATTTGTATGCTGAAGTTGAATGATTATAGGCCCCTTTTCTGATATAATGACATAGTGCTGGATGATGGAGAAATTGTGGTATACCTTGGTTTATCTTCATATCAAATATATAATAAAAACAAAAATAAAATATGGCTACAGGGTTTAAATCTCTTGAAATCAAAGACTTTCAGCATCTCAAACACCCAAGAAGTTGTGATAAATAAAGTCTAAAAATTTTGACCCCTAATCTCACATAAACCTTGATGTTCCAGCAATTAATTAATTTATTAATTTATTAATTTATTAATTAATTTATTTATTCAACTTATATGCCGCCCCCTCTCCCAAAGGACTCGGGGCAGCTCACAACTAAAATACAATAATAACAATAAATTACCTAAAAAATATATTAAACAAATTGTAAACTGAATTAAAAATTAAAACCCCAAAATTAAAATAAACAAACCCCAAAGAGTCAGCACAGCCCAGATTGTAAAAACAGCCAGGTTTTTAACTCGTGGTGGAAGGTGAGGAGATTGGGAGCCAGCCGGAGCTCCAGCGGAAGAAGATTCCATAAAGTGGGGGCTGCCACAGAGTAGGCCCTCCCCCGGGTCGCCGCCAGGTGACATTGAGTCGCGGACGGCACCCTGAGGAGACCCCGTCTGTGCACCCGTACAGGGCGGTTGATATTTGATGCTGGGAGGAGTCGTTCTCATAGATATCCTGGACCCATGCCATGTAGGACTTTGAATGTTAACACCAAAACCTTGAATCTCACCCGGAGGGCAATCAAAAGCCAATGCAGGCCGCGCAGGAGGGGTGTGATATGGGAGTATCGGGAGGCTCCCATCACTACCTGCGCGGCTGCATTCTGCACCAGCTGAAGCCTCCGAGTGGTATGCAAGGGCAGTCCTAAATAGAGAGCGTTACAGTAGTCGAGTCGGGAGACAATGAACACCTGAGTGATCGTGCGCAGGGCATCTCGGTCCAGATATGGGCGCAACTGGCGAACCAGCCGGATCTGGGCAAAGGCCCCACTGGCCACGGCTCCCACCTGCTCCTCCAACTTGAGCCGTGAATCCAGGAGGACCCCCAGATTCCGTGCCCTGTCCACGGGGGGTAACACCTCCTCCCCCATGACCAAAGATGGAACCTCCGAACTGGACCGAGATGTCGGTATGCACAACCACTCTGTCTTGGCTGGGTTGAGTCGAAGCATGTTCCTGTCCATCCAGATCCGCACCGCTTCCAAACAACGGGACATCACAGAGAGAGCATCACTGATGTGGTCTGGGGTGGAGATGTATAACTGCATATCATCAGCATACTGATGATAGCTCACCCGAAACCACGGATGATCTCACCCAGCAGCTTCATATAAATGTTGAACAAGAGAGGCAAGAGGACCGACCCCTGGGGTACCCCACAAGTGAGAGACCTCGGAGTCGACCTCTGCCCCCTGCCAACACTGTTTGCGACGTCCGAGAGGTAGGAGGAGAACCACTGTAAAACAGTGCCTCCCACTCCCAGCCCCCGAGGCGCCGCAACAGGATACCATGGTCGATGGTATCAAAAGCCACTGAGAGGTCTAACAGGACCAGGACAGAGGAAAAACCCCTGTCCCGAGCCCTAGAGAGATCATCAATCAGTGTGACCAATGCTGTCTCCGTGCTGTACCCGGGTCGGAAGCCCGATTGGTATGGATCCAGGTAGTCCGCTTCCTCCAGGAAAAGTGGCAATTGCTGAGCCACCACACTCTCAACAACCTTCGCTAAAAAGCGAAGGTTGGAGACCGGATGAAAGTTGTTCAACACGGCTGGGTCCAGGGCAGGCTTCTTCAGAAGGGGCCTCACCACCGCCTCTTTCAAGGTGGCAGGGAACAGCCCCTCCCTTAACGAAGCATTGACCACTGCCCGGAGCCAGCCGCATGTGACCTCCCTGGAGGCATAAACCAACCAGGAAGGGCACGGGTCCAATAAACATGTGGTGGAACTCAGCTGCCGCATGATCCTGTCCACTTCATCCTCAGAAACAGGATCGAACTCAGTCCAGATTATATTAGCCAGACTGCTCACCTCCCCTTCCTCAGACCACTGCAAGTCCGAGCGCAACCCTTCCCGGATCCGAGCAATTTTATCCTGCAGATACTGGCCAAATTCCTCAGCTCTGCCACGCAGAGGGTCCGCCACCTCCCCCAACTGTAAGAGGGAACAGGCAACCCCAAACAGGGTGGCTGGGCGGTTATCTGCGGATGCTATGAGGGCGGAGAAGTAAGATCTCCTCGCCAACCCCACAGCTACCAGGTAAGTCCTAATATGGGCTCTCAACTGGGCTCGGTCGGATCCGGAGCGGGTCGCCCTCCACCTACTCTCTAGTCCCCTTCTACGATGCTTCATCTCCCGGAGCTCCTTGGTATGCCAGGGAGCTGACCGGGATCTGCGCCGAGTAAGGGGATGCATGGGGACAACCCTGTCAAGAGCCCCCATGGCCGACTGTTGCCAGGTAGCCACAAGGACCTCAGCAGGGCTGTGGGTGAGGGATGCAGGAAAAACCCCAGTTCTGCCTGGAACCTCTCAGGGTCCATCAGGCGCCTGGGGCAGAACCATCTAAGTGGCTCCTCATCCCAGCGGTGTGGGGCGGCTTGATGGAAGACCAGCCATAGGAGATAGTGGTCTGACCATGGAACAGGATGGATTACTGTAACACCATCCCCCAGGCCACTGTGCCACCGCTCCGAGACAAAAACCAGGTTGAGCATATTGCCCCCCTCATGAGTCGGGCCATCTATTATCTGGGTCAGACCCATGGACTCCATGGAGCCATAAATTCCTGGGCCAACCCCGACGACGCCCCCAAGGAGGGCAGGCTGAAGTCACCCAGAACTATAAGCTCTGGGAACTCCACCGCCACCCCTGAGACGGCATCGAGCAGCCCAGGCAGGGCAGCTGATACACAGCTGGGGGACAGGTATGTAAGCAGCACGCCCATCTGACCCCTAGGCCCAAACCTCAAGAGGAGGGACTCACACCCGCCTATCTCCGGAGCAGGGACCTCCTTTGGAAGCAGGGTCTCCCAAATAACAACAGCCACCCCTTCCCTGGGGTTGAGACCAGTGCATAACCCAAAAACCTGGGGGGCAAATATCAACCAGAGGGACTCCACCCTCCGGCCCCAACCAGGTCTCGGTGATGCAGGCCAGGTCCGCGGCCTCCTCCTCAATGACCTCCCGGGAAAGTATATCTGGTTCTTAAATGCAGTGGTTAAAATATTTTCTTAACTGGCCTGGATATGGAAAGCAATATTTTTTAAATATGTGGGCCCAATTATATATTTTATGGGGTTTTATTTTCATTGTCCTAAGCTACTTGATGTTTGATGAATTCAAGTAGACTAGACGCTAATCAATTACTCAACTATTTTATTTAACAACATGAAGAGTAGCAACCAACCAAATTGTACCCCACTATAAAAATATGAAATCTTGCTTATACAATAAAATATTAGACTGGCTATTTACATCAGACAAAGTAGTATACATGGAGTTGTAAAATTTATAAACATCAGTGAAGTATTATGTTATCTTCAGTTATACCAAGAAGTATTTGTGTCAAGATTATATTTCAAATTAGCTAGCTACTGTATATGTATCTATATTTTGAGAGTTATGGTAAATCCAATTTTTACAGAGATAATTCCTATGAAATGGCTAGATTTATATATTTCATATAAAATATGATAGGCTGTATTTAGCTTTTCTGTTCAGCAGTACTGACAGCACTACTAACTGACTACCACAAACTCCAAATCTACTGTAGAAATTCTTGCTGTAGGAGAAGCCTGTCTGTTTGAGCTTGGATTTAAGCCATATGCATCAAATTGAAAGAATGCAAGCATCTTTCTAACTGCAATACACATCAGAAGGGATCGGGACCCCATCAGAAGGGATCGGGATCAGATCAAACCCCAGCTCCTTTTTATACTCACTTACAAAATAAAATTGACCCATTTTGCACCAATGATAGAAAAAGAAACCAGCATACTGATAATGAGCCTCAAGTGGCGCAGTGGTTAGAGTGCAGTATCCCAGGCCACTTTTGCTGACTTATCGACTGCCTGCAATTTGGCAGTTCAAATCCCACCAGGCTCAAGGCTGACTCATCCTTCCATCCTCCCAAAGTCGGTAAAAAGAGGGTCCAGATTGTTGGGGGCAATATCCTGACTCTGTAAACCACTTAGAGAGGGCTGTAAAGCACTATAAAGTGGTATATAAGTCTAAGTGCTATTGCTATTGTTCTTTATGCTTTTGCAAAAAATAAACTTTGTAAATTTAAACAGAGTCACTCATAACTGCTCCTGCTAGGTCCAAGGAAATGTGCACAAAAAATGAAATATAAAGGAGGAAAAGGAAGCAAAGAATAATATATTACATTATATTATTATACTATACTAATTATATTATATATTAATTATATTATATTATATTATATTATATTATATTATATTATAATTATATTATTGTAGATTAACCTTAATGGCTACTCTCAATATTTCCCCAATACAATTTTATACTAATTCCATATTGACCAAAAAAGTATAATGCTGCTTCCAGTACAATGTACACTTCGTACCATTTTATATATGGCTGTAAATTTAAGCTTTTCCCCACAGTTTGAAACTTAAAAACATCTTATCAGATAAGACCAGCTTTTATGGAGAAAAATATTTTTGTACAACAACCCATTACAGATAAAAAATGCTGCAATCCAACAGTTTTCTTTTCATTAGGAGACTTTTTCCTTGATAAGAGTTGAGAAAGGATAACTAATAAATAATGGGCAATTTTCTAGTTGTAGCAGCACATCATTTGTAGGAATTTTTTTTTATCCTCTTGGTATATCACCTTATTTTCTGAAACTTGCTAATCGTTTCATATATATTTTATGCAGCACATTATTTTCTAGGCTGGCAACATTCATTTGTAGGTGCACAACCAAGATAATCCATGTTAAAACTGTTTGTGTTTATTGTCCTTTTCAGCTCTGGTATTAACCTTCCATCCACTTATAAAAATGGCAATTGTTGATATAATGAACCTTGTCAGGTAGTATAGACAAGAAGCACACCAGAAAAACTAGTTTACTATAAGCTTACAGTACATTAACAAAATCTTGCAAATCTGAATGTACATCTGCCCCCACCCACGCTTTACACCCTAAGAAACTAGGGCGATGTTTGCCAAGCCACATTCTTCAGCTGCCTCTTATCTGGCTGGAACAAGAATGGCAAAGTCCCTCATTCCTGGTTCTCCCACTCTCTGAAGATCACTGTCTTGCAGTCTCCTAATGAGAAACAACCATAGAGAAGGCAAAATAGGCAACCTCACATCCTCTATTTCTCCAGAGAAGATTGAAGGAGCGGATCTATTCATTGGCTTCTTTTCTTAGTGGCAATTGTCAGCTCTGCCTTTCACAGAACCATCTTCAGTTTACTATTTTTCTCAGAAGTCCAACCATCTATCTTGATCTACTTTCTTCTGCATTCCTACAAAGTATCTTCTTTTACATTCCTACGAAGCATTAATCACAAGTTAAAGAGTAAACTCTGCTGCGTTAATTGTTAATAAGAACCCTTTCATAGGCTCCCAGCTCTTGCATGAAACTGACCAGACCTTAAAATGGGTGCATGGTCAAAAAATGAATTGTTTATTACCACTGATTACCACTGTATTTGCAAATAGTCACTTTCTCCGTCACTCGCTAAATGAGGACTACCTGAATTAACAAGTGAACTATATGGGTGGTATCAGAATAATAAAATGTTTCTTATTGTGGAATGGTATCTAAAACAAACAGCATACTATATGAGAGATATCTGCCTAGCTATTTGATGAAACAAAATATTGTAGCAGACGGATGTTCCTTCTGAATTGCCCCAGAGTTCCCAAACCATCTGTTCATACTTTGAGAAGCTTTTTTTTAATTGTTTAATTGCTTCCACCTCTTTGTGACCCAAGGGCAACCCATTTCAGCAACTTTGTCAATAACTGCTAGAATTCTTGTATAATCATGTATGTGTGTGTCTTACCAATAGTAGTATCTAACTACCGATGTAGTCTTCTGATGCTTTTCAATCGCCTCTGATTTTTCCAAAGTTCATGGTTTTCTGCAACAACTATTGCCTTTGCATATCTAAGCTTTAATTTCATTCTTAATGTCTCCAGGGAGCAGTCTAGTACTCAATGATTGGTTCTTCTTCAGGTCCTAAGTATTCTCAACAAGTTTCTCCAGCACCACAATTCAAATACATAAGTTCTTCTTTTTTCAGCCTTTCCAATCATCCAACTGTCATAGTTATAAGTTACAACTGGGAAATCTATACTATGATTATATGTGCATTTGTTGTCAATGTGATCCTCTGTACTTCAATATTTTGCTCAGATTGGTTATAGTTATTTTTGTGAGTACCAGACATCTTTATTCCATGGCTATAGTCACTGAGATCACCCTCCCAATCACCAAGCTACTAAAGACTGGAGGGGGAGAGTTTTACTCTTTTAATTAGGTGAAAACCACCACAACCTTTAGAGTTGATTTTCACCAGCTGTGCCAATATGATGTATCCAATAAACATGTTCTTTGAGGAATCTACCTGCCTTGGACTTCTGCTTTCATTGGGTACGTTACTTGGAACATTGACACCTCTCCAAAGTTAAAGTTGTTTACTACTTAGTTTGTTCTCCATATACTTACATTGGGTTAATATTGTCTGTTGGCATAATCTTACTTGTTTTTAATACTGATTGGCTTGATTAGATTGGCTTTTGCACTTTCCTTCCATCAATGAATAATTCTTTACTTCTTCCATACTTCCAGTGATCAGTGAGAGATGTAAATTCGATGCTTCTACTGGTGGTTTCATTTTCACTTTCTATTTCTTCTAGTCTAATTATTTGTCATGATATATTCTCCATATAAATTAAATAAATAAGGAACACTATAGAAATTTGGTGCATTCTATTCCCTATTCCAAGTCTTCATTTTCCCCATAGTCAAGGAAATATAAATTTGGAACTCAATTCCCTTTTTGTTATCTATGACAGTGGTCGCCAACCAGTGGGCCGGGGACCACTGGTGGTCCGTGAGAAAATTTTGGTGGTCCGCAGAGAAATGTCACCCCCAAAGCAATAAATCCAGGCTGTACAGGAACACAAGGCTGCCCTGCCCACATGGCCCGAGGGAACACAAGGCTTGTGTCGCTTGCATTGCATACAACATGAGATAGTGAGGGGAAGGGGGAAAGGGCGGAGGGGGGAACTTGCCCCACTTGCCCCATGCGCCTGGCCTGGCCACCGGGCTGCTTCTTTCCACTTCTTTCTTCTGCTTTTGGCTGCATGCAAGGAAAGTAGCAAAAGTCTTTCTCTCTCTCCCCCAAACTCCCCCAGAAATGAATCTTTGGGACCCTGCAAGGCCTCCTGCTCCAAGAGGCTGCGCCATTCTGGCAGACCTTGCATGAAGAAAGAGAAGAAGCGGTATCCTGCGCTGCTTCTGCTGCAGACTTTTCTTGGCATGAAGTCCAAAAAGTGCTCTCTCTCTCTCTCTCTCTCTCTCTCTCTCTGTGTCTTTCCCCCTGAGAACGGAGCTGGAGACGGTATCCTGCGATCCCAAATAAAGAATGATCGATCGGTAGGAAAACAGGGTGGGGAATTTTCCTGCAGACTTTTTTGGGGATTTTCCCAGGTCTCTGGTCCACGGGATTTAAAATTATGAGTTTGGTGGTCCCTGAGGTCCAAAAGGTTGGTGACCCCTGATCTATGGGATGCTAGCACTGTGATCTCAAGCACTTCTATCTCTACTAAATGTAGCTTATATATCTGACAGTTCTTGTTCAGTATGTTCCTGAGCTCTGGATTGCAAAAGCTAGTACTAGTGTGTGAAATCAGTGCAACTATTTGGTAGTCTGAATATTATTTAGCATTTCTCTTTTTTTGCTATTGGAATAAACATATAAATTGATCTCTTTCAGTCCCTTGGCCACTGCTGTACTTTCCAAACCTGCTTATAAAGCAAACAGTACTTTGACTGCATGGTCTAGCAACATTTTCAACAGATCTGCTGATACTTAATCAAGTCCTACAGCATTTTTAGCAATATTTTTCTGAGCTCATTTTCTAGAATAGCTAACTCTAGTTCACTGATAAACTCTTTGCATTTGTCATCCTTTCAGACTTTTTAAAAAAGTTGTTTCATATATTTGCACAATCTCTTCTTTATACTTTCTTTCTACAATAGATCTTTGTCTTCTGGTGTGTGTGGTATACAGCCTTTCTTTGCATAGAAAGTTCCCCTGGTTTTTGTAATTTTCTTAAATAAATGTCCTGTCCTTTTCATTTAGTTACTATTATTCTTTGCATTGCTTAGATATAATGCCTTTTTGCTCTTTTGGGGAATTCAGTGTTTAGTTGAACAGATTTTCTTCTCTCTGTTGTTTTTCTTCCATGATTTTGATTTGCACCAGGAGATATTTTTGTTTACTTCACTTTGAACGATGTTACCAATTTCAGTTCAGATCAGTTCATCAGACGTTCTATTTATCAAATCTAGCAGGCTAATCCTAATGTTATATGTTCACCACTAATAATATTGCTGAAATCAAATTTATTGTCTGGATGAGTTTATGTAATTTAATTTAACTTGTAATTTTGAAATGAGGCTGTTATTTGAAGCAGGCCTTGTTTTTGCTAACCCAATGGAACTTTAATTTTGCTTTCAAAGTATACAGACAATTTGATCTTGGTATACTGTATAGTGACATCCATGTTTTAGGTTACTGGAAAAAGAGTTTGCTATAAATGTTTTAATCTTCTTGAAAAAGTTTATTAATCAGTCTCCTGCTTTGTTTTGTATTTATACATTTTATATTACATGTAAATGTGTATATGTTTATATATAAATGTGTACTATTATGTAGTGTTAAATATACATGTATATTTGCATTTCAGATGCTATTTTACTTCCAGCTTTGACTCACACCTGACCCATCACAAGACTCATCACATGACCTCACCTGACACACCCACACCTGAAGCCCCTATAAACAGAAGAACACTGACACCCCCTAAACTCTACTGAAGATGTTACTTAGCCTGGTAACAAAATGTTCAGAAACCAACTCATAAGCTCAGAGAACCAACCTTCACCCTCAGCTTCCAGGTTTATCCTTTCAGTCTCCTAAAATTATTATTAACATTTTGTTTAGTGTTTGGCAAAATACTGCAAGTCACTACTTCATTCTTTGTATGATTTTTTTTTTGTCTGTGGTAGTGGCATTCTTCTGATCCATTCTCAGCCCATTTGCTGATTGATAGAATGTCAGTGTTGATTTTTAACATCTCTGCTCTTACAACATCAAACGTGGTTTGGTTTATGGTTCTGACTTTCCACATATCAAAGGAATAATATATCTTTTCAGGATTGAATTGACTCTGGACATATCAGCAGGGAAACATCCTTTTGGCTTTAATCCAGTCACACCATAAAAATATGTATTATACTTGTCCTCTGCTTTTTCCCAATAGCTCATTGGGTACCTACTGGTACTGATCTTTCAGTATCACACTGACATTGTTGCGATTGTGAATCTGTTTGGTTTTTTTGGCAGGAGATTGGTGTAAGTTGCTATTTCCTTCTCAGGAAGAATAAAACAAGGCTGCCTAACTATATTTTATAATTGGACATTGTTTTTATCAAGAGTATATTGGAGAGGGAGATGAAATTTGGGTTTCAACTACTTTTATCTATGCTCCCTGGCTGCAGCCATTAGAATAAGTCATATACTGTATGTCTCACAAGAAAAGTTGTTCTTGTTATTACTACTAATAGTAGTATGAGGAGAAAGGTTATCCATTTACTCAATGCTTTTTAGCAACTTGAATAGCATTTCCTATGCCTTTGCTGTAAGTTATAATCTTATGAAAGATCATTATGATATATATGTAGAAATACATTTTTGAAGAGTAAAAATCTGCTTAATGAGAATTAACAGAAACACCACAACAGTGAAAACCTATAATAATATAGTACTCAAAAAGTGTTTGTTTAAGCAGCTGAAAAAAAGTTGAAGTATAGTACATTACAACAATATTTAAATCAGGAATAATATGGAACTTTTTAAATAATAGCGATTATTTGATATCTAAGTAAAAGTAATGAATAATTTATCCTATCCTTTGAAAAGCTTTTTTTAAAAAAACCTCAAATCCCATTGATCACAGGTACAATATTATGAGAATCTTTATGTGACACAAATTGAACAAATAAAACACATCAGTACTGTAATGTTTTTCATTACTTGAAAATATTTAGGGAAAGGAAAAGAGGAAACATTTCCCTTTCCACACAAGTAAACCTGTAATAGAGAATGAATTGGTGGGCATGGTGCTCAAAGGTCTAAAACATTTTCTTACATCAGTGAATCATTTTGGTCTACAAAATAAAAAATATATCTAGGAACCATGACAAAGGGATAGATAGACAACCAGCCTGAAGGAACAAGGTACTGAAAGTTCAGGGCTCTTTCACAATAAACCATTCCCCACAACACATGTGACCAGTGGTGGAATCCAAATAACTGGTTCTCTGCCCTAATGACCAGCTGAAAAAAGATCTACACACCGGCAGAGGAAAGGCTGTGGCAAAGGCAGGCAAGCAGGCTGGGCCACGGGGACCATGTGCTCAAGGCAAGCAAAGGAACCAGAGAGCAGCAGAAGCTATGCCATGGGCATGGCTCTAGGCACTGGCCAAGGCAGGAGAGGCAAGGTAAGGAGTGCCTGGGAGGGGCAGGGTGGGACAGGGCCAGGCAGTGGTGGGATCAGTCGGTTCTCCGAACTGCGCAAAAAGTTAACAACTCGTTTGCCCGAACTGGTGCGAACTGGCTGAATCCCACCTCTGCATGTAACCCTATCAGCTACAACTTAGCATATATATTTAGCAGAGGTTCTGGCAGGATAAAGTCCTGCTAACTGGGTTAATTTTAGAGTTATTAGAATCTTATCCATTTTCTGTTGGAAATGCCTTCCATGAGGAAAGCACCACAAGGATGGATAGAGATATAAAAGAGGCAAGGGGAGAAGGAGAGGGGGAGAGAGATTCCATTCTGCCTTTCCTCCAGAAGCTAAAGGCCACATATATAGCATAGTCTCCTCCATTTTTTTCCTTTCAATTGCTACCTGTGAGGTTGGTTGAGTTGAAAGAACGATTGATCCAAAATTATCCAGTAAGCTTGACTGAGATTTGCTTTGGGCCTTCATAGTCCTTCTCTAACATGTTAACCACTCCAACACACATTTCTTCTCCACTGGTCAGGGAAGCAGCAATAGCTGTCGCTTGGCCTTTGCAGCTAATCACTGTTTGGGCAGTGTGTTCTGTGTTGCCATGCCTTTCTACCAGGTTCTTTTTCTCAGTTCTTGGAGAACTACATATATGCAAAATAGTTAGCTGATTAGATTTAACCATTCCCACAACTCACTCATAATCTGCACGACTAAGTCTGTTTTGGACTAGATTTAAGATTAGTTGGCCAATTTAATTAAGTCTCTCCATAGTGTTCTGATAATACCCTAACTTCTCCCTCTATTTAAGTATGTTCTTGGAACATCAAATTAAATGTGTTTTGGGAACACAGCCAATGTGTTCATTTGGGGGTAAAGTGTTCTATTTTTGGCAAGGATTTTTAAAAAATAAAAAGTCTTATGGCTGCAATTTTTAATGGCTAGAAAACCAGGCAGCTCTTTGGAATATTTAGTGTCATACTCTTGAGAACAAATTGCTGCTGAATTCCTTACTGGGCTAAAGTAGATATTCAGGAGATATTCAGAGGTAGCTGTACATCCTTGGTCCCTTTTTTATGCATTACAGAAACACAGAGAGGGCGGTTTTACTTTCTCAGGATGAAAGCTGGTGGGATGAAAGCCTGATCTTTTCCATCAATAATAGTTATGAGGAGGTTGCAGAAGCTGTGAGTGGGAAGTGTGCCCTGCAGTTTTACAGTGCACACTGTTAGGTGAAGTATTAAAGCAACATTTTAAAGTCCTCTAACTCCCTCACAGAGATTTTGGTGATAACTATTGTTCTGGCCGTGGAATAAGCAGGTGTCTCTGTAATGATAACATTGATATACTTTCAATCCCATGCCAGGCTAAACCACATAACTTTAGTTTAAAACAATTGAAGGGAATTCAAGAATCATTATTCCCTAATAGCGGTAGCAGCTGAATGTACTTGCCTATGCAAAAGATGCAGGAGAATCAAAATAATTCTCCTGGAGAAGTTGCATCACTGAATGCTTGCCCGTATCTGCAATTCACCACCTCCCAATTTATTTATTTTATTTTATTAGACTTGTATGGCGCCCTCTCCCCTAAGGACTCAGGGCGGCGAACAGTAAAAGAAACCTAGTACAAATTACAATAAAAACCATTAAAAAATACAAGCCTAATCAATATTTTACAAAATTTAAAATTAATTAAAACAAATACTAAAAACCAACCCGCACCCCCCAAGGTCAGTCCCACAGCCTGTTGGAACAGCCAGGTCTTCAGGTCCCGGTGGAAGAAGCAGAGATCGGGGGCCAAGTGGAGGTCCATGGGGAGTTGGTTCCAAAGGGCAGGTGCTCCCACAGAGAAGGCCCTACCCCTGGGCACCGCCAGTCGACAATGCCTAACCGATGGTACCCTAAGGAGGCCCTGCCTGTGGGAGCGTACCAGGTGATCGGAATGTGATGCTGGCAGGAGGCGTTCCCGCAAGTACCCTGGATCCAAGCCATGTAGGACTTTGTAAGTTGTTACTAACACCTTGAAGTTGAAATAAATTTACAATATTCTCATAGATGCCTGTATCTATGCTATTCAATATCTCTCTCCATCCAAGAAAAAATGTGTTTGGACTTTAATAATCTATCTAGTTTGATGGAGCAAAATAGGAAAAAAAAAGAAGGAATCCTGCTCTTAAAAAAATAATTTACATTAGGTGTTTTAATATATACATCACCAATAAAATAGCTTAGACGCTGGTTTTTCTAGATAAATGAATTTTGAATGTTTCTAAGTCCCAAAGAACATAATCCAAAACATATGTGTTTCATAACTTGTTACCTGTTCAAGAATTTTTTTTTTTAAATTTGAACACAGCAAAAGATTCTGCCCATTGCCCCCATCTCCATCCCCATTCATTTGAATGTATTGGACACTTATCCTCAGTGATGGGATTCAATTTTTTTTACTACCAGTTCCATGGGCGTGGCTTGGTGGGCATGGTAGGGGAAAGATACTGTAAAATCTCCAGTCAAAGGTGGTATTTGCCGGTTCTCCGAACTACAAAATTTCCACTACCAGTTTTCCAGAACTGGTCAGAACCTGCTGAATTCCACCTCTGCTTATCCTGGTACAGAATTATTAAATACAGGAGTTTTTTTTGTGTGAAATTTAGGCAGCAGCCATAATTTACAAGAGCAGGGTGAAATCCATGCTTTGTTGTTGCTCTTTTTAAAAATAAAATAAAATGTCTTTGGAAGACTGTTAAGTTCTTCAAAATATCACTGAAGGACACTCAAAAGTTACATTTGAATTTGTTGCTGGCATTTTTATTCATTCATTTAATTGTCTCCAGATCACACATAAAATAGTTATGTGTTTGATTTGCTCTTCTTGATTTTGGAGTGTTGGATTCTTATCTACATTTTAGTTGCTGTTTCCAAGCAGAGGGTTTGGAATGTTTTCTATTATTGGGCGGATACATTCTAGGCCCAACAAATCCATTCCTTTTTTCTCTCATTAAAAAAAAGGGAATGGTAATCTTAAAATGTATCAATGGAGTCATCCACTCATCTATAGAATCTAACGTTTGAACTGTCTATAATTTAATTTATTTTATTATTTGGAAACTTCTATCTCACAATTCAGAGCTGCAGTCGAACTGCATCTCATCTTAGTTTCAGTAAATGATAGAATGTTTTTCATTTAGTTGTCCATAAAATTCTAAATTAAGACAATTCCCAGGTCAAATGTAGAGCAGTTAGCATTAAACATCTGTATTTGTGTTACGATGGTAATATATCTTGCCTTTGTTAAAGGCCTTGGGGATAGCAACGTCTTCCTGATTAATTCTTTAAAAAGAACAAAATCCAACTGTTATCTTGGTAACAATTCTAAGATGTTCTTGCTGCATACAATTTTTCCTGTTAGAAACTTTGATGTAGAAGTCATACCTGAATAGATTATTTGTATATCAAGGAAGGATATATCAGTTGAAGAGAGCTGAAAATATTTGATAAAGAAGCTGAAGACACCGGCAATTCTCCCATGAGCTGTTCAGAGCATCCAGTAGTGGGAGGTGCTTCAGTTTCTGCATGAGTCTAGGGAGCTCCTTTTCTCCTCCTCCTCCTCCTCCTCCTCCATGGGACTCCTCCCCAGCGTTCCCCAGTTTTGGCTCAGCCTCGTGCAGGATAGGCAGTGCTTTTTTGCTACTCCTTGGCCGAAACAGGAAAGATTTCTATTTTCAGGTTTGGAGACAGTTAATTTGCTTTAGGCTCTCTCAGTCTCCCAATTGTTTAATGATCTACTGACGTTGCCCCTTCCACCTGGCCATTGGAGAGCGCACTGTTGGGAAGTGCCTCTTGGCCAAAAGGCGAATGTCTGTGCCCCTTCTAACCACTAGCCACTCATTAAGTCAGGAGTCACAGCTGTTTCTAAATGGGGGTTGCCACAGAACGCCTTGCACCACACCCAGGGTGGAGGGCTTAGCCTGGTCATCACTCAGCCATTTAGCCAGGGTGGAAACCAAAAGGTGAGCGCACAGCCAGCACCTGAAGGAACCATAATTGATATCGACTTATAACCATCAGGTAGGGTTTGGTAAAAACCATATCACACATTCTCCAATAATCACCATGAGATAATAATAACGTTTATTTCAATTTGGAGACCTGAATCACCAAGAATACATATATATATATTATATTATATATATATTAATATATATATATATATTTTGTAAAAAAAGAGGGGTGGAGAGCAATTTTAGATCTAAAATTCGTATCTAAAATAAACAATCATTTACTTATGGTGATGTATACATCAATAGATCATAGATTTACATATTTCTATTTGGCCTTTGTAAATGCACAATATGTTCTTCCCTTCCACCCCAGGACCTTTACAAAGGGCCTTGCAGCTCTGGCTGCTCATCTCAGAGGTATCCCTGTACATCTCCAGTGTTACCTTGATGACATATTAATTTTATCATCTTCCGCTTATCAAGCAGTTAGAGACACTCAGACCACATTACTTTCACTACAACAACACAGGTTCTCAATTAATTGGAAAAAGAGTCATTTAATACCTTCGACTCGATTGATCCACCTGAGGGCAATCATAGATACGGTGGAAGGCAAAGTTTTCCTGTTGCTTGACAGACAAACCAGTATACAAAAATTAGTCAAGGAGATCAGAGCTCACAAGAGGGTGCCCTTAGCTGAACTATCAAAATTGTTAGGCAAAATGATCTCATGTATATCTATTATTCCCTGGCCCCGACTCCACACCAGATCCCTCCAGTGGTTTCTGCTTCCGTACCAGCAATCCGGCCGAAGCAACTCCAACTACAAGGTCAAGGTACCATCACAGGTCCTCATCTCCCTCCACTGGTGGGCCAGACCAGTCATCAACAGAGGTTGCCTTTTCAAAGAGCCCCACAGACTTACCATCATGACAGATGCCAGCCTGTTTGGATGGGGAGCTCACTTTCAGTCGCTCACAGCCCAAGGCCACTGGTCCTCCATAGAACAGTCATGCAGCATCAACTGGCTGGGGCTTCAAGCAATACACCTGGCTCTTCACAGCTTTCTACCACAGGTACGCAATCAACACATACTAATCTTGACTGACAACATAACAGCAAAAGCTGACATAAACAAGCAAGGGGGCACGCACTCGAAACACCTTATGCGGGAAACGGAGAGTCTATGTCGTTGGGTGGAGAACAACCTGCTCTCCATCAGAGCAGAGCACATATCGGGTCTGTTGAATACCCAGGCAGACTGGCTAAGCAGGGCTACGATCGACCAATTGGAGTGGCGCCTACATCCGATCCTGTTTCAAGAGGTGACCCAGAGATTCGGTCAGCCGGTGGTAGATTTGTTTGCTTCCCCTTAACTCCCAGCTCCCGAGATTCATTTCCAGGTATCCCTCACAAGGAGCAGAGAACTTCAACACACTCCACTGCCGCTGGCCCCAGGGCCTCCTGTATGCTTTCCCAGTGCTTCCAGTGATCCCCAAGGTCATCCAGAAACTGCTGGAGGAGAGGGTGGAGCTGTTGCTTGTAGCTCCATACTGGCCCAGACGGCCGTGGTTTGCAAACCTTTGCAGTCTGTCCTCATCAGAACCATGGAGGATTCTGCCGGACAGGGTGTCATTAACCCAGGGACCCCTTCAACATCCGGACCCTCAATAGTTGTACTTAGCCATCTGGAAGTTGAACAGCAACGTTTGAAGGGCGAGCAGTTGTTCTGATAATGTTATAGTCACCATCCAGGCTGCCAGGCATCCCTCAACAACTTGCATTTACGATGCCACATGTTTCTGCAAGTGGTATACGAAGTCGCAGGTCAATCCCACTTCTCCATCAGTGGCTCACATCCTTGAGTTCTTAGAAGTAGGGCTTGATAAGGGTTTATCTCCCAATACGTTGAAAAGGCAGGTGACGGCCTTGGCGTCAGTGGTCTCTCGTGAGGGTATCCCGTCTCTCTCCCATCATCTGTGCATACGGAGTTTTCTTCAGGGAGCCACAAACTTACATCCACCAGTGGTTCACTGTTACCCAACCTGGGACCTTAACAAGGTCCTTGTGGCCCTTACTAAGTGTCCCTTTGAACCCTTGAGGTCTACAAATTCTCACATACAAAGTTGTTTTTCTTGTGGCAATAACTTCTGCTCGTCATATTTTGGAACTGGCAGCCCTGTCGCTCAGGCAGGATCTTTGTGTCTTCCACTCTGACAGAGTGGTCCTTCGTCGGACCCTATGTTTATACCCAAAATTAATTCGGCTTTTCACAGGACTCAGAAGCTGATACTCCCTAATTTTTGTTCAAGACCAAATCACGAATTAGAATTTCAATGGCACCGGCTTGATGTGCGGTGAGCATTGCGAATATATACTCACCGCACGGCGTCTTTCAGAAAAACAGAAGCTTTATTTGTGTCATTTCAGCCACGCACTCAAGGCTGCAAGGTTTCATCTTCCACAATAGGCCACTGGCTACGGGCCGCAATAGCAAAAGTGTATCAGATTCAATCCTTACAGGTGCCAAGGGGCATAATGGCTCATTCAACCAGGAGCATTGCAACATTGGCAGCGTAGGCTACACAGGTGCCAATAATTGAAATTTGTCGAGCAGCAACCTGGGCCTCTCCATTGCCCTTTATTAGGCACTATAAAATTGATGTGTTTGCATCTGCTGAGGCTGCCTTTGGCAGAAGAGTTTTACAACAGGTCCACAGGGACCAGGAGAGCATTCCAAACCAGACAGAGTCCCTCCCGTAGGACAGGCCAAACTTTGGTATGTCCCACTACTGGATGCTCTGAACAGCTCATGGGAGAAAGGGCGTTGGTAATTACCTGATACGCCCATTCTCTTTGAGCTGTGAAGAGCATCCAGCCCCACCCACTTTCCATCTGGTGGGGTCCTGTTCCGGCCAATGAATTGTTAGGGCATAAGGGGTGAGGGGGTTTATTTTCTCATCTTCGCCAAAACTGGGGAACGCTGGGGAGGAGTCCCGTTGAGGAGGAGGAGCGTCCCAGAAAATAAGCCCAGCCTAGTCATGCAGAGACTGAAGCACCTCCCACCACTGGATACTCTTCATAGCTCAAAGAGAACGGGTGTATCAGGTAAGTACCAACACCCTTTCTAAGTAGCACAGCATGTTAAAAATAAAATAAAATAAAACAGAGCGGTAATATAAGGCCAATGGAGGCAAACATCAATTTCCTGAACATGTAACATTTTTCTACATTGGGTGGATTTTTAGAAAAATAGCACCATGGTAGGTGGACTTGGTGTGACACATATGTGGACAAGCAAGGACACCAATCAGAAATGAGGAAATCTCTTTGTTCCTAAAATGCAAATGCTGTTTTGTGCTGATTGAAGAAGAAAGCAGAGATTAATAAAGGGCCTCACCTTCTAAAAGACCAAGGGAAATTGAAACATCTGCAACATCCCTCTGGGTTGAAATCCTATCTTGTCAGCTCAGAACTCAATCATGCTCCCATTAGTACTTAACCTCTGAGTTTGATTCTTTTCAGTTAAAGATTATGAATGTGATTGGGAAATCGATTTTTACTAATAAATGCATTTCAGCCTTAGCTTTTAATATTTTTTCAGTAACTGATCAATAATTAAATTTAAATGAAACCGACAAGTTTGAATGAAACCTGAAAGAAATTTCACACAAATAAAGTAGCAAAGGAGTCTCCACTTGGCAATAGTTTGGATGGAATGTGCAGTTCAAAACAAAAGGATTGTCTCATAGAATACATAAGGAAGGTTTACTAAGGTAACAGCCAGTATCTATTTCTGATTCTAAAATGGATGGAAGGCTCATTGCCCCTGCTACATATTGGGAGACATCATGCATTACCTGGGAACAAAAGTGGGTTTTTTTAGTACAGAAAATCAATCTTTTTTTTTTCAGGGACAATATCCAGTAGGCAAACTTGTTGGTTATGTTGCCACCTAGATTCTATTTGGATCAAATGATTGGAGAGGACAATGCATTTTAAAATTAATCAAAAAATAGGAAAAATATTGCAAAAGAAGAATATGTTAGGGGCAGATGTGGACAGGATGGAAGATGTTTCTTAGAAGGATAGGATGAAAGATATTTCCAGGAATGGAACTCTCTTTTTCTATAAATATTTCCATGGGCAAAATGTGGTGAAACCATTTTTTCCCCTGTGTTTTAAAATCTTATGTGGGTGAAAGGATAACATGTCAACATTTTACATACAAGCATCTTTCCTGATGCCTCTGTCATATCAAGTGAGGGAATTCACTGTAGAAAGCAATTATGTTTGGAAGAGTTAGTGATAAAAGGAAGCCAGGCCACCAAAGAACATGATGGCTGGACATCATCAAAGCTGACACCAGCCAAAGCAAGAACCCAAAGTAGTCGTGCAAGATCGGAAGATGGGGAGAGAGGTGGCCCACAGAACTGCCAAAAATTGGACAAAACTGAATATCATCATCATCATTGCCTCTACCATGGTTGTTGCAGAATGCACGGGGAAGAGATGTTCCATCTATATGCAGCAAAGAGGCTGCAAGATTAAGAAACGGAGGTTTAGAGACAAGGGACAAGATCCATCAGAACTCCCACTGGTGAAGAAATGAACCACCCACTAGACTGTAATGTTAGAAAAGAAAGTTATCAGCTCCTCTCCTGCTCCTGATAAACTAGTGTGGACCCAGAAAAACAGAAAAAAAGAAAAGCAAACCCAATTCTTGAATCTCAGGGTTTGTTGTAAAAATACTGAGCTTTGAAATTGATTCTGAACTTGTGCAAAAACCCACAGATATTCACAGATATCGGAAAAAGTTTTAAAAGTAATGCATGAATTATTGGAAGCTGTAATGCCATATGTCTGGCTTCCAGATCCACAGTCCTTACCCATTATCTCAGATGTAAAATAGCAGCAAGGAACTTCCAAGCCAGTATATGGCATGCCATTTATGCTACTGGATACCATTTATTTCCTTTTGAAAGCTTCAAGGCAGTGAGGAACAAAATCCCTAGTTGCTTTCTTACAAATACAGAAGTATATCATATTGAAATAAAACATTCTTAAAAAGGACTGTGGATGTCTTATATTGACATCCAAGTCATTGGCAAGTTTAGATTCATGATCACAGAAGCATCTTAAGCAAAGATGCAATACAGAGGGGTGAGAAGCTGTTTGGATATCTCCCTTGGCTGGGGATCCAATTTCCTGTAGCTATGGTCAATGGCCATAGATGATCTCTTTCTGCCTCTGCATATGGAATTTGAATGGGAAGACTGCCACATGAACTCATGTGCTGTGCTAAATTACTTGGCATCTCCTGCTTAGCAGAGCTAGCCAAGTGACCATAGCTTTAGACAGGCAGCATATATAACACTGCAAATGTTGGCTTCTCGGTTGAAAATCTGGCCCTTAGTGACAAGGATGAAAAATTAACATTGCCAGCATTCCTGACTGCATTTGCACCTGTTGGCATTTAAGTAGTCAAGGACTGCACATACAGCAATACACATCCTGTAGGTTACTTCAATGCCAAGGAAGAAGACAGCTATTTACATCCCATTAAAATGTTTATGTGAACACATGTGGGAAGATCCAGGGGGCATCAGCAGAGAAATTCAAGAAAGAAATACAATTCTTTAGGCTGATTTGTACATTTAGCTCCTAATGACTATACTCAGGTAATTTAGTCCTTTTACCGGTACTGAATTCCAGTAACAATAAGCCTCACATTCCCTGGCTTCATTTCCTGGAAAGAGATTTCTTCACTTATTTACTTTTTATTTCTGGCACATATAAAATCCTAAATTTGCATTGCTTGTGTTTCTTGTTTGCTTAGGCAGAAGAGCATAGTGATAAGAGGAAAGTCGCATCCATCCTTCATTTACCTCCATCAGCAACTTTCTAAGGGAAAATGTACATAAAATGCAGCTGAGAATCTCTTCTCACCAAGAGTATATAATTACAGGGCTAGTGTTAAAATTGAGGTCTGCCTGAAACTGTTCCCTTGATCTCAAGAAAACACAAGACTGTACATACAGAATAAAACACAGTAGTTTTCTGAGGTCCAAATCCAGTTTACATTCTAAACCAAAATGAAAATAATTTTATCTGTTATGTGCATTTATATTTGGGGTATAATAAATCCAGTATTTAATATACATTCAATCTTTGTCTGCCTGAGAAAATGGTAGCTCCTGACCACTCAACATGTTAAGCTATGTTTGTAGTAAGTTGTAAGCTATCGTACTCTGATGCAACACCATCTGGTAGTACCAGGGTAATAGGATAATTAGAAAGTTGAAAAAAAGCATTCAGGTAGTCTTCGACTAACAATTCATTTAGTGACGTTCAAAGTTACAAAAAAAGTGACTTATGATTGTTTTTCATGCTTATGACCGTTGCAGCATTCCCATTGTCACGTGATCAAAATCCAGAAGCTTGGCAACGGAAATGTATTTATGACGGTTGCAGTCACAGGTCACCTTTTGGAACCTTCTGACATGCAAAGTCAATGGGGAAGCCAGATACACTTAACAACCATGTTACTAACTTACTACAGGGATTCACTTAACAACGGTGGCAAAAAAGGTCATAAAATGGCTCAATTGTGGTCATACGTTGAGGACTAACTGTATTCTAAAAAAGGGCAGTTGCAACTTCTGCTTCATGGTCAACAAATCAACATGCTGGTTGGGGAATTCTTGCAGTCCACATATCAAAACTGCCAAATTACAAAACCAGAATATCTACTACAGAACTTTCCCTTTAACTACTGTCCCAAAGGTGCTTTTTCAAGAGGCAACTGGGCTTCCTGGTTTTTCTTTGAAGACATTTCGCTTTTCATCCAAGAAGCTTCTTCAGTGAAGAAAGTCCAGTTGCCTCTTGAAAAAGCACCCCTGGGACAACCATGACCTGGATGACTGAGAATCTCTATAGACCTTTAACTACTGGTTTCTTATACTTGCAATGACCTAGTCCTCCTGCAGTCCACATTACAAGGTGAGATCTTCAATTTTATTTCTGCCTCATCATCACATCTCTTTTCCTCTGGTTGCCTTTAGAAGGAAGCAATATCTGGGAGCACTGGGCACCTGTCTCTGTCATTGGAGCCCATCAGAGATGGTATTCAGCAGGTTCTGACCAGTTCTGGAGAACTGGTAGTGGAAATTTTGAGTAGTTTGGAGAACCAGCAAATACCACCTCTGACTGGAAATTTTACAGTATCCTCCCCCTGCCACGCCCACCAAGCCACACCCACAGAACTGGTTGTAAAAAATTTGAATCCCACACTGGAGCCCATGTTCCTCAATATCAGAGGAAAGATCCAGTTGCAGGTATTTTCCGTGCCCATTAACATCTGGATCATATTACCATATGTGGTGGACTTGTTCGGATGCAAAAAGATATTGGACTAAAATCCACATATGGTTGGAAAAAATGATACAACAACACATAGACTTGAAACCAGAAATATTTTTATTGGGAATTATACCAGATATCTACAATAAAGAGTTGAAATATTTGATTGTAAATGTTTTAACAGCAGCTAGAATTGTATTTGCCAAAAATTGGAAGAATGATAAAATACCTATGCAGGAGGAAGTGATTAGGAAAATTATGGACTGTGCTGAAATGAGTAAATTGACATTTGAAATTAGAGAACAAGAAGTAAACAATTTTACAAGATATGGGATTTGTTTTATCAATGGTTGGATAAAAAGACTTGGTAATGCAATAGACTATATAATTTTGTAATAGAAATATAATAGGCTGATATAAAATATAATATTGATATATATATAACCATTGGATGAAAGTATAACATAAATTTTAAATTAAAAATATATCTCGTATATATGATGAAATAAATAGTTTAATTGTACACAAGTAATAATTGATAAATACATAATGTTTTATTGATAATATGAGAAATTTTCTTTTTGATAAATTGTGAGTGATGAATATGAAAGGATGACACAAAGGATTTGTAACCAACTGACACACTGTATGTATATATGGAAGATGGTTTTTATGTTTTGTATGTCCTGTTTGTATGTTTGTATCAAAAATAAAAAACTTTTTTATAAAAAAAAACATCTTGAGTCCTGCCTCTCCTTTGATATAATGACTAATGAAGAGGTTGGAGTTGGGGAGAAAGAGCACTTTATAGGTAGGTGATTTCTGAAACGATCAAAGAGAATGCATAAATAACCTTCATGGACCTCTGGAATCACCAGTTTTGTGATGTTTTAAATAATATAATATTGGCCCACCAAGCAAAGTACACAGAGCTTGTTGGCAATCACAGCCTCATGACTTCACATAAAAAAAGTCTTCTGATGCCAAAAGCCAATTAAGGCCATAAAAGTATCCTTTAGGCCCAACAAGTTTCTTTACAACCACAAAAAGAGCCATTTATAGCATAATTCTATACTAGGAATGAGCAGTGTATTAGCATCTACAGTAGACATTAATAAATTTCTATCAGCCCTAGCTAGTAGGGCTAAGATGCTTGGAGTTGCTATCCAACAACATTTAGAGTACTTGTTTTATTATATTCTGAAGTTGTTTGGTATTGTTCAATGTCTAGAAAGTATGAGAAAGATGAAAATAAACTAAAACATAACAGCTAGGAAATATTGCATTTTGATCCAGGACTATGATGCAACAGATCCATAATCCAAGATGGTAAAGTTGTTTCTGGCTCTAGGGGATGGTGCTCATCTCCGTTACAAAGCTGAAGAGCCAGCACTGTCCGAAGATGTCTCCGTGGTCATCTGGCCGGCATCACTATATGCCAAAGGCGCATGGAACGCTGTTACCTTCCCACCAAAGTGGTCCCTATTTTTCTACTTGCGTTTTTACATACTTTTGAACTGCTAGGTTGGCAGAAGCTGGGATAAGTAATGGGAGCTCCCTCCGTTACGCGGCGCTAGGGATTTGAACTGCCGAACTGCCAACCTTTCTGATCGGCAAGCTCAGCATCTTAGCCAAGATGATAGTTATGACCTATAAAACATGGTTCGAGACCTGCTTTCACTTAAAAATAAATAAATGAGCAGATCCTGATATCATCTGCCATTGAACACAAGCAAGGTGAAAATCCTCACTTAAAGGGAAATCTGGTGGAAGGGAGGTTCGGAAGTGGGCGTTTTCTGCAACTCTTCTTATGGAACCATTTGCCTCCAGCAGTGAGAATGGATCTTTCCCTCATGATTGCCAGTCAGTTTGTAAGACCTGTCTCTTCTGAAAAACTGTTGGCACCTGAAAGACGGAAGATTGTATAATATATTCATGTGGATAAGACTTTATGCCATGACCATAGTCTACGAACTGTTACTATGTTTGTAATTAATTTGTGGTTTATCGTATCATTCAATTTTTGTAAGCTGCTTGGAGTTGGCCAACATTACAATCTCTGTAACAAAATATATGTAAGCCAAAAATTAAGGAAGCATTTGAAATTCTAAGGGCAATACAAATAAACATGGCCTACATGTGAGGAATGGCTGAAGGAGGCAATCAGATCAGCAAGTAGATTAAAGACATACTTGTCATGAAGGAGATGCATTTTTTAAAATCCCTCTTTAAAACAGCTCTATAGTTGATGCTGGTCAAATATTGAAATAAAATGAACGTTAATACTTTTAGCCTATAGATCAGGGGTGTCAAACTCACGGTGTCACGTTGTCATCACATGATGTATCATGACTTTTCTCCCTTCTCTAAACCAGGGGTAGGCATAGCCGATGCATGATGCATCTGGTCCACGGGCCACAAGTTTGACACCCCTGCTATAGATATAGCATAAATGTTTTGCAGTGAATTAGAGGAAAAAGCCAAGTGTAACCTTTTGTTTTAAAAAAAACTCTCAAACACATCAACAGAAAGAGACTTTTTAGATGATTCTCTTTTGTAATGGAATCACACTAATGTTGAGATACAGGGCAGTTATGCAGATTTAAGCAGAAGGAAGGAAGGAAGGAAGGAAGGAAGGAAGGAAGGAAGGAAGGAAGGAAGGAAGGAAGGAAGGAAGATCCAGAATAGTTTTCTCTAACAGACAATTAAGTGTAACTATCAAAAGTAATAATTCTTAACAAAAAACTTCACTCCCCTTTCAAGATAGCTGCTGCACAGTAAGGTTTCTTTTCTCTCTTACCAATGATCTGCTGATTTCACTGCTAAATCTGGTTCTTTGGCAATGCTGCTCCCTGGTTTTGAACGGGAGCACTTAGGAGTGACGCAAGATGACTTTTGGATGATCGTGGATCCAGTGGGGAAGGTTTTTTTTTGAAGATTCCAATTCCCTCTGGAAGCAATTGAAAAGTCACTGGGCGTATCCACCTTCCTGTCAAACAGTTTCATTTTCTAAGCATGCTGGAATTTTAACTTTCATTTTTTGACTTTATTGTTTTCTATTTCTTTTTGCTTTAAAAATTGATCAGTGATTTAATGCTGATTTATTTCAACCCCTTGCTGGATAACCTTTGTTTCCTCTGTATGGAAAGCATGGCAACGTTCAAGGTGGTGTGGAAGAGACATTAGACTGGATTCTGTATTTTTTTGAATTTGAACAATACCTGGAATTTATTTATTTTTTATAATTTTGGATTGAAGATCAATGAAGTGTATTTCATCTGCTGTTCTGAAATTTAACCCTGTATACTTCTCCAACATTACAGTCTCAGCTAGAAGGGAGACAGACAAATTACTTTCTCTACAAAGACAGAGGGAGACTGGATGGATTTAGTACAGTTAATTGGTAGCTACTTCTGTTTGCAGTCTGACTCGAACATAGGCCTATTCTGGAGACTGAATTTACTACATTTAATTAAACAACAAATGATAAGAGAGGATATTAAGAAACAAACATGGACTTTTGACCCAGGACGATCTACTTATAACTTCTGGAATGATCTGGGATAGTTAAGATGCTGTGGTAAATTTTCTACGAGTGGATTACAATAGCGGTTTGTTGACAGAGAGTTTTGAAATTTTAATTTTGTTCTGGTTTACTGTTATTGTTTTTTCCTGTTAACTACTTTGTCACAAACATAACATATAGGAGACAGGTCAACAAGTCTAAAAATTTTGGGAGGGCCTGTGTTGCAAGGGGTAGGAACTGATGTTGTAGTAATATATTAATTAGTATTCAACTAGAGGGGATAATATGTGTATAATGTGCTGTTGTTTTGATGCACCTTTTTAATAATGTTATGATTGCTCTGTATTTTGTGTGGGTTTTTAAAAATGTCTTCTTGGACTTTTATTTAGTTTTGGATTTTGTATTTTAACTTTGTTCTGAATAAAATAAAATATAAATGCAAAAAAAAAACCACCTTCAAACCATGCAGCTGAAGACCTACTGAGATTTGTTTATTAGTCACATAGAGATACATTTTGTGAATATGAGAAATTCACTGAAATTAACACATCTCTGTGGCATCTGCTTTTATTTCCTCCCTTTCCCCCCTTTTTTTGGTCACTTACTCTAACTGGGACAATGAAGTGAAATCTAAGCACATAGTAGCTACTGGCTTGTTAAAAACTGGCCCTGATACTTCTCAATCAAATGTTAAAGGCTAAAAAAATCTTTAAATGTTGTGACAAAGAAGGCCATTCAGTGAGCTGTGTATACTTGCTAATAACACATAGTATGTTTGCCTCTAATTAAATAGAAGACTACAAAGAGAAAGACTGGGCAAGCAATAGTCTGCCTGTCCAATAATTAACCTGAATGTCAGCAGAAGGAAAAGTCACCCAAGAAACTGCCGGAAATGCTCAATAAACCAATGCAAATTAATTACTGGAAAGCAATACCTAATTATTATCAGTTACAACTGCAGACAATGTCAAAGCAGATTATTTATATCCATCTTGAGTTGAAACACTAGATTGAAGAAATAGAGGCGGGGGATTATAAATCTAACAAATAAACTACTATAATAAGCAAGCAAGGACATATCTAAACATCCCAATATTGTAGACGAGACAATTTATTTTGTTTCCACAACACAAAACTTGTCTGAATCTTGAATGGTGAATGCAGAAAGAGACATGATTAACTATTTGAAGCAAGCAGGGTGCACAGACACTGTAAATCCATCATTCAATTCTGCCCTGACCTCTTTTTTGACCTGTTCATAAAAGCAAGGTAAGTTATCCTAGCACCCAACTCCATCCAAGGAATTAGCATTCATTTTCTGAATATCTAGACCAAACCATCGAAACGCATTTTCGCTTGCACAGTGCCATGCACTTCCATTGGCCCTCCTGTACGGCAAGTATAAAAAGATACCATTGGCTGAAAGACTCTGTGGCTCAGGAGAGGTGGACACTGAGAGTCACATACTCCTTCGATATTCCTTTTATACAGAGATTCAGGAAAAAACACATTCTTCCAATAATTGCTAGGCATCCTGGCAGTTCCGACACTGCTTATCTCCAGTGGCTGCTTAAGAATGAACAGTCCATAACTATAGTGCATGTGGCTAGATTCTGCACAGAAGCACTAGGGATTTGTCGGAAACACATGTCTAATCCATCATAGTTATTTTATATAACAAATGTGGCAAACCCTTTGCATTGCTTATTCCTTTCCTTTTCAGTATTAAACTGACAATGTGGCCACACAGTTTATGGATTGTAATTTTAGTATAGTTAGACCATGTGTAATTGACAGACTGGATTTTATCATAGATTTTTTTTTTTTAATTCACATTTATATGCCGCCCTTCTCTGGAGACTCAGGGCAGCTTACAATCTTTGAAGCACAACCCAATGTGCTCAGCTATAGCCTTCATTCCATTGTATATGCCTGCTTATTACTAGGGCTTTTGCTCCCCCCCCCCAAGTGGCATTTTTACAAAGACAGCTTATTGCCCCCAACAACCTTGGGTCCTCAGTTTACCTATCCCGAGGGGATGGAAGGCTGAGTCAACCTTGAGCCTGGTGGGATTCGAGCCTGCACTAACTGCAGGCAGCTGGAGCTAAGTGCTAGGTGTTTAACAGCCTGCACCACCAAGGCTCTTTTAGTTGTGATTTTAGTTGTTATTTATTATTTTATACTAGAATTTTTAATTGTATATTTACTGAGTGTTTTTATTTGTTCTGGTCTCTGGTCTATGATTGTAATAAACTGAAAGAAAGAAAGAACATCTACCCTAGTGTTTCTCAACCTTGGCCACTTGAAGATGCTAGTTGGGAAATTCTGGGAGTTGAAATCATACACATCTTCAAGTGGCCAAGGTTGGGAAACACTGATCTAGAATGCCATTCTAATGGATTCTAATATACACTCCACAACTCTGGGAAATTAAAGTGGCCCTCTGGGAAAGCTGGAGGAAGAGTGCCCTGTAGTAAGAGACAGGTGTTCCACTTTACTTTTATTTTTGCGTATCGCACCTGGCCTCTTCTGTAACTATGAGGTTATGCTTCCTAACAGCTTCTCAAGTAGAATGTTTTCCTGTACCTGTTATCAGAGAGTAATTTTTCTCACTTCCTACGTAAGATGCCCAGAGATTAATTTTGTATTTCATGCAAACACAGCAGAGAGCAGCCCCTCAGCTTATCCATGGCTTTAGCTAATCCTGATAAAGGTAAAAAGGATTGGACAATGATTAGTTAGGAAGGATATAAATTACAGTGAAAAGTCACAAAGACAATTGTCATCAAACCATTTTAGAACTGTTGCCAAGAAAACTGCCCCAACCAGAAGCTGAACTCGGCCTGAATGGTGCTTTGCATTAGCATTCATAATGTACATGTTTGTGTATTTATAAAGTACACAAATGTGTCTGTGTACAGATAATCATCCAAATGTTGTGTCATCTGGATGAATAACATAGAATTATTATATTGACAAAACTGTCTCCCTTTTGTACGTTGTTTTAAATAACTAAAAAGTAGCATTTCTATTTCCAGCCTTTTGTGGCTAAATGTGAAATGTTTTTTGTTATCCAAATGAATTGAGAATACTTCAGTGCTTGAGTAAGAGGAGAACAGAAAGGGAGTCTGAGTTCCAGAAAGAAATCTTTCAAGACTTAACATTTCCAAAATGAAATTAGACAACACCAAATAAAAGTTTTGAGAGAAAAAGAGAGCATTTGAAGCCTGGATGTGAAGGAATATCGCAGAGCATCTGATGTGTTTCTTTAAACACGCTACACATCATTTATGCAAAAGGAAATACACTGGCGCCAGAGACATGCATAGATGGGAAAGTGCTCAATGTAATGACAGTGTTTTCTTAGCCTTTAATAGATAGGAGAGTTCTCTCTTCTTTTGTTGCCCAAACAAAGAGCTTTTTTTTGCTTTTTAACAAACAAGGAATCTTTTTTTATGCAGTGGAAGAATGATTATGATGTGGATATTGCAGATTTGTGGATATTGCAGATTTTGAGAAAACTATCGATGCACTGACCTTTAAATGTTGTTCTCCAAATAAATGCTATTGAGAAAGTTTGAAGGACTAGAAAATGAAAGGAGAATATTGTCCCTGAGCAAGGAAAAACCTAATATTCTTGCTCTTGCTGTTTGTGCGAATCTTGAAAGCTAAAATGCGGAATAGTGCAGAGTTTGTTGCAGAAATCAAATCCAGAAAGAACACACAGATGACTGATTCAGCAGGATTCATTAACTTCTTTATATACATAATAATATATGAGTAAAATGTACAATACCAGTAGATTCTTCCAACATGGTAGTAGTTACAAGCAAAACACAAGCAGCTTCAGAGCTCAGAGCAGATTAGTTTCAGTTCTCAGCACACCACTCAGAGCTGCAGGGCCACGCCCAGGCTCCTTCAGTTTCTAATTCAGCTCCCATTGGCTGATCTGTTCCCATGTTATTCATGGACTAACCTTGTTACCATGTCTCTGCCAGTTCATGAATATTCTGACAAACATCTAGGACTCTTTCTTACCCCACATCTGCATGAGGAGCCCCTGATGCTACTCACATTGGACTTCATCAGCGCTATTTATCCTGCGTGGAGTTAGATCCTGGGTATGATAGCTACCTCCTATCTCTGAACTAAAACCAAATGAAAAATGATTGCAGGAAAAGCTTAGATGCCCCGTAGTAACTAAGATCCAGGCAAACAAGAGATACAGATAAAGAACAAAGGGATAAAGAATATTTGAACACGGTAGAAACGTTGTAGCCCTTTCACTGTGTGGGAAGCAAAGGGAGGTATTAGTATAACATCCTATTCAGGAGCATTGTGTAACAAATCACACAATTAAATCCTATTCAATCTGTCAACAATCCTTATTTATTTTGGGAGCCTGTCAATTGAGGATATTGCAAATTCAGAGTGCTATTCAAATAGTATTTCCTTCTACCTTCAGACTTTCTCTCAACCATGGTAGTGTGTCAAAATTGTTAAGTTCGTGTTCTAACCCAAACCCTTTTCCAATAAAACAAACAGGAACCAAAGGGAACAGAAACCCTTTAACGATTCTTACGAGTCCCTGTTTAAAAGGCTGCTGCAAACTAATTAACTTTGATAAGCATGAGCCTTGCCAAAGCTGTGCGAGGCTGCCAAGAATAACAGATAAGGTTACCTAGAAATATTTTACAACACAAGAGTCTTCAAATACCAACTCAGACACTGCAATGTCCACGAGGCTCGAGTTTCAAAATGACTTTGCTTCCTGCAAAGAATGTCCGATTCACAGCTGGCTTTTATCTTCTTGAAGGAGGGGCCATTACCTTGCAGCCTTACTCCCGAGTTGCCCGTGTTGCTGCAGCTGCTCTTTGCTGTGATCAGCCCTGCCTGCACGCGCACTTGTACATGCTCCTTGGGAACCTCCTCATTGCTGCTGCCAGCCTCCACAATCTCTGAAGGCAGCAGTCCACTCCCTATTGGTCCTGGCTCCTCATCTGAGTCCTCGCTCTCCTCAGCCATCCGCACCTGCTGCCAGCTAACCACAACAGTTTGGTCATAATATACCACTTTATAGTGCTTTACAGCCCGCTCTAAGTGGTTTTACAGAGTCAGCATATTGCCCCCAACAATCTGGGTCCTCATTTTACCCACCTCAGAAGGATGGAAGGCTGAGTCAACCTTGAGTCTAATGAGATTCAATCTGCCAAACTGCAGTCAGCCGGTAGTCAGCAGAAGTAGCCTGCAGTACTGCACTCTAACCACTATGCCACCGAGGCTCAGTTGTATGTGAAGCGCTGCTCCATTGCCATGGAGAATTGAGAAGTCTTTATCGCAAAGGTGCTTTTTTCAAGAGGCAACTGGACTTCCTGTTTTTTCTTTGAAGACGTTTCACTTCGAAGAGCCAAAGCAGCTTCTTGGATGAGAAGCGAAACATCTTTTTTAAAAAACCCAGAAAGTCCAGTTGCCTCCTGGGGAAAAAAAAGCATCTTTGGGACAACCATGACCTGGATGACTGAGAATCTCCATAGACATTGAGAAGTCTTTAGTTCTGCAGGCTTAGAATCTGACTGAGAAAACTGGGAGAAAATATGAAAATGAGTAACAGCTATGCATATAAATACAAACTGCAGCTCATCATCCTTACCAGCAGAACGTAGAATGAATTCTTTCCTTTTTTTTACTTAACGACCCTTATCAGGATTTGCTGCAAGGTGTCAAAAAGATGAAGAGGAATAACTTTTTATTAGTGCTAATTACCTCGAGAAGGGGAAGAGGGAACCTCGGTTTCCATTGCAATTTTTCTTTTCTTTTCTGAGACTGTCACACTATGAGAGAAACTGTTCTTTTCCAATCTTGTATGGAGGATAGTTAAGGCCAAAATAGCCAAGATACCGAAATTTTGATTTGAAGTTTCAACTCTTCCACTGTCCTTCACTAACAGAACATTTTAAACCAAAGATTGTGAAAGAGGGATTTATTATTGTTTTTCCCAGTGTTACGATTGTAATTAAAGGGAAGGAGAGCAGGGAGCCTCTCAATTGGCCTTCCAAAGGCTGGAATTTAACTGAATATTTCAAAATCCCACAAAATAAAAATCTCCAGAAAATGTTAACCCATTGACATTTCTTCTTTTAATAAACAGCATGCTTTTTGCTTTTATTTTGTGCAATTGCTATGATGATTTACAAGGTGACTGTACAAGAATAGCAAACAAAATGAACTGGAGATTAAATTGATACCCTCTCTGAATGGGATGGACGGTTATTGTGTGAGAATTTGGGATACAAACAGCATAACTTGTTCTCCTTTTTTCTCATGTTTTTCTCGGATGACAGCCTTCAGGACAAAGAGCGGACCCAGTGTATTCTTTGCTCAAAAGACTAATCTGAATTTGAGAGTCTAAATGTTATTGGAGGCATAGTGGCACTCAGCTTCAAACACTTTTTGAACAGGTTTTTATACCTTTGAAAAGTGTTTGAAAAGTTATAGCTTGTACAAATGATGACGGAAAACCTGAAATTTCCCTCTTGGCTACATGATATAGATTTCCCAGCCAGCAATCTATTTCCAAGCCTGATTTTAAATGCTAATTCTTATTTATAAACTGTGAGCACCTTTTATAATTTTCTATTTTGCCTTACCATTATGAGTATATTTAATTTGGGGGAGGGGGGGTTGGCTGTTGTTTTTAATCTATACTTTGTTTATCATTATGCATACCCAGTGAGAATGAATAGCTATGCCCAATAAATCGGCATGCAATTCCATACATAAAACACAGGTATAAATTTCTGATAAGTTATGAAAATTCACATGGAAACTATCTGATGATTTTGCAAGGGTTGTAAGCAGTGATGGGATTCAGCCAGTTCTTACCAGTTTGGGAGAACCGGTTGTTAACTTTCTGAGCCGTTTGGTGAACTGTTGGAAGAAATCATTCGGGCAGAGAACTGGTTGTTCAATGATTTGAATCCTACCACTGGTTGTAAGGCTAAACAAGTTTGTTAAATAAAAGGCAGGATATAAATTTCATAAATAAGCATTTGATATAAGAGAAAGTAGAATGCATTGAATGTTTATACCAAGTATTCTTCTTTCATAGTTATTTTACATTATTTTGATGCCATGGCCTTTCAGCCACTGACCCTGAATGGGCATGAGGCAGAAAATCCAATAGGATGCACCTATGACATTTTTTTTATAGTTCAGGATTTTTTTTAGGAGAAGAAGAGAGATTAGTGACAGAAAGAATGTTCTTTAGTAGGTCTACCAGTTTAGCCTTACTTCCAAAAATAAATCTGCAGTTGCAATTTACATCTAGAGAGTATTGGAATCAAGACTATTTAAACATTAATTATAGTTTTTCGCATTTTCTCAGTAAGACACACATGCCACAAACACATTTAGAAGTAATTCTAAATCTCAGAACATTTTTAAAGTCCTGCACTGCCATTCATTTCTCTGCCTGCATAAGTATAACATTTCCCTCTCCCTCCCTCCCTACCCCCTCTCTCTCTCTCACACACACACACACACACACAGATGTATGTCGCTTTTCAAATACAGTTCATGAATAAGACAAAAATATATTTCTAGCATTTCCCATGCTTATATAATGCATCTGTCCTGCATTATAATGCAGCACAAAAAAACCCTCAAGGGTAGGTGTGCAAGAGCTGTAGTGGCGCAGTGGTTAGAATGCAGTATTGCAGGCTAACTCTGCCCACAGCCAGAAGTTCGATCTTGACTGGCTCGAGGTTGACTCAGTCTTCCAGCCTTCAGATTGTTGGGGACAATATGCTGACTCTTAAGCTGTTTAGAGGGTGCTGTTAAGCACTATGAAGCAGCATATAAGTCTAAGTTCTATTGCTATTGCAAGTATTGGTGAATAGTTACAGCACAAGAACAAAGACATTAAAAATCCTTCAACCCTTCTTATTTGACTGAACATTTGACTTATTTGACTTAATGTCAGCATAACAGCAATTCTGGACTTGGGTCCCTTTTCCTAACTATCCCAGCACACTACTATGAAAATCTGAAGAAAATCTTCTCAAAAGGAAACAGAGACTGACTCTTCAAGTGCAAGGTAGCAATAGACTCCTGTTTCTAAAGTGGAATGCATTGCTTTGACAAGGTATCTTCTCATCCAGAAATACACTATGCCTAACATAAGGATAGGTCGAAATTGGTTGTAATTGCAAACCCACAGTCACAATATTGAGTGATCAAGGGAATACTTATCTTGTCTCACCACTGGGATTGTACTGTACCTTCTCCTAATCCTCTTTCTCTCCTTTCCCCAATTCTAACCTAATGAAACTTTTAGCAATGTCAATTTTTGAGCCTGATACTGAATGTGATTGCTGTATCTCTTGTATCCTCAAAGCAACTTCAGAGAGATGCTGAGAGATGAAAATCTGCAATAGCACTCTCTCTTAGCATATTGAACTGCAACTAAGAGACCGTTTCATTGACCTTCATGAGTGCCATCCAGATCAATCATCTTTCCTTTTAGTGTTCCTATGATAAACCAAGTAGATTTGCCATTTGAGGTATAAGACTGGATGCCTTTGTATTTGGGATGCTAAGGAGATTTTTTTTGGTTTTGTTTTATGTTTTCAATTTTCAAGGGAGTCGTGAAAAAGTTCAGAAAAATCTTTCCTCGGGATTAAGTAATGGGAGATCACTATCACAAATATTAATCACAGCCTTTATTCATGGACTAAAAAGAACGTTATGGAGAATTGTTTTACCCTTATCTCTGCAATGAAAGAAAGCTATAGCATATTTCATAACCAGAATTTATCTGCATTGTGGAATTGATAAAGGATCTTGTCACATCCAGGGCCTGGGCTGAAATCTCCTTTAGTTAAATGCTGATATAGAACTTCAAAGTCATTTATATGAAACAATGTTTTGCTTTTATTATTAAAGGTCAAGTGTTAATGCAAGACATTGCAACTTTATCCAAACCAGATGAAGGTGCTCCACTGAAGATGGCCAGCAAGTCTAGGAATATATTCTTATAAGGATAAACATCTCAGCTTTAGACTGCCCCAACCATTGAGCAGACTATGTTTCACAGTACATTGGGTTTTATCCCAATATCCTACCATGGAAGTTCAACTTACAAAGTTTTTGATTCAACAGGCACCCTTAGTAATGGAAGCAGAACAGGAAAAGCAATTGTGGATGATTCTATGTCCCACTTACTATCCTTCTTTCCTCAGAAATACACTCACAAAGCACATCCAGCACTTCTTTTTTAAATCAATGGGCAAAGTTTTCTCACCCAGAACTCTGATAGAGTCTTAAAGAACTATCGCATGTATGAAAAACAATTATCACTCCATTTTGAAAAAACAGTCTATGAGGAGTTCCCACTGAGACCACTCACATTTCTTGTTGTTTGAAGTTAATTACTAGCCTAATCTCTGACAAACAATAAAGCAATTTCACTTCAATAGAAGGCAATTTAATAGGCTAATTCATCTCACTCTGACTAAAAAAAAGGAATCTGGTTATGATTTGCAAATCAGGCTATGAAAAGCTGGGCTTTCATTTGAAAACTGGGGGGGATGGGAGAAGACCACCATTTCTTAGAGCGAAGAGATTGCTTGTTTAAGGTGTTCTCTCCAAAGTAACATGGAAACCTAGTTACGCCTCTTGTTCCTAATAGCAAATTAACTATTAATTTGCTAAATGAGAAACAACAAATGCCTAATTTTACTCTCAGACTTGAGTTCCAAGGATATCTTTTGACAGGGAAGAATCATGGTTTACTGAATAAACTACAACTGGCTTGCTTTACACAACACTTGTTGCTATAATCATGGTTTCCAAAGTGTAGAAGATGAGTTCAGAAAATCCATTTAAGTTTAAAACCATGCAATGCAACCTGGTGTTATGTGTGAGGCCAGTCAATATATGGAATAATATATATGGGAAGGCAATGTTGGAGGTATAAATTATGTATCAGCAATTAAAGAAAGCAACAGGTTTCTTTAAGCAATAAACAAACAATAAGGTTTATCATTTAGCAATGGAGTATGGGGTTCCCCCCATACATCTTTTACTTAAAGGAGAACTCACATGCACATATTCACTGAGCTGTTGTGAATACACATATGGAGAAATATATTGCAATCAGGGAATATATCCAGGGATGTTTGCATGGTTACAGCATTACAAGAGCTAGTTTAAATGTATTCAAGAGGTTTTATGATTTTAATTTTAATATTTTCCATCCTGCTAAGGGTGCTTTGATAACTATCCCCCTAAAACTTATTACCAAATAAGTTTAAACTTATTTTAAAGCTTGGAAAAAGTTTACAAGTTGATAGTAGTCTCCCATACCATACCATGCTTTTCTCTATTACTAAGCTGATTATGTTGCACCAAACAATGGGAAAAAAGTTCAGTTTTCTTATTCTTAACAGTAAAAAAGATGGAACAGCATAAGCATGAAGGGAGAGAAAGAAAAGGTTGCATTTTCATTCAAGATATAATGGTGATGTCATTGTGTCATTGTCATAATCAGCATCCAAATCCCCTTCTTGCTCCTCATGAGGCCACAAAATGTGATGAATAAACCCCTTAGCAATAACGTCTCACTTTCAGTTCTGTGTTCTTGTTGAGCTTATAGATCACTCCAGTAACTGACTCTGAGAGGTGTGTACCAGGGGTGGGATGCTACTGGTTCTGCCCGGTTCTAAAGAACCGGTAGCTCTGAAGAGCATCAGACATCGAACCGGTTCTGTATTTGCTGCTGTTTGGCCTCCTGCCTGCTCGGGCTCTTATCTGTCCTTTATTTCCTGCTTTTTCAACCTCAGCTGCTTTGCGTGGCACAGCTGAGGTTGAAAAAGCAGGAAAAAAGAGGCTTTTCAAATGTTGCGCACCTGCGCGCAGTGCTTTTTACCTCTCTGGGCGGCACAGCTTAAGGTTTTTTATATGTGCGCACAGCACGCATCAGGCAAAACATAGACACCGAACCTGTAGTAACACTGGTTGAATCCCACCCCTGTGTGTACAGTGTCCTAAATGCACAATTTGAGGTAAAAGAAATAAAACAGACAGCACAGACATCATACTATCAACTACAAACAAGTAAAATAAAGCCATCATACCCTTGCAGTTATAGTTGTAATCCGACTTTCCAGTTTACCAGAATATGCTGCCAGCTTAAACAACTGTACAGGAAGTCCTTGACTTACAACCGTAATTGAGCCCCAAATTTCTGTTGTTAAGTGAGTTTTGCCCCATTTTACGACCTTTCTTGCCATAGTTGTTAAGTGAATCACTGCAGTTGATAAGTTAGTAGCACAGTTGTTAAGTGAATCTGGCTTTCCCACTGATTTTGCTCGTCAAAAGGTTGCAAAAGAGGATCAGATGACCCCGGGACACAGTAACCATCATAAGAATGAACCCATTGGCCAAGTATCTGAATTTTGATCACATGAGCATGGAGACGCTACAAAGGTTGTAAGTGTGAAAAATGGTCATAAGTGACTTCTTTCAGTGCCTTGTGTCTTTGAATGGTCACAGAATGAACTGTTGTAAGTTGAGGACTACCTGTCCTTCACTTTTTGCCTTCATAGCAGATGACTTGAGTTCTTTCAGTTAGCATGCGAGATGCATGGATCAATTCTTCCAAATACTATCTTTCCTGAAATCTCCTAACATGTCTTGACAACTGTTTTCTCCTTCCAGTTAGAAAAACAAATGGAAGATCAACTGTTCTGGACATTGATACTATTCAATAGAAAAGTCTAAGTTGAAGACCTGGAAACAACAGAAACAAAATCACCATATAATGGTCGGGTTTTTGAATTTTTTTTCCTAAAAGTTAAAGATGAGGGTAGTTGCGCTTATATATTTGATTTCAAGAAAGTGGTTCTCCTAAATCGAGAGCAACGATAACTTGAATTCTGTGCTAAGCAATGCTAAAGAGAAGTTACAAGGATGCCTGCAAAACTGTTCCTGAGGATGGAGGAGCATGGCTCACACACACACACACACACACACACACAAACTTAGGGAAGACTTGAAAAGAAACAAACAGAAGACACCCAGGAGACAAAAAAAGAAGGTAGCTACTAAGAAAGAATATGCATAGGCAGCCCATATTGTCAAGACTGTGTCAGACAGGTTAAAAATTGGAATAAGCTGAGCTTAATGAAAGAAGCAAAGAATAACATTCATTTTTCACTTTTTCACCCCCAGCAAGAGCCTAGATTATGCTACACTGAACTGCTTTGTAATTAAAAACAAATCCAGACAACTCCAATTCTCCTGTGTTTATGTTTTGAGTAATTGGTATTAATTTCTCACAAGGAACATTATAATTAGTACAGCAATGCACACAGATTGACTATTAACCTGTTGTTTTTTTAAACCACACTTTCAGATTTGAGTAAGGGTTATTTTAAAATAATGAATCCTTCCTCCCACCTCTGATCAATTCTCTTGCACTCAAGCTGAGATATTTTTTATAGCCAGAATGAAAAAAAGAAGAAGAGAGGAAATACTCATCAGACTGTATGTCTAGCGTCTGTGTGTCTAGAGTCCACAAGTCAGGAGATAATAAATGAACTGCATAAAAAAATAACCTGCCAGGCTGTGACATGCACAGTCTAAAAGGAAAGAAAACTGTTATCAGATACTTTTAAAAAGTACATTGCTTTTAAGTATATTAAGTACATATTACGTGAAATGATTCAGCCTGTTTTTTTGAACATGTAAAGATGGTTTCCTAAAAGTTGCACTCTCACAAGAGATCAGAGGGGTGTGGACAAGAAATGGATCTTCTCTGTGGCAGCCTCCATGGAAGAGTAGCTAATATTTGGAAGGAGAGGGGTAAAAGTCAAAAAGTCTTAGTATAGAACAGTAGGCAGGAATAAATAGAATAAAATCTAAAAGGGAGAAATGTGAAGTTATACATGAAAAACAAAAGAAATATGTATGGAATGGGGGTAAAATCTGGCTCAAGGGCAGCACACATGAAAGCTCAACATGCCCCATCAGTGTAATGCATCTGCAAAGAAGGCCAATAACACCTTGAGGAATAACAAAAGGAGGGTAGAGTCCAGATCACAGGAATTAATTGTCCCACTCCACTTGACCTTAGTTAGTTCTCACTTGGGGTGTAGCATTCAGTTCTGTATATTCCCATTTTATACAGATGGATAAACTAGAACAAGTCTAGAGAAGGGCTATCAAGATGGCAAAAAGATGGAAATCCTGTGAGGAACAGTTAAAAGATCTAGGTATGTTTAGCTTGTAGAAAAAAAGGCTGAGAGGGGACATGAAAGCTACATTCAAATACCATAGAACCTTGAGTCGCGACCGTAATCTGCTCCAGGATTATGGTAGCAACCTGACTGGGTTGTGACCAGAAGCACGACCGACTGCACATGCGCGGAAGAGGAAATCGCTGCAGCCAGGTTTGTTTGCCACCCGATTTTTGAATCGTGATCTGATTAAAAAATCAGGTGGATTTTTGGTCAGAACCCAATTTGGTCGCGAACAGGAGCATTCACGACCTGAGGTTGCACTGTATATGAAGGGCAGTCACATTGTAGAGGGTTCAGACTTATTCTCACTTGCTCCAAAGGGTAAGACTAGAACTGTTGAGAAGAAACTTCAAAAATACAGATACAGAGTAGATATTAGGAAGAACTATATTACTATTATCCTTCTCATCTTTCCTATTACCTACTCCTATTGATATCTTATGACTATCAGTTTGTTGGTTGTATCTTACAATTTATAATTGCATCTTATGATTTGTGGTTTATCACCTTATTGCTTGTATGTACGCTGAGAGCTTATGTACCAGAGGCAAATTCCTTGTGTGTCTAATCACATTTGACCAATAAAAAATATTCCGTTCTGTTCCATTCCATTCCATTCTTGATAATAATAACTATCAATCAGTAGAATAGGTTACTGTATGGAGTGGTTTCTTCCCCTTCACTAGAAACTTTCAAACATAGCTGGATAGTCATTTATCAAGCATGGGACTTTGAATCCTGCAGCATGCATAGGATTGAACTTGATTTCTTAGAATCATTCCAGTAGATTCTGTGACCTTTAGTTATATTGACACTATGACTTTCAGTTACGTTGTCAGTTTTATGACTAGTTAGCTGGCATTCACAATACTGTACCCAGCCTGCCAGTCTAAATGCCAAACAACATCTGAGTTTGAATACATATCTTGTGTCAGATATAGGGAAGGTTTTTTTTTTTAGGAAAACAGTGTTTTTTCCTCAGCTAATAGGGGAATCAATCCTCTTTGGCTTATTTCTAATCAACAAAATGAAAAGTAATGTTAAAAGTAATCCCTATAGTAAACATTTCAACCCGAAACTGAGGATCACAAAAATAAATGAGAGAAAGAGTATCTTGTTTATTGAGAAATGGCAGATTGAAATGAAATGAAATGCATTTTTGCATGGACGAACATTTAGTGTATACAACTGATGTCATTGGTTGTATTCATACAACATGCTAAGCCTAAAAATCACACTACAAACTATAAACTTCACAAGATATTTTACAACAGAGAGAAATGGACCTCACAATGGTGTAAGGAATACCTGAGCAAAGTTCCTTTGTCCCCTCATTTGTAATATGGTAGGGATTTTTCTAGAAAACTGATAACTCCAGAAAGTAAGGAGTAGAAGACAGAATTACAAAGTTAAAACATTGTAAAAAGCTAGTATTTTTTAAACTAGCAAAAAAGGAAATGTAAAAGGGAATGAACTATGTTCCAAGTATGTCTGAAGTAGCTCCTGCAGTTACATCCAATGCTGGTTACATCCAACCAGGATTTCGAAGTGTTGTGAGTTTTCTTAGCTGTAGCTACAATTTTACTGTTTCCATATATTGAAGGGTTATATAGGATCTCTTTTGACTTCTCTAAGATTTGTGTCTTAAGCAGCAACAAGAGTTAGTAAAATAATTCTGGTCCTCATCCCAAAGGTGTTTTTTTCCAAAAGGCTACAACTCCATCTGGTTTCGCTTCTCATCCAATAAGCTTCTTCAGTTCTGAAGAAGCAGCGAATGAACTGAAGAAGCTTCTTGGATGAGAAACGAAATGTTTTCAAAGGAAAAAAAACATGAAAGCCCAATTGCCTTTTGGAAAAAAGCATTGTTGCAACAACCATGGCCTGAATGATTGAGGACCTCCATAGAGAATTCTGGTCATCCTTCACCCTCTTAAAAAAACAACAGCCCAATTTCTTCCATGTCTAGGAGGAGAAAAGAAAGCTGCACATGCCAGAAAGTTGAAAGAATGCTGAAAGTACCATATTCTTTTTGTGTTTGATCTGCCATCCTTGAATTGGTACATTAGATCTTCTGAGTCAGTCATGAATAGCACAATGATATTGCAATTTCATTCTTCTGATTAATGCTTCTAAGAAAAAAAAATGGGTTGGGGGAAAGTATTACCGTGTTTCCCCGAAAATAAGACCTACCCCGAAAGTAAGACCTAGCACTATTTTCTAAACCTGCCCTAATATAAGACCTACCCCGAAAATAAGACCTAGTGTAAATCTCCAGTTCCAGGAAGACTTTTCAGGGAGCAACCGTGCACCTGAAACACCCCCTACACACTCACACCCACTATTTGGCACCATAAATATATAAGACCTACCCCGAAAATAAGACCTAGTGTGTTTTTGGGAGCCAAAAAAATATAAGACAGTGTCTTATTTTCGGGGAAACACGGTAGAAGTGAAATGCAGAGCAGGCTGGAATTAAAGGTGAATAATGAATCTCAAATGATTGAGATCGAGTGTGTAGGAAGATTTTTTTGTGTGGTGGACATGGGGACAAGAGTGGTTAATCCAGCAAAATTTTGGAATAAGTTGAGCATGATCTCTCTTTATTTCTCATATACATGTATTCAGTTCTCAATTTCTTCTGATATCCCAGCCCACATAAAGAGATAGCCAACGTAAGAGATTTGGAAGCTAATTTACAGAAGTAGCAACAAACATAGCTTTTCCTCCTTCAGCACCACAATTCAACTATTCAGGGTCTCTAGCTCCAAGCAAGCATCAATGCAGAATATCATATTCGCAATTGAATTGGGGAGTTTAGTTATGGAATTAGATCCATGCTAATTTTGGCCTGTTTTGTCAACATATTGTTTTAAGAATAAAGGATCTGCAATTGAGAGACGGGCACAGGGTGAAGTGGCAGGAGAAATGAAAAAGAAAGAGACAGGGAAAAATAATAATAATCTAGCTAGGATTTAACACCTTCCTTTTTTTCTTTCAATGAGAATATTCACATTTGAGATTTAGGAAGAGTCACAATGAAATTAGTATCATAAAGTACTCTTATTCACTCTTATTCAGTGATAATCTCTATACCTTGTCTTTCACATATTTATATATGTCAAGATCAGAAATCAGAGGTGCAGGCAATTCAAATGAATATAAAGGTTTATTGCAAGCTTATGCTCTTTACAAGAGACTGAACTACTAATAGTCAAAGCAAATTGGTAGTAGATAAGAGTCAATGGAATTCAAGATGGACTATTATTTTGTGGACTGTTTGTGGTTGACCCCTCCCTCAAGCTCAGCCTGGTCATCTCCAACAGTATACCATCTTTCCATCAACAAAAATTATGCTTAAGCGATTAACAATAAAAAGCAAGCTGTCATTCATTTTATTTTGTATGTGCTTCTTCTTCTGAAAAACAACAATTATATCATATATTAACAATAGTCATATATTTGAAAATATTATCTTTAAAAGATTATCTTTTGTTTTAAAAAAACATTCACTAATCTCTTATAAAAATGAGAATGAGATCCAACTGCAACTCCAAAGGAATAAATTTTAAAAACTTGGGAGTAATAAGGAGAAAGCTACTACTTTGAGTTAAGAAACAATAGTTCTTTATTAATGTGACTATTATTAAAAAGGTGTGTTCCTGCAGACCTTTTTTTCTGATAGCTTCCCATGAAGCAAATAGATTCATCATATGGAATTTGTATTATAAAAATCAAGTCATGCTAAGTAGGAAAAATGACTTTTCCAGAGCTATGTCCTTGATATTTACATAAAATAAAATGTTTTCACAAAATTTATGTGTTCTTCGGATGGTGTGCTTGCATGAAATTCTTCCCAATAACCAATCAATAATCCATTTATTGCACAATATCATCCAGAAAAGGACCTCTATTTGCCTACTTACCTCCCATCAGAATTTTTTAAAGTCTGGATAATTTGGTATTATTCCTTATGGAAACAAAAACACTTCCTTCAGCTTTTTCTGTAGTTTCACTTTGGCACTCCTCTATGAATTGATTATATTTTAAACTTGGCAAACAAACCACAATTACATTAAAGCTGCTGTGCTCCATCTTGGACATTAGAAAATGACATTGCTTTTTTCTTCATACCTTTCTCACTTGTCTCTGAAGTTGCTTTTTATATTTCTGGAAAATTCCATCAGAAAACCCGAAGAAAGGATATGTTAGTCTGAAAGCGATCAGTGGGATAGAAACATTGCCCAATCATCTCAGAAGTTTAATATCAGAGCAGTTCAGAAAAGGACTTGGATTATCCTGCCTGTTTGCAAAATATACTTTCTAAAAGTGTGATTAAGCATTCTGGTTTATTTCATTAATCTGAATAAAAACATTATTTCTGCATTCGGTGATATATCTATCAGGGGTGTCTGCACAATATTGTCAAGATGATGATGATGATCAAATTTATTTGCTGCTTATCTCAGAGTTCAAGGTAGTGCTGTCAAGAGATCGAAGCTCCACCTGTTTTTATGTCTACAATTCCTCATGTGAAAACTCAAAGCTGTAGTTTCACTAAGTTAAAAGAAAAGAAATTCTTATAATGAGATGTATCCAATGTTGCATTATGCTTGCAATATCACAAACCATGTTGCTATAGGAACACAATGCACAAATTATCTTGACATTGATTCAGATGCCAAGAGATGATATGATTCACGCAAGGATGAGGGAAAAAAAACTTAGTGCCAAGAAAGGTTATTACAATCTTTATTCTTCATACTTTTAACTCTAATTTATAGGCTTAATGGATAATAGCTAAATGGCTGGCTTCTCTGAATGCTTTATAAAGGATTAGAAGTTGCCGAAGTATCTGCATATGTCACTCTACTACATATTTGCTCCATTTTGTTGTCACTGCTTCAAAACAAAACAAAACAAAAACAACCAGCGGCTATATAGATTAACACTTGAAATTCAAGAGTTGGAAAAGACCATAGATCTGACCTGTCAACAAGCTTTCAAAAGAGCTTATTACTTGGGTTGTTTTTGTGCTCATAGAGCAAGATCTGCTTTCCAGTTCAGAGGCCACTTTCCAGAGTCTTCCAACACAAGTTACAAAACTGATGTTTAGTAAAAACATGCCAAGGCTTTGCCATTTCTCTAGAGTATTTCCCCATCTCACATTTCATTAATAGCCTATTTGTCATTGTCAGAGTATCTATTACAACATTCAGGCTCTGAAGGCTGTCTCGCTACCAGCAAGATATGACAGGACTGTAAAAATGGGAGGAGAGGTGACTGAAGATGGATACATACCGCACTGGTGACAATCTGAGAGAAAGATGGGGGTAGATCAGTAAAAATTTCCATTAAATCAGGAAAAACATAACTTGTCTCTCACATCACCTCTGACGGCTTCTTGCACCAGCTGTTTTATAGACATCCTACCAGGGAACAAATTGCTTTCCTAGCAGGACATTTGGACATTCTTATATTAACAGATATGGATCCCAGCATGCCAAGTCAAGCAAGAAGGCAATTTAATATGAGCAACATTGTCATCTCAATTTAGGACAAAGAGCAAGGATGCCCTACAGGGCATTGCAACAGCTTTTCGTAGAACACAACATAAGACATTCTTGTTTTCTTTAGGCTACACAAAGTTGGTTTTTCTAGTAAACAGCCAGACCAAGAGGAATAGGAAAAAAGTGAAATGCAAAAGCTTAGAGGACTGCTAGGGAACATCACTTTCAGTCTATAGGGTTTGTGCTTCTGCCAGACTACAGCAAAGTTTGGAGAGAAGGCAAAAAACAGCAGCCAGAGAAACAAGCAATACACTAGATGGCAGCTCATTCCTATCCAGGATCACCGAGATAATTGTCAAGGTTACAAGAAAAGCTTTGGTAGGTGACTCTAATATAATGGCACACATGTGCATATAAAGCTCTCAAGCTTAGTCTGTACATAGATCCTGCAGGTAGCCTTTTCTATTACTTTTGGTGACCATGCCAATCTACAGCTGCCAAAAAGATAGGCACTACAGTAACTAAAAGATGAATTGCGTGTTGGATCTGTGCTATGGCTTCCTTTTTCATTGACAACCTATTTCAGCAGGTATATAACTGTGGGGTATGCCATGACAATTTTAATTACGCAGAAAAGATGTCTCTCTTAAAATTCATGATAGGGCTATGCATGGATGAAAACAATACTTTTTAGCCAAGTAGAACAGTAACAAGAAGATGCCAAGGTCGTCCTCTTAATCTTTGACTTCATTTTCAGATCTCTTAAGATTGTTTAAGACATTTGTTAATTTGTTGAAGTCATCTTTTGACTTAACACGTGATGTGTAGCCTTTTGATATCAAACAAATACCCTTCTGAAATCAGAAGATAAAATGATAAAGTACAAAGCATTATAAGATGCAGAATGTTGGGGTTAAACTATATTTGTAACTCATGCATTTGTCTCAGTCAAGTAGAAAGGGAAGATTAGTCTAATTATTGCATTAAAACAGTATCGAAGGGGAGGTAGGCTAAATTACTCCCTTTCTTTCCCTTCCCATTTTCAATTTCAGGTCTTTTTCTGAGGTATCTTAGCTACAACAATAATGCAGAACATTGTGGCTGTTAGAAAGTGAGTTAAGGCAGAGTAATGAGGTGGTCCAACTCTCTAGACCCCAATCACCTTAGATGTTACATGGAAAGAATAAATGAGTTAATAACAGAAACAACTGCTCCATTATGTCTAATGTGACCCTTAGCTAGCTCATTTATGTAAAATCAGAAGAAATGCTGCACGATATACTTGCAAAACAAGATTAACTTGATAGCAATCTTGATTTAGAGTGTAGGATCCGCCTTCTTCTTAAGTCCACCTAAAATACCTTTTCTCTTTCGTATACAGCTTCAAAGCAAATTTACTCTAGGACAAAAACAAAATGTGTGAAATAAGTAGGGAAAAATGTTTCAGATGATATGGTGATAGACTCCTAATAGCATGTTGTTAAAGTACAATGTACCCTTTGTACAGAAATGATATTGTAATGGCCATAAGAGCTTCTATCTAGAACAAGAAGCATTACAATTGAAAATATATCATGTTGGTAGAGTTTCAATAGACAAATTTCTTTATATTCTGCAAAAGTTATTCATCAATTGTCTATCATCATTCAGACAGAGTCCATGGAAATGTTAACTTGGATTCAGAAAAAAAAACCTCAAATGCAGAGAGCTCCCTTTTTGTAAGTCATATAGTTGCAGCAATTGAGATTAAAATAAGCTGAGTTAGGGAATGAGGCAGACAGAGGAAAGAGACGGAAAATATCCCATGAAAGAATAATTTATCCTATTTCTGCAATCTGGAATTGTAGCCACTAATCATTGGCAGTGTTTCTGGTTCAGAATTGGCAGAGATACTAACTACTGTCCTTGACCATTTGAGTATGGCAGTGTATGAAAACAGAATGTATCTGTCAAGATGTGGTTCTTTTTCTTAAGATGGTCCAGACTGTAGTTTTTTGTTGTTGTTTTCTGAGAAACCGACTAACTGTCCACAGTTCACTAATGGCAATACTAACAATTAAACTAACATTCAAAGCAGAGATCCTTCCAATTTTGTTTTTACTATGAAGGGGGATCATGACTGGGCCCACATCAACTAGTGACCTTTGTCAAGTTTTGGATCTGGTTCGCCCAGATTACTTGTCTAATCAATACAGGTAATCTCCAAGGTATGATGGTTCACTTAGCAACCGTTCGAAGTTACAACCTAGTCCCCCCCAACCCTGGCTGTCATTCCCATTTTGTGCCGAGACTGCAAGCAGGCAAAGAAACCATGGCAGAGACTGGAGAGGAGACAAGGTAAGTGACCCAGTGTGGCAGGATGGGGGAGAGCAATTGTGGGGACCCCAGGGGAGGGAACATAAGGGGGCCAGGGAGGCCTTGGGTGGTCCAAAGCAGGTGGCCTGTTCAAAGCCAGGCCCCCATGGCCTTCCCACCCTGAGATACCTCAGGTGAACTTAATAACTCATGCATTCAATTAGCAAATGTGTGGACGAAAGCAGGGTATGATTGCAATTCACACCTACGAATCCTCGGGTTATGAATGCAATTGGCAGGCTCCATTACATTCGTAACCCAAGAACTACCTGTATATCATACTGACTTTTTAATATGTAGAACTGGCATATGTGTTGTTTGCTACAGTGTTCTAGCTGTTGAATAAAACAACTTTTCAACACTTATCTGAGTAAGTCAAGTAAATTCCAATTGCTTTTGTTTTAAGAGATGATATCGTGATGGCATTAGTTTAAAAATGATTACGATGGGGAAGAACAACAAAAAAGGGAGGATATGAATGAGAGACAAATGAGCTGGGGAGCTCTGGGTTACTCTCTTTGTATAAATGTTTATCCTTATCTCAAGACAGAGACATTTACAATTAATCATCCCAAGAGCGGTATGTCACGAAATATATGACATTACACCAGACACATTAGCAAGAAACAAAAGGAAGAGCTCCTTGAAGTCACGTTTAATTCGTGGGCTCACCCATGCAGTATATTAATGGTTTTCCATTGCCTTCTTCTGAGACTTTTTGCAACATCCCTCCTAACATATACTCACAATACTGCATTCAAGTATTAACCAGGCATGAACTGGCTTGGCTTTCAAGGTAAAACAGGGGCTGCCACTTCTTGAGGCATTTTGATAGGATTTTTGTCATTAAATACTGGCACAGTCCACTTGCACACAGAAATCCCCACGATCATTTTCCTACACTGTGGAAATGCAGAACGTATTGAAATTACACAGATTGCGTTTCAATAATCAGGGAACATTTGTAAATGATATGAGGGCAATTTATTTCTGTCATGTGTCAACTCTTCAGCTGGAACTCTCTCTATGGGTTAAATGTCCTTTAATGCAATTTTCAATAGCTGCTGTCACACTGGAAATGAAGATTGAGTTGGTCAGCTTGGTTTTTTTAATTACATTTATATGCCGCCCTTCTCCGAAGACTCAGGGCGGCTTACAATTTCTGGGATACAACCCAGTGTGCTCAGCAATAGCCTTCCTTCCATTGTATATGCCTGCTTGTTACTAAGCGGCATTTTTACAAAATCAGCTTATTGCCCCCAACAATCTTGGGTCCTCAATTTACCTACCCTGAGAGGATGGAAGGCTGAGTCAACCTTGAGCCTGGTGGGATTCGAGCCTACAGTAATTGTAGGCAGCCGGAACTTAAATGCAGGCATTTAACAGCCTGAGCCACCAAGGCCCTTTGACTAAAAACATGCAAGAGATCATCTATTAACAATTAAATCCAGATCTGGTTGGAACAAACACTAGATGCGTCTTCCGGAAGGGAGAACAACACAAGAACATTCATATACTTGAGAGTACATAGAGCATTTTTGCAGAATCACCATTAACTAAGTAAAGCCAAGGCAAAAATCATTCCCCACCATCACACTCACTTTCACAGAATGGCCTTCTGAAATGTCGGGAATACTTAAAAGGAATTCAGAGGGAAGGATAATTGTTCCTTTGAAAAGTAGGCATCCAAAGGGTTTGCTTTCTTTTTGCTAATTCTCAGCATCCACTAAGCATTATTTGTAGAAAATGCCACGGCTAGTATAACTTACTATCATTCTGACTGAGAAAACTGGAGGGTCAAATTTCTATGAACTTATTGAATCCATGCATGTATGTACAGATGGGCTCCGTTTTTGGCTGCAACAGCTTCCTGCTGCCCTCTGCCAGTGAAAATGGAGCTCGGGAGTGCTGCGTGTGGCCCGCCTGGGCTCTGTTTTTACTGGCAGAGGGCTGCAAGAAGCCATCACAGCAGAAAATGGAGCCTCTCTGAGTAATGTTGAGCTGGCCACGCCCACCCAGCTCCGAGGTCAAACAAAAGCCAGATACGGCTCTCAATGAAATCGAGTTTGAGACCCCTGGTCTAGAAAGAGACATGATAGCAGTCTGCCAATACTTGAGGGGCTGCCACAAGAAAGAGGGAAGTGGATTTATTTTCTACTACGCATGGGGCTAAGGCAAGAAGGTGGGAGCTTTAAAAAATACCCAAACTCAAAATGTGGAGAATTTTCCTAACCATGAAAGCTACTAAGCAAGGGGAAAAAAATATCCCTCTTGAAATTGTGGGTGCTTTATTACTGGAAGTTTTCAAACAAAACTCAGATAGCTGTTTATCTGGGATAGTTTGAAGATTCAGAAAACCTTCAAAGTCCTCTCCAAACCTGCGATTCTATGAAATATATACTAAAACAATTAAATATAAAGCATATTTTAATAGGAAGGACAAATACTTTGTATAATTCCTGGAATCTAAATTTCAGTTTTTGAGACAGCATTCATGTATCCAGTCTACATTTCGTTTGGGTTGATATTTGCAATGTAAAATTCTGACTTTGCTGTCATCTTGTCTAGGCAGAGTAGAAGCAAGCACTGGCAGCAATCCAGATTTGCACACAGAAGCCATCATCATACTTACCTATCCAAAGCTGGAGTGTTGCTCTGAGCTTTTATCTCCACTTTGCTTCAACAGGCTAATAGCTGGTTTCTCCAGCTAGAATAGTAGTAGCATTTTTCATGCACCCCTCCCCCACCATTGCAACCTTCTATCTGCTTATCACCTCCAATGTGTGAGAATCATGTCTCTCTGTATAAATAAATAGTAGTTTAGCTCAGTATATTGCTAATCAGATTCTTATATCATTGATTAGGCTGAAATCAGTGGATTACTTCTAATTCACCATTAGTTACAGGTTGATCTCTTTTAATCATCTGATTGTCTAAAACTGCAGAATGGCAATATGTTGAATTGAAACATATATTTTGATTTCATGGTATGTCACAGATGCATCCACAGCCCCTAACTCTCCTGATTTATTGTGACTTGGCGTGGTGTCACTTCACTCCACTGATTTGCAATGCAAATCCATACATTTCTCAGTAAGGGACACAGCGATGGCTTTAAACACTGTATAGAAGAAGGCATGGCATCTGAATCTGTAAACCTGTTCCCATTAAAACTGCAGTTTGAAACAACCACAAATTGTTCTTCAGTGGCTCAAAGTAAAATGTTGTAAAAGTAAAATGTTGCAAGAAACAATGGGTGGAAACTAATCAAGAGAGAAGCAACCTAGAATTAAGGAGAAACCTCCTAACCATGAGAACAGTTAACCAGTGGAATGGCTTGCCTTCAGAAGTTGTGGATGCTCCATCACTGGAGGCTTTTAAGAAGAGACTGGACAGCCACCTGTCTGAAATGGTATATGGTCTTCTGCTTCAGCAGGGGGTTGGATCAGAAGACCTCCAAGGTCCTTTCCATCTCTCTCTCTCTCTTTCTCTCTCCTCCCTTCCCCGTCTCTCTGTGTGTAATGTATTAAATGTAGAAAAACTAGATAGTCTTCACCATGAATTATCTCCTACAGAATCAACTCTTCTCCTTCTGGATTCTCATTCTGCATGCCTGTATTTAAGGCAAAACTATTCCTGCTTGATCAAGTTTCCCCAACATGGCTGAGGCCAAGAATTCTGGGAGTTGTAGTCTAAGACAACTGAAAGGCATCAAACTAGGGAAAAAGAGGCTTAATCAATGCCCACTGAGGACACTGAGCCATTATAATCTTTTACACCTGTGATAAAACTAACTTATTCATCATTTTGAAAGATTAAATGACAGCCAAGGACAATATTGTTTGTACTTGTCATATCTAAAGCTTGGGCAAGTAAATCCTAAATTAATAGGCTCCTCCTAATCTCCTTTATCTAACATCTTATCTTTTCTCTATGATTAAACAACTTTCATGTACAGTGCTATAAGTAAAAGGCATATAATACCTTTTTAATAGAAGGCCTTTTCTGCAAAACCAACTAGGTAAGCCTAGTTAGAGTTCAACTTGCTTCTTTTATGTTCGTGATCAATATTCATCATTGCAGCTTGTGAATTATCCTTGCTCCAATGTGAACGATTCGTAGATGATTGTTCTGAGAAGGCTGTGCAGTAATTGGGATCCTGTCGTTGGTCTCTGTTGCTCTCAGTCAGTCGACAGTCTCGGCTGATTACATTAATGTTTCATCTTTTATGACTCGGTGCTGCCGAACCTTTTTGTTCAAAGCAAAAGCTTGCCATTTCTGTCCTCAATTATGTTAATGTTTAGATTCATCTTGATGTGCCTTATCTGTTTTCAAATGCAGTCAGTTGCAAATTATATACTGTCAGTGGGAGAGTAGCAAAGGCCCCTCTATGCCTTAGAGGATTCTTTGAGATTTTTTATCTTTTGTGTAGATGCCTTTTTAACTTGCGGCTAATACAAAAAAGGAATGCAGTAAATTTTAGGTTGGAATAATAAGAAACAGAGACAAGTGGAAATCAACAAAAGCAACCCTAGTAACTACTGACTGCTAATTTTAATGTGTTTTCCAAAATGAATGCTTTGGGAATTGATTATGCGTGTATGCAAGTTTTAAAAAATTCTAAGTTCTTGGTACATTTTGAACTCAGTTATTTGTCAAAAAAAAAGTATTTACATCAGCATTCCTCAGTTTGGCAGCTGTTAGGACTAAAGTTCTTAAAATTTTCACCCAAGCAAGGAGCTCATCATATTGGGTAACTGTATCTGAGTGGCAAATAAATAATTTGATCCTTACATTCATTTCTGGACATCACCTTCTAATCTAGGTATAACTTTCTCATTCTGGTTGAAATATCTACTGTAAATCATCATGAATTTTGACGCATTTCAAAGGATCCAGTAAAATCTAATGTTGGGTTCCTTTTCAAACCGATATGAAATAGCAGTAGCCCTTAAGACTTGCATACTGCTCTGTACTTTACAGCACTCTCTGAGCAGTTTGTGACGTCACAATATTGCCCCCAACAATCTGGCTCCTCATTTTACCAACCTTGGAAAATGGAAGGCTGAGTCAAGCTTGAGCCAGTAAGAATCAAACTGCTGCAGTAGGCAGAGTAAGCCTGCAAAACTGCATTCTAACCATCCCAGCTCCAAAGTTGTATAGTTAAAAATATAGTTTTTGGAAATTTTTATTTAATTCTTGCAGATAATTATCTTATTAGATATTAATTATTGTAGGAAAAACCTGTTATGTTTCAACAAAGGAGAGCTTGCTTAGGAATTGAAACCAAGTGAGCTGGCAAAATAGAATCCCATTTCAACCTGGTTAGACTGCCCACTCAGTAGAACAAACCTGAACAGATTTCCTGCCTTGTGCTTATGGTATAATGCTAGCAAGTCAGCATTTAACAATAAAGAAGAATGTCTATCTTATTTTCATTCCTCCTGGAGTTAAAAAAAAATCCCAGCATGATGCCCTAAAACAATTCTGCTGTGAGCCAGCTATTAATCTCAGAAGTTCTCAATATTACTTTGTCTAGTGTTTTTGGTTTTGTTTTTAAAGCACAATTGGAATTATATATGAAAAGGAACAGGAGATCCAAATTATAAGATGGAAGAACCTTTGTACTTTCTTTGCTAACGGTTCTCTAAATGCTAGTGTTGGTTTTCAATAACAACAAAAACACATAATGATACATATTTCATCCAATTTTTCCTTCAAAGGTAGTATATAAGGTTCTTGATGCTCCACGACATTTTTAAAACAATACCATGAAATAAGCTAAATCAAAAGAGAGTGGCTGGAACAAGAACATGTGAACAACACTAACTACAGTACAACATTACACTGTCTAGCATTAGGTTATAAATTCAAATAATGCACTTTCTGTTTCTCTCTTCCACATTCACTAAACTGAAAAACCAAAAAGCAGCTGAAGACAGTAGCAAACTATTTCCATATTCCCAAGAAAAAGGCATGGTTGCATCCATATAATCATCAAGAATTGAACTTGACTTGAAAACAACTTTAGTTTTTTATACACATGCAAGCCAATGAACTAATGGGAAACATATAATTACTTTCAAACTAACAAAGAAACATGACTGCTATCTTTTTCTGTCATTTATCAGAGTCAGCTGTGTCTCATTGTCTATAGTCTTTGAGATATATGGGAAAGATAGAAATTCATAGTAAAAAAAGTCTCACAGGAACTATAAACATCTGCATTGTTACTTACATATACTAATGCTACTGAAAAGGAAATAAAATATATTGTTTAAGCAGTCTTCCTCATGAACTCTCTTCAGCTTGGTCAAACTTGGTCAGGGCCTTGGTGGTGCAGGCTGCTAAATGCCTAGCACTTAAGTTCCAGCTGCCTGTAATTATTGCAGGCTCGAATCCCACCAGGCTCAAGGTTGACTCAGCCTTCCATCCTCTCGGGTAGGTAGAGTGAGGACCCAAGATTGTTGGGGGCAATAAGCTGACTTTGTATAAATGCCGCTTAGTAATAAGCAGGCATATACAATGGAATGAAGGCTATTGCTGAGCACATAGGGTTGTATCCCCCCAAAAATTGTAAGCCGCCCTGGGTCTTCGGAGAGGGGGGCCATATAAATCTAATTTAAAAAAAACTGCTAGTCTATTATAGTGTTATACAGTGTCAGCTGAATTCATGAGTGAAAAATCAAAGAAAACTAAAGAGCTCCAATCAACTCAGATTGACTATAAACAATGGCATGACAAAGTAGCAACCATGGTGTAATCAAATATCTGCAAGAAGTACCGTTTGCTTCCAAGCAAGAACCGATCACAAGTCACTTTCTTTAGTGCCGTAACTTTGAATGGTCACTAAATGAACTGTTGAAAGTCAGGTGAAGCAAGAGCTCTGGATGATGTGAGAATGGTTCCCACTTCTGTCATTTTTCAATGGCAATTAGCCAGACATTACGATTGCAGCTTAGATGTTGGGTTAGCACTCAAGTTTCACAAATAAATGAGATGGATATTGTTGTAAATTGCCTGGATTCAGCAAATAAACAAGTAAGAGTTAAAGCGAGACTGATAAAATGAATGAAGGCTTCAACAGCCACCCTATAGGCTCTGCTGCAGGAAATAAACCAGAATGATGTCTCTGACACTTGATACATGCAATCTAAATGCATTTGGATTTTTGTTTTATGGTATAGTCTGGTGTGAAAAAGATTGCCTAGGGGAATTAAAAATCTTATTTAACCATTTATTCCTCTGCTTTCTTTTGAATACCCAAATAAAAATTAGTACTGGGAATAGTGACAGAAGTGTGAAGTGTACTTGATAAAACATCCATTAAGGTAGTCACACTGCATGGTGTTTCTTGGCACCAGTGACCAGTCCAGAGGTGGTATTCAGCAGGTTCTGACCAGTTCTGGAGAACCGGCAGCGGAAATTTTGAGTAGTTCGGAAAACTGGCAAATACCACTTCTGACTGGAGATTTTACAGTATCCTTCCTCTTCCATGCCCACCAAGCCACCCCCACAGAACCAGTAGTAAAAAAAATTGAATCCCGCCACTGGACCAGTCCCAACCTTATCAGAATCCAAGGGACTTCACCTTGGAACAATAAATAGATCAGCAATATGTAGTCACTTTCAAGACAAGGCAAAAAAAAGAGCTTCATTTATCGAGTCTTTAGGAGCCCTGATCATCCAGGGTTTTTTTTCTCCTAGTAATCATGCTAGCTGGTATCAAGGTTAACAGAGGCATATTTTCTTGCTGGTTAAACATGCCAATCTTTTCTGCTTAGTGATGAAAGCAAGAGATTGGCCTGATGAATAGCAATGAAGATGGAAGAACTGTGTGCAATAGACTTTGGGAAATCAAATTAATATTTTTACACTTAAAACAAAGTAAAAAAGCAAAGCCAGATCCTTAATGGCTTAATGGAACATTCAGAATAGTAAAATATTTTTGCTCATACAAATCTGGATCAAAATAAACACTGGAGAGGAGCACCACTCTTTATTCCTCTAAAAATATATTCAGTGCTGCAGAAAGACCAAAGGGAGCATTATTTAAAGGTAAAGGAGTTCCTTATAATATATTAAAACTGTGAAGATACCTGTTATCCCTGAACAAGACTTCTACATATAATATTTTGATTTCTCTTGAATATGCAGCAGTCATTCTACCGGTAGCAGTAGCGATTCTTTTACATACACATTGCTTCTGTTTATCATAAACATTTCGTAAGCGATTGGTTTTAATGCCTGCCTCACTTTGAGGTGGGATCATGTGTATATTGCATACAGTCTTGAACCAAAAGAGTCAAATGCAACTAGCATGCAAAATCCCAAAGGTGCCTTTTCAGGAGGCAACTGGACTTTCTTGTTTTGAAGATGTTTTGCTTCTCATCCAAGAAGCTTCTTCAGCTCTGACAGGATAGCGGGGAATGGAAGGATTTATATTCCTTGCAGACAGCTTGTAATTTGTATCCTTTTAGAGGGTCATTGAAGCGCTTGGAGGTTTATCTGTGTCCTCAGGGTCACCTGAGTAGTACACCTGGTCCTTGTAGTCTGCAATTTTCCCTCTGGAAATCCACTCTTACTCCCACATCATTCAAAGGGTGTTCATCCCAAATTGTATAGCTAAAAATCTGTAGAGATTCTCAGTGATCCAGGTCATGGTTGTCCCAAAGGTGCTTTTTCAGAAGGCAACTGAACTTGTTTTTTCTTCTGAAGACGTTTCACTTCTCAGCCAAGAAAGCTTCTTCAGCTCTGATACAGGGGTGGGATTCTACCACTTTGCACCTATTCGCTAGAACTGGTTGTTCACATTCTAAGCAGTTTGGAGAACTGGTTGTTAGAAGAAATTACTGGCCTAATCCTGTAAGGAAGGCAGGAAGGAAACATTCTGGTGTTGCTTACAGAAACTGCCTCTCCGTTAACCCTTATTACATTCTTGGCAGGACTAGACTTCCTGTCTCAGGAACGTCTCTGGAGCATTTTTCCCCTCCTTTGCTGGTACTTTGCTTGTGTGGAGTGACCATTCAAAGTTACAATGGCACTGAAAAAAGTGACTTATGACCATTTTCCACACTTATGACTGTTGAAGCATCCCCACAGTCATGAGAGGCCAGGCGAGGAGATGCGTGCCTCGATGTGAGTGATATTGAGTTGGCCACACCCAGCCAATAACATGACCACCAAGCCATGTCCACCCAGTCACATGACCACCAAGTCACACCCATCACCTAAGCCACGCCTACAGAACCAGTTGTTAAAAATTTTGAATCCCACCCCTGCTCTGATACCCTTCCATTCCCCACTATCCTGTCAGAGCTGAAGAAGCTTCTTGGATGAGAAGCAAAATGTCTTCAAATGAAAAAATAAGAAAGTCCTGAAAAAACACAGATGACTGAGAATCTCTACAGCATGCAAAATAAATATTTCTTTTCATTGCTCTACTGCTGTGTCAATGCCACCTAACTTCTAGAACTTTACTGCAATTTATTAGTATAATCAATAATTATTCTTCACATTAACAGTACTGACAAGTATAGAATTCTGTTATGGCAACAAAAGAATACATAATTTCCTTTAATACTTTTTTTTTATGAAAGGGATAAAATATTCTAAATATTTAATGTTATTTCATCTATCATCAGGGAAAATTGATCTAATATATGTAGCTTGGCTTTTGGCAACAAAAATATTTCAGTATAATTGTTATACATTTTGGTAATACATATTATTCCAAATGTATTTATTAATATTTATTTCTTTCAGTTTCAAATTATGAATCTGTTCCGTAGAGGATAGAAATGAAGAATTGATAAGGCATTGAAATGATTCTCATAAAAAGGCTGTTTATATTGCTAGCAACTGAAAATCTGAATTAAAAGGAGAAAGCTCTCAAGACTTCTAGGAATTGACCTGGGTGAGATACATACAATCCATGCCTTTCAAAATATTTTGAGAACATATTCTTAATAATTTACCCTGTAAAACTGATTTGTTAAGGCACCAGGCTAGAAAGCAGTGAATTCAAATCCCATCTCAGCCATGAAAGACAGCTTGGTGACTTCAGTCCAGTCACATTTTCTTAGCCCAACCACCTCATAGAATTGTTGTGGGGAAATAAGAACATTAGGTATGTTCACCACTTCCTTGGAACAATAAGTGTTGACGTTGAGTTTTATTTGATCTTACAAAACCCTTCCTTTCAACACTTCTGAAGTGTACTTGCATGTATTTTTGAAGGACTGTGCTGTTACATTTTTCTAAATGCATTATGAGTATTGCAGCTTTAAGGAAACATCATTTTCAAGGCCAAAAGGCAGACTTAAAAATACCTCCTGTGTGTCCTAAATTTTCTTATTTTTTAAAAAAGAATATTGTTATCTGATGACATTGTTAGTAACAGAATAAAAATAAGCAGACGCAATCCCTTCATATGGCCATTCCATTCCAGTTCTTTTCTGACCCTGGTTATTTAAAAAGCTGTTCATTCAGCACCATCGTTTAACCTGCATTAATCTTTATTGATTTACTCAAAACATACAAACCATTTTACTTACTTGACTCTTTTTCTATTCCTGCCTCTGCCCTCCCTCCCTCTGAACCTATTTAAAGAGAGTGCTGCTAACAAAATAACAAATCTGTTGGCTTTGGATTCTGCACCATTTTGCTGACTGCTAGGAGTTTTAAAAAGTGTCAGTGCTCTTGCCTTGTCATTTTAATATTTTTTTTAAAAAAACAAAAATACAAATCTCTATTCACATTAACAGTGTTCGTGTCATTATTAATACATACCTCTCCTTTTATACATAAACATTAGCTCTTATTTCTATCCTCCACCCATTTGTACTACCTATCCCAAACCGCATAATAGTCCGAATCATCTTTGCCTCTTAATTCCATTGTGAGCTTATCCAGTTCCTCACAATCCATTATTTTTTGTGTCAAGTCTTCTTCAGATGGTATCTTTTCCTTCTTCCATCCCTGTGCAAAGGCTATTCTTGCCGCAGTTATGATATGTATAATGATGTATTGGATGACCTTGCTCAATTTTCCCTTAATTATTCCTAATAAGAATATTTCCGGTTCAAGTTCTAATTTGTGCTCTGTAATTTCTAATAACCATCTTTGTACCCTCATCCAATATTTTTTAACCTCTGGACACTGCCACCACATATGGAAGAACATTCCTTCTAACATTCTGCTTTTGTGTTTGGATAATTTTGGCCAAACTTGCTGGGGCTAGGTGCCACCTACAAAACATTTTATATTGATTTTCTTTAAATGCTGTTGACAATGTCAATTTACAGTTGTCAATCCACATTTTTCCCAATCCTCTAAATTTATATTATGCCCTACATTTTTTGCCCAGGCAATCATTGATCCCTTTACTATTTCCTCTTCTAATTCTACTTCCAACAAATAGTTATATATTATTGTTATAAATTTTATCTCCCTGCCTATCAAAATTTGGTCCAGTTATTGTAAGTCCTTTTCTATCCCTTGTTTTTCTAAGTCCTTCCTAAATTTTGTCTGAATTTGTAAGTATGACCACCAATCTATAATTATGTCTTGTTCTTTTAATTTATCAATCATTTTTAACTTCCCGATTATCTAATAGTTCTTCATATCTGACTATTTTCCTTGTATCTCTCATATTTGGATGTAATATCGCTTCCATTGGTGAGACTGATTTTGGTATCTTCGTATAATGTTTTCTTTTAACCTTTTCCCAAGTTTGCAGTAGTGATTCTCTTATCAAATGTCTATGGAAGTATGAATGTGTCTTGTTTTTTTGTCCCATAAAAAGGCATGCCACCCTGCTTGGAGGTCGTGGACCTCAATTGCCAAAATTCTTTTGTTTTTCAAATTTATCCATTCCTTCACCCATAATAGTACTGCTGCTTGGTAATACAGTTTCCATTTTAGGAGTCCAAGTCTGCCTCTACTTCTACTATCTTGTAACGTTTTTAGACTTATTTGTGCTTTTTTACCCAGCCATATGAATTTCATAACTATCTTGTTTAGCTCATGAAAAAATCTTCTATCTAATTTTATAGGAATTGTCTGAAAATAGTATAGTAATTTTGGTAAAATATTCATTTTTATCGCTGCTATCCGCCCTAATAAAGACACTTGTAATTTCCCCCAGTTTGTCAGGTCCTTCTTTATCTGTTGAAGTAATTTCTTACAATTGTCCTCCTTTATAGAGGAACATCTCCCTGATAGCCAAATTCCCAAATATTTAGGTTTTTTTTACCATCTGCAATCCCATTTTTTTCTTCTAAGCCTTTTTTCTGTCTTTCTGTCAAATTTTTAGCTAATATTTTGGTTTTTTCCTTATTAATTTTTAATCCTGCTACTGCCCCAAATTCCTCCAATTCTTGTAATAAATTTATCCCTATCTCCATTGGTTCTTCAATAAAAAACACCAGGTCGTCCGCAAACGCCTGTACTTTATATTCTTCTCCTTTAATTCTCAATCCACCTATTCCCTTGTTTTGTCTGATCTGGGTTAATAGCACTTCCAGAGTCAAAATGAAAAGTAGAGGTGACATTGGACACCCCTGCCGTACCCCCTTCCTTATTTTAAAACTTTCTGTAGTCTCTCCATTTATAATCACCTTGGCTTTTTGGTTTGAGTATACAGTGCTGATCATTTTTCTAAATTTGATTCCAAACCCCATATTCTCTACCTGTTGAATTAGGAACTGCCAAATGAGATTGTTGAATGCTTTCTGAGCATCCAAGAAAATCAATGCTGCCTGCTTTTCTGGATGGGCCTCATAGTATTCTAATACATTAAGCACTATTCTCGTGTTATTTCTTATCTGTCTGGAAGGTAGAAAGCCGTTCTGATCTGAATGTATAAGATCATTTAGTACTACTTACAACCTTTCAGACATTATTGTTGCAAATATAATCTACATTCAATAATGAGATTGGTCTACAGTTTTTAATTTGGTTGCGGTCAGTGTCTTCTTTGGGGATTAACGAAATATATGCTCTTGCCTTGTCATTTGCACAACCCAACTCTTCATTGCAACCACTGAGCTCAGCAATTTTGCAAGCCAATTCAAGCCAGGCATTCTGGGGCAGGTATATTCTCCATGACAAAGTGGACATTTCTGCACTGCAATCCTTAAATTAAACTTGCTTATTGGAATCTATAGGCTTCTCCTCTGTTAAGGTAAGATTCAGGGTCAGCAATATAAGAACGTCAGAAGTTTTTTCCACCTCCACCAAATCTCAATTGACTCACATAGAATTATTTGGAGCATGCATTTTTCTTACCCCACAACCCAGTCCGTTTCTTGGCTCACACACTATTTTCCTCATTTCTGATTCAGGAAGCAGGCCAGCTCCGCATCCTGGAGTGGGACACAAAACACCGCCCATCTGCAGAACGTATTCTTCTGCGCCATAGCCTTGATAACGATTGTACTGAAAGAAAGAAAAAATCAGGCTCTAATAAATAAACTTTATAAATTGAACATCTCTCACTAATGAATTCAATTAATCTGGAAACACAGAAAATCTTATTTCATATTAAGGTGCTGGGAGTTTTTCACAACAAAATGGAATAACAGAGTTGGAACAAACCTTGGAAGCAGTGGTGGGATTCAAAGTTTTTTACTACTGGTTCTGTGGGCGTGGCTTGGTGGGCATGGAGTGGCTTGGTGGGCATGGCAGGGGAAGGATACTGTAAAATCTCCATTCCTACCCCACTCCAGGAAAGGATACTGTAAAATCTCAATTCCCTCCCCACCCCACTAACCTGCTTTCCAGCTCCAGTCTCCTGTGCAGGGCAACAAAGTTCAGCTGGGACTTGGGAAGCAGAGAATAGATGGGGGCGGGGCCAGTCAGAGGTAGTATTTATCAGTTCTTCAAACTACTCAAAATTTCCGCTACCGGTTCTCCAGAACTGGTCAGAACCTGCTGAATACCACCTCTGCTTGGAAGTCTTCTACTCTAATCTCCCGGTCAAGCAGGAGACCCTATACTTATTCCAGACAATTGGCTGTCCAGTCTCTTCTTTAAAGCCTCCAGTGACAGAACACCTACAACTTCTGAAGGCAAGCCATTCCACCAGTTAATTTTTCTCACTGTTAAGGAAATTTCTCCTTAGTTTTAGGTTGTTTCTCTCCTTCAGTTTAGTCTAGTTTAGTTTACTTTATTGTCACTGCACCTTGCACAACGAAATTAAATGCCATTTCAGTGTACATGATAACTATAAAAATAAAACACAAACACACATCCTTCGCATTCTGCTCTATCCTTGATTAGCTTCTGTTGTTTCTTGTTTTGCCTTCTGGTGTTCTGGAAAATTGACCCCTTCTTCTTTGTGGCAACCCCTGAGATATTGGAACACTGCTATCATATCACCCACAGTCCTTCTTTTCATTAGACTAGACTTGCCCAATTCCTGCAACCATTCTTCATATGTTTCAGCTTCCAGCTCCGTAATCATCTTTGTTGCTCTTTTCTGCACTCTTTCCAGAGTCTCAACATATGTTTTATAATAATGAGAGAAACGTCTCATTAGCAATTATGTGTTGTGATGTACTGATCTGTTCCAATGGAAGTATCACACCCAGGGTAATAAAGAATTCTATACATTTGGGTTATACAGCCTAATACCTTCCTTATTTATGAAAGTATTTACGGTCTTGATTATCACAGCCTTTTAATAATTGACCATAAACCACAAATCTACAGTTAATCAGGGCTTGCTTTTCGGGATTATCTTATCCTGGTAAGAATTGCCTTTGGCGAAATGGACAGCAATATGCATTTGAAAAACAAACAAACAAACAAATAACCAAATAAATCTGATTCAGTGGATTCAATTTGGGAAACAAAATCTATTTTCACCTTGAAAATTATGTTATATAGGATTATGTCAAACCATTATACTATAGTTTTCCAAAGACAAAAAAAGAGAGAAGTAGGTGAACTCAAGGAACAAAAACGAAATTGTGTTATGCACATTCGCCTAATTCATTATTCAGTCACCAAATTGTCTTTTGTATTTTAGATTGATATTTTCAAATGTATCTTTTAATTTAATCTCTCTCTCCATTCAGCTTCAGTCAATACAAGTCCTACATTTTTAACAAAAAGCCAATTCAGTTGCAAAATATGCCACTGATCTACCTATAGAACACATGCTTTTAATGAGATTCCTTGCATTGAAATAACTACCCAGTTTAGGGGCAGCTACATATATTGAATACATCATTTCTGGAAAACTCCAGACGGCAAAAATCTATCCTGAAGGAACTGAAAATATTTTTAGAAAGAAATGAATCCTGCTTCCTCTTCAAGCCAATCAACTCAATGTACATCTACCTTGTACTGTGTAGACCATGCTAGTGAGGCTTTGTTATGAGTTTCTTCAAAGGATGTGCTGGGGCAATACATGTCTACTTGGTATATCTACTAAGTTCAATTCTGTGAGAAAAAATATAACTAGCATGGGATTTATCTACCTCCAATGTAAGAAACGATCAAATCAAACCAAAGACTTGTAAAAACTCCAGAAATTCAGGGAGAATTTTTATCCAATCCTACATAGTCCTTCTCCATTGTTGTAGACGATGACAACTTCCCTGGATGAAATATGACATCCTAATAGTGGAATTAAGCAATTCTAAGGAATGGTCAATCATCCCTAGTTACTTCCCAGTTGGATTATTGCAATGCAGTCAACATGGGGATGCCCTTGAAGTGTATCTGGAAAGTTCCGTGGGTGCAAGATGCAGCAGTGTGAACAGTTATTGCATTTTTGGTAGAAGCAAGCAACGGTACACACCTCTGCTGTGTGAACTACATTGGTTACTAGTTTCTTTCCAGATCTGATTCAAGGTGCTAGTATTGATTTTTCAAATGCTATATGGCATGGGAACAGGTTATCTGAGGGATTGCCTCACCCCAATTTTATCTTCTTGTCCCACCAGATGCAACAGAGTGTGTGCATATTACAGGTTCTGTCACCTAGAGAATTAAATCTGGCAACTACTAGGTGGCAGGCCTTCTCTGCTATGACTCCCGAGCTGTGGAATCTTCTTCCCCAGAGGTGAGGATGGCCTCATCTCTTTTAAGCCACCACTGGTCCTTCCAGACCTGGTTATGCCAGGAAGCCTGGAGCAGGTGACCTAGTGAGATGGCTCCATTATTATTAACATCGCTTCATCTAGTATTCTTTATTTTAGCTTTATTCTTAAACTTTTAAATTTGTTAAAGAATGTAATTATCATTATCATTACATTATTGATTGTTTTAGATTTGAGCAGCACAGTGGCCTAGAGGTTAAGACGTTCGTCTCACACTCAGGAGGTTGAGAGTTCAATACTAGGCAGCAACAGATGTTTCTCTATCAGGGTGCAAAGAGAAAATATCTGCTGAGAACTCCACATAGGTGTCAGGAAGGGCATCCAGCCAGCAAACACTCCGCTCCATTCAGTTGCCCTGACTCCATCCTGATTAAAAGGGATTGCAGGGTCGTAAAAAGAAAAACAATATTGTTTTAGTTTTGTATGCCAGTCAGAGCCACTTGTTTGTAGGATGGGCAGCTATATAAATTATATAAATCAATTAATGCATAGGGAGTAGCTTTTGTACATTGTCTGCTATATCTAAATAAAGGCACCCCCACCTTGATAAACAAATCCGCAAACCCTCCATTGGAAACACAGAAAATAACAGTCGGAAAGGAAGTTGGAATCATCAATTTCAACTCACTACCCATTGCATGAATCCATAATAGGATTAATAATCACATAGAAAATAAGATATGGATGTATGGTACTTGCTAATATGCTGTCATATTTCTCCCTATATTTCATAAATTCTTATTTATTAATGGCTCCGTTAATAATGAGAAATCGCTTATCTGAAGCAAAACGAATTAGCACACATGAAGGATAAATCACAGTTTTGATGTTGTAAAGTTGCCCTAAAATCCACAACTGGCAGAATTTCCCTGTTTTAACATTAGAACTACAGGCATCCTCTACTTATGCTCACAATTAAACCCCAAGTTTCCACTGCTAAGTAAGACAGTTGTTAAGTGAATTTTGCAGTTGTTAAGCTAATAAATGGTTATTAAGTTTTACAACCTTTCTTGCTAGAGTTGTTAAGTGAATCACTGCAACCATTTATGTTAAGCTAATAAATGGTTACTAAGTGAATTTTGCTTCCCCATTGACGTTGCTTGTCAGAAAGTCACAAAAAGGTCATCATTATGATACTGCAACTGTCATAAATACATGCCAGTTGCCAAACATTTGAATTTTGATCACAGGACCCCTCGGATTCTGCAATGCTTGTAACAGTCCTAAGGGCCATTATAACTTTAAATGGTCACTAAACAAATGGTTATAAGTCAAGGACGACTATACTTTTCTGTAGCTACTATTTTTCTAAAAAGTCAAGTTAGTTTTCTTCCTGAGTCCAGGAATTACAAGTAAAGTTGCCAGCTTTGCAGCTGGTTACTTTTTCTCAACTCTTCCTATGTTACAGGATTGTGCTGTGAGAGAAAAACTGGAGAAGCTAATGTAATGTACATCATGTTGAATTTCTGGAATAAAACTAACAAAAGGAAGGGAGGGAAGGATGGATGTGAATAAAACTAAACCTATGGAAAAACATGGCAGCTCAAAAGTTTGGTTGGAAAATTTTTTTAAAAATTAAAAACAAAAAGAAGGTTGGTTGATATGTTTAACTTAATTGTCAACCATGAAGTGAACCTGGCTGAGGCCATCTTGGAGGCTTCACGGTTGCCACAAAGCAGAAGAAGGGAAAGGGAGGGGGGGAAATAGGTAGATGGGGTTTGTAGCCAAAACAAAGAAGTTTTCCTGTGGGAACCAACGACATTCTAGCAGGTGGCTGGCTAGAGGAGGAGTGAAGTAACCAAGCAACCAGCCAGCACCTTGATTGGACAGTGTGACGAGTGACTTGCGAAAAAGAGGGAATGTTTACTTTTTAATTAGGTGAAAGCCCCAGGAACTTTCAGAGTCGGCTTTCACCATACTGTGCCAATATGATATATCCAATAAATTGTTCTTTAAGGAATTTGTCTGCCTCAGAGTTCTGCTTTCTATGGGCGCATTACTTGGATCACTGACATCAAGCCGACTCCTGACAATAATGATGTATGTGCGTGTGGTGTGTGTGAAAGTGGGAGAGAGAGAGAGAGAGAGAAAGGGAGGGAGAAAGAGAAAGGGTTTGATCAGATTGAAACTCAGAACATCTTGATTGTTTCAGCTTTGGGATGAACAGAATTTGGAAAGGTCTGCCATGGTGAGTATGGCAAAACTGAATGCCTTTTCCCTTTTCTGCTCTGAATGGTGTGTCCAGCAGCCTGCCTGATGGACTTTTGAGTATCTATTATGGGCTCCTGTGTTTCTGCAGCTCAAAAGGTAAACCAAGTGGATTCACAGACTTTGGAGAACTACTAAGCCTCAGGTCATTGTCATCAACAGAAAAGTGGGCATTGGTCTAACTCCCCAAGCAAACAGAGCATTAATGCCTCTAATTAGGAATGCTGGCTATATATAGTGTACCCAACAAACTCTTCGAACAGATATCTCACATCAGTGGTGGGATTCAAAGTGGTTTATGGTTCAGTGGGCATGGCTTGGTGGGTGTGCTTTGTGTGCGCACACTTTGCGCACGTACGCATGCCAAACACATGCTTTGTGGACGCGCAGAGGCTTTCCTACTCACCTCCTGCAATACTGCACTTTCCCTGTGTCTTCAACAGCTGACTCATGGCAATCTGCTGTGCTGAGTGAAGCAGCTGTGCTTCAAAAGCAGGAAATAAAGGTCAATATGGGAGTCTGGGCGGTTCGCTCCCAGATGATCTTTGGAGCTACCGGTTCAGGCGAATCTGGCCGAACTGGTAGAATCCAACCCCTGTCTTACATATACCTGCATATACAAACAAAACTAATTCTCTGCATATATTTTAATCCGAGGAGACATGAATGAATTAAATACAACTGTCTTTGCAGCCAATATTCGCCTGGCTGAATCAAGCTGGAAAACTCTAGAGACATGTCAGTTGTCGCTAACTCTCTAATCCTTAGGACTGTTCTCTAAAACAGATGGTGTATTCCTCAATGTACATTACTGGAGAAAATTAGGGATCTCAAAATTTTATTTCAAGAATCATTTATAAGACAATTTTACTAACAGGACAGGTGAACAAATGTTCTACAGTGTTTTAATTTATATGGCCTATGAATACTTAAAAGTACTTCCACACAAAACCTTTGGAATAGGAACTATCTTAACTGATCATAAAAAGGACTTAAAAATTCATTGTCAACTAAAAAAATGTTATTAAAGAAGAAAAAGAACAGCAGGATTGATACACTTGAAATACAATACCTGACAAATAAAGGGTATATTTTAAGGAACTAAATAAATACTTCCGCATATGTAGGGGTCATAATTCTAAAGTATTTCAAAAATATTTTGAAGTTGAGTTATTGGATGCCAACAATTGCAATGTTCCTTCTAATTAAGCAAGACATGTGATAGCATTAACAAATCTTTTTCCATGAATCTTCCTACTAATGTAACTATTTTTGTTACAATTCTTAAAAGATGTGTTTAAAAAAAATCCCTAGCATAATAAGTTTGGTATCCATACTCCTCAATTTCCCTTTTTGTATATCTATTTAGAAATGGAAATGCTTGGCAAACTTTTTTTTTAAAGTGTGGATTTTGACATACAGCTGCATTCCAAATTATTTGAGATCAGAAACTTGCAAATTAAATAATAGAAATGCAAATCATATTAAGTGAATCCATCGACTCTTAATCCATTTGGTTTCACAGAGAAGAGCAAGAAAGATGATTAGAGGATATATAAAGAACATTGTTGGCATTGGTAACGTGATAGCAGTGTTCCAATATCTAAGGGGCTGCCACAAAGAAGGGGGCTCAACCAATTCTCCAAAGCACCTGAAGGCAGGAGAAGAATCAATGGATGGAAACTAATCAAAGAGAGAAGCAACCTAGAACTAAGGAAGAATTTCCTGACAGTTAAAACAATTAATCAACGGAACAACTTGCCTTTAGAAGTTGTGGGTGCCCCAACACTGGAGGTTTTTATGAACAGTTTGGTCAACCATTGTTTGAAATGGTATAAGGCAGGGATGTCAAACTCGATTTCATTGGGGGCTGCATCAGGGTTATGTCTGATGTTGTGTCAAGTTTCCAAGTGATGAAATCCATTTAAAAAGAAAAGAGCGAAGTCCATCTTCCAAAACAAGTTCTTTTATTTAGGAAAGCATCAAATTGGCAAAGTCCATGGTAATTCCAGATCTGACACAACCTGGAATTACCCCACAATATTAGAACTTAGGAACAACCCCCCAAAATCACATTCTCCAATAGAAGTAATTTAACGTTGCCTGCTGTCATAAATCTCCACCTAAAGGGGCCTCAGCATGGTCAGTTCGTATTCCCACGGAAAGAAGAATCACCTAGCCTAAACAACTCTCTCTATCTCCACTCCTCCCTCCTTAGGAATGTGGCAAGCCCAAAACCCTTCCCCCATAACCACCAAAGAGAAAGTAAGAAAAAGACTATATATTAAGCCTAACTAAAATGGCTATGCATATGTCAATTTCGGGCAATTTTTGACACCTTGGGGGATTGGAGTGGGCGTGTCTGGGGTGGGTGTGGCCAGCTCGATGTCACTCGTGTTGAGGGCACCAGTGGTGGCTTGAGCACTCTTCCAGCAAAAACAGGCTCCCGAGCTCTGTTTTCAGCTGCGATGGTCTCCTGCAATCATCTGCTAGTGAAAATGGAGCTCTGCCATTTTCATTGGCAGAGGCATTGTGGGCCGGTCTTCCACTGTTTCCAGGGTAGCTCCATGGGCCATATCTAAGCACCCCGTGGGCTGATCCTGATCTTGAGTTGGACCCCGCCCCCCGGTATAGAGTTTCCTGCCTGAGCAGGGATTTGAAGTAGAAGACCTTCAAGGTTCCTTCCAACTCTGTTATTGTTATTCATGTTCAAAAAAGGAAAAGGTAGGTATGTTATACAAAAGAATAATTAAATAAGTGTTTATTGTGTCGCAACCTGAAACTCTGTAAAGAGTTCATGTATAGTATTTTAAGATCTTAACCAAATGAACAAAAAGAAGGGATGATGCATCATACATCTATTTATAGTTTAGGCAGTCTTTATCATCTTATTTGTCCACCTGTAAATTTACTGCCTGTTTTCTGTTTTCAGCTGCGATGGTCTCCTGCAACCATCTGCTAGTGAAAATGGAGCTCTGCCATTTTCACTGAAAATGAGTTGAAAAGCTGTGGCAGGTAGTGCATATATAACAATTAATTGCGTACCAAGAATACAAGAATACACAGAATAATCATAAATCAATTGAAAGGAAGGAAGTGAAAGATAGGTCACATATGGGAGTCATGCTCCCCAATATTAGAGCACTGGGAAGGTTATAAAATATGCTTCCCTGGAGCACTTCCCTGGAGAGAGAAGCAGCTGCCTCATTAGTGCCTATCGTTCAGGGCACCATGATACCATCTTTCAGAGGCTCACTCACCTGCTCCTCTCCAAGAATTCTGAAATGATGCAGCTCTTTAATCAAGGAATCTGGACAGCCTGCTGCAATAAAGAGAGAGACCAAAGTGCAGGTTAGAATGGATTCTGACTTGCTCAGTATGATATACCGCAAGAAGACACATAGTTACAGCATCAACGATGGATACCTTGCATAAACAGCATCGTAAAATACTGTGAACCTAGAAGGGATATACTTCCATACTGCATTTCAGAACAGTTTAGGACTGCTGCACAGGTGAGATGCTGAGAAATAGGCAAATTAGCAGAAGAGGGTTTTCTACACAGCCAATCTCAGCAGTTTTGTATTCTTGGGTCAATCGTGCCAGAATAATATCTACACCCAAATCCATACCAGTATATTATAGTTTTTACCATATACTCTACTCCTCTCTCTCTCTCTCTCTCTCCCTCCCTCCCTCCCTCCCTCTCTCCATCTATCCATTTCAGCTAAGATCCTGCACCCTCTCAGTCCTCTGGTAGAGGATCTCTGGTAGAAAGGAAACAAATATATATGCATCTTGCATATATATATATGAATCAGGTATACATGCAAGTTTGATCCCATCTGAAGGGGTCTGCGTTTTGTATATGGAGTTTTCTTAATCATCTTAGTTATGGTTAGAGCAAACATTGACAACTCAATCCCTGCCAGATATTTTGAACCAACTGTATTAATACCTGCCAGCATGACACAAGATGATGGGAACTACAATCCCAAACATATGGAGTGTATATAAGAAGGCATCTGTGAATAGAATATTGCTCCTTAAGACTGAGCTGGGTGGCACATGAGATGGAAGCAAGGAAGAAGAGTGAGCCATGAACATTTTTTGCCATACAGATGTTGTACAGATGATGAATGAGAATAGAAGGATTAGAATCCATGAAAACAGTTGATAAAAATATAACAGAATCTTCTAGGGTTTGTATACAGGAACCAATATTCCACCCAAATAATATTTTTCTCACTTTCTACATTTATTTACTAGCATATACATTATATCAAATAAAATACAAAGCAATAAATGTAAAGAACCATAATGAGAGAAGGTAATAAATGTTACTTGACTTACATGGAAAGGCACTGAAACCTTCCAAGAGATTCTCCCTAGAGAATTAGTTAAATTATAGTTTCATGGAAGTTCAATATTCTACAAATATACATAAATCAAAATGGTTTAAAATGTTATTTTTTTTAAAAAAAATCTCAGCACTGAGATGTATATGAACACCAGAAATAAGCTCATTTATAGAAAAATGTTGCTAGATCTTGAATAAAGATCCCAGAATAAAGATTTATAATAGAATTACAGCCAAGTCTAATGTCATAGTACACTCATAAATACTAGTTCATCCTTCCACTCTTTTTTCAAATCTCAAACTGTTGAAAGTAATTAAAATGCTGATGTGAAAGTAAGACCTTTATCCTTCTCATGTCTAAACTAGTGTTGAAGAACTGCATCTGTATGACCCCATAATCACTCTTGAGGTGTCAGGCACTGGTGCCAAAGGATTTAGTAAGTGACTTCATTGTACTAAAATTCACTGCTTTTAGTTAACCTTTTCTCCTGCATATAGTTTATTCCCATTAAGAAAAAAAAACTGAAGAATTTGGATTGAAGGTTAATCACAATTGCTTTATTGACAATACACAGCAGAAAGAAACATGACCAATATATCCAGTAAACAGACAATGAGAGATTTAATCAAGGCAAAGGAAGAGATATGGAGATTCGTGATTTTTAAGAAGCAATAAATACGTTATTGTCCTGGTCAGAAACTATTTAAAAACACAGGGGAAAAAAAGGAATTTTACAGTGAGCAAGGAACAGCAAGATGCTGGCTCAGCATTCTTCAAACTAGCCAACATTCATATATTTGAACCAATTCCCAAAATTCTCAATGGGTATGTTGTTCGGTTAACTTTGGAAATTTAAGCCCCTACAAGGGGTGCTTAGGTTGGGGAAGGCGTGTGCTAGCTTTTCAGTCCTAACCCTAACCCTTCATTTCTACAGTGTGAAACATTGACTCTTTGCTTTTAGGATACACTAAGCATGACTCAATTTCTGGATCTTTAGCTTTTTATAAAGTACATGACGTCTGTGGACAGAATAGAACAGAAAGTACATTCTTCCTATGAATGCAAATAGCAACTGCTATTTCAGTGCAAATAAAGATGGAGAAGGAATTATTTTAAGAAATCAGCTCAACTTTTTTTTACATTTTATGCTGCTAATTTGAAGGGTCATTGCTGTTTATTTGATTAAAAAAATAAATTCATACTCTTGATTGACAAGTCTATATAGCAAACTTGCAAAATAAATGCTGTTGCTTTTTATTTTAGCGAGGGATCAATAGAAGAGGATATTTCCACAGGGTGGAACTGTGGAATCCTTGGTGCTCTCTGAGCTTGGTTGTTTTCTTGCAGACATTTCATTACCCAACTAAGTAACATCTTCAGTGCTACATTGGAGAAGAGATGTTACATAGCATAATATGGAACCGTCTCTCTTTGGAGATTGCAGCTATAGTACACTATGTAATCTGAAGTTGCAGATTACCAAAATGCCCATTGTTTCATACTACTTCACCTAGAAGTTTAAGGAGATATAGCTGATTTGTTCCCATTACTTTATCCTTAAAAATCCTGCAATATAAATTGGTCAACCAAATGGGGACTTGACCTTCCATTTTGGTGCAACACCCTACAGCACAATGGCAACCAACAGGAACTTATACTTTCATGTATGTAGAGTCCCCCACTGATAATTACATAAAAGGAAAGAGCTTTTCCTCCTCAGGTACATTTTCCCACAAAATGTATCTGAGGAGGTTCTTGAGATCATATTCTTCCCTGACATAAAATAAAGCCATCTTTCTTTTAGTACTGGAATTTTGCACAGGGGCCACCTAGATTACCATTCCCAATAATGCTAAGATATTGCAAACTAATAAGCAAAACAATTAAATTATAATATTCAGCAACCGTTCCACTTTTGATTCAGGAAATTGCCTAAACCTGGGTAAACTAGGAGACAAAAGGTAAAATCTCCATTTTGATGTGATTCTAAATAAATGTAACTTTAAGCAAATGCTTGTCCTTTTATTTTCTTTAAAACCACACAGATAGCTTTCTCTGCAGTACTGTAAAACAGTTTGTTTGTTTGTATAAAATCTTTATATAGTCACCTATCTCGTGTCAAACTCTTGGCATCTCACCAATAAACAACAACATCGATTTACGTTGGTAAAACAACATCAATTTACAATAAAAAGTAGAGCTGAAACAAAAACTGAAACCAAATCCAAACCAGCCCAAACCAGGAACTTCACTTCTCAGAAGTTCATTTCAACAATTTCACCTTATTTCAGTGTTTTGAGGAAAAGCCAGTTTTAAGTGCTTTTTGGAAAGTTAAAAGGTTGGGGCCCAATCAAACTTCAAAGGGAAAAAGGCACATATCCCAGATCTCACAAGATGGCCCCATTTAAGGGAGGAGACGAGAAGGGTTTCCGCCCTATCTTGGCAGGTAGAAGTTGAGTTAGAAAGAGGTGGTTCCTCTTACCTGGGTTGGTGCCATAGAGGCCTTTAAAGGTAATAAACCAACACCTTGAATTGCATCTGGAAGTGCAGCTAGTGCAACAGGAGTGTAGAGATACCCATAACTGTGTGCTGCCATATTCTGGACTAGTGGTAATTTATGAGTGGTCTTCAAAGGCTGCCTCATTTAGAGCACACTGCAATAATTTAAACTGGCTACAAGATGAACCTGTGCAAGGACACCCCTACTTTTGGGCTGCCACCTGTTGCTGGAACAGGAGATCTATGGTGGTTCCATTTTATTGATGAGTCTTCTAGTGCTGAAAAAAACCCTTACCATCACAGAGAGATTCCCATACCCGTATGATACGATTTAAAACCTAGCCTGTTATATGACCAAGTTCATTAGTTGACGATATAGATTCATATTGACATTCATTCTGCCAAATCCCTTAGCAAAGACTTCTGGCTCCTTGTTCTATTTCTTCCTCAAATCTACTTGCTTGCAGAGTAAATGCTATGCAATTCTTGTCCGAGACTGGAATAGATAAAACAAATGACAGGAAATGCCTTGCTTGCAATATAGAGAGAACGTATCAGCTGAAACAGGGAAAATTCTGCAAGAGTGGCACTTTGATCTCTGCTTGCAGAAGCTCTTCCCTCTTAATAGCAGCTTTAAGGCCAAATTACTCAAAGTAAATGGACCGCTATGCCATTTGCTTCAACGATACCTTCTTGCTAACCTTTATGGCAGATAAAAATAATATCAACAGGGAAAATGTTTGCATTTTGGAGTGCTTTCTTTTATTATACAAGTATTTAAAGAACTGGGCTTTTTTTACTGTCTTCATTTGAATCTCATTTTGGGCTAAATGTTTAATTATGTTCACTTTCTTGAGGTTGTTAAATTTGGCTTTTCTCTCTATCTCACTGCTATATGGCAGCCCATTCAAACAAACTAAAAGGGAACTTCAGGGCCAAATTTTGGCCATTTCTTAGAAAATCAGCAGGCCGAGGGTTTAGTTTAGTTGGTTAGTGAAGACAGTTAACAGATCTATTAACAAATAGTGCACTTAATCATGATCCACACACACACTAGTAATGCACTAACATTTAGTGTTAAAATGTAGATGAGATAGTGCATTTTTAAACACTTGGGTACAGGCTTCAAGGAGTAAAAAGTGGAACTGTTATGATTTTTTAATTTTTCTTGACTTTGGGATTCAAATAAATGCACATTTAATTCATATACATAATTATTATCTAAATGAATTATATGTGGATGCATTTGACTCCTCCTCTAAAATGAATGGAGAAAAAGAATCAAGTGTTAGATTCAGATTCTTGCCTTAGGTCATGCCTTCTATGAATTAAGCTGGCATCTCATGGGGACTGCATATAAAAGGAGAAAACCCCATCCTTGGTAGATGTCAGCTAATATTTACAATAAACTAATACAGCATTAATACAGCCAGCAATCCCACTATAAAAAAACATCATTAATAAAAATCCTCGGTGAAACTCAGTTTCAGAAAACCATCAAAAGAAAATCTTATTATATGGTAAGTGGATGAAGTACTTGAGATTAGAATCACATAGGGTAGAAGGGACCTTGGAGGTCTTCTAGTCCAACCCCCTGCACAGGCTTAGACTATCCTGGACAAATGATTGTCCAATCTTTTCTAGAAAACCTCTAGTGATGGAGTCCCCACAACTCTGGGAGGAAAGGTGTTCCATTGATTAATTATTCTCACAGTCAGGAAATTCCTCCTTATTTTTCCAGGTTGAATTTCCCTCTGATGACCTTCCACCCACTGCTTCTTGTCCTGTCCTCAGGTGCTATGGAGAATAAATCAACTTACTAACAAACTTACTACAGTTAGTAAGTTTTTCTAACTTACTTTCCGATTTATTGAAAACCAAATTACTAAGAGCTCCCAAAATGTAGAAGACACAGATTTGGAGCTGATTCCCCAGTTCCACAATGCTCATTGAGCACAACAAAATGATAGAACTATGTTCTTAAATACAGTTCCCGCTAGAAAACCAGAAAGTTTGAGCAGAAAAGCTCCTCTTCTAGGGAGTCTTTATGAACTTCTCCACTTGCTGAAGCTGCTGGACAGCTCCCTGCTGACACTGACAGACAACTTTTTCTTGTTTAGCAAAGGGACACTTTCCCTTCAACACAAGGTGACTTTATTTGGCTTCATTTCAACAGTAGCAATATTGTCTGCTGCCAGCCATGCTATTTATACTTATTAACTTTGGTTGCCTTGTTATGGTACATATCTTGAGGCTATATGCACAACAGGCCTAGGGAACAAAGTAATATCATTTTTTTTATTTTTTGTTTCAAAAGTAGCTTTCATCTAGAGCACATCCCTCCTTTACTAATATTGTATCCATAAATATTATAGTAGAAAGCTCATGACATGAATAGGAGGTGAAAGGTGCTTTGCACTTGTGCCCTTTTTGCTGTTTAGCACAATCAGACCAGTTCATGAAAAGGTTTATCTTCTTCATCTTTTATTCAAAGAAAAGAAATCTCCAAAGCAGGCTCTTTTCTTGGATTTCAACTTTCATGCTGGCATGAGCCTTTGAAGATAGTCAGCTTTTTTTCTCTCAGAGAGCTAGAGAGAGTATGGGAACTTTCTCCATGCTGTGAAAATGATTCTAAGAAGGACAGAAAAAGACCAACAATGGCTGAGTTAAAAAAAAAATCATTGTGTAGCAAAAGTAGAATTTAATTACCAAGAATTGGAAGGAGAGTAGGGATGTACAGGTGAAAGGCAAAAGATAGGGTTTTTTAAAGAAAATCCTTTAAAAATTAACAGTTGGATTAAAAGAAGAATATTAGGGGGCTTCAGGGTAACTGAGTCTTTGGAGTGAGTGTATAAATCAGCTAGATATTGATGTTGTAGAATTAATTTTGTCATTTTACATATGGAATCAAAATTGCCCTTCCGTCTTTACACAACGAAGAAATCAGCAACAGCAGTAAATATACAGGTAGTACTCAACTTATGACCACAATTGAGCCCTGCTAAGCAAGCTATTTGTCTAGTGAGTTTTGCCCATTTTCAATCTTTCTTGCTACATTTGTTAAGTGAATGACTCCAGCCGTTAAGTTAGGAACACAGCTGTTAAGTGAATCTGGCTTCCCCATTGACTTTGCTTGTCAGAAAGTAGCCAAAGGGGATCACATGTCCCAGGGACACTGCAAATGTCATAAATATGAGTCAGTTGCCAAGTGTTGGGATTTTGCTCATGTGACCATGGGGTGCTACAACGCTCGTAAGTGTGAACAATGGTCATAAGTCCCTGTTTTCAGTGCTGTTGTAACTTTGAATGGTCACTAAATGAACTGTTGTAGTCACTAAATGAACTGTGTTAAGTTGAGGATTAAGTATACTCTGTACTGTGACACTGTAATTAGCACTCAGGCAAAAAAAGGAGGATAACTTTCTGGAACAATTTGGTGGCATTAAACAGCATTTCATTATTTGGTTGTATTTCTCTGAAAACGGGGCTACCTATGAAAAGGGACTGAAAGACTTTTCAGTCTTGCAGAATGATTTGAGTTTTTGGAACTTCCATTAAGATTGACGTAGGAAGTACTGCCCTAACCATCAATTTATTACCCACACCTTTGGTTATGTTGGGTGGCATAATCCCAGGAAGCAGAAAAAAGAAAGGCTGGCCAGAAAACAAAACAAAAACAAATATTATGAAGAAACTAGGAATATCCCATCAGGAAGGATGGTTTCTGTAAAGTAGTTTCTTGAACTGCTTTGAATCCTAAATGCAGAGTCTATCTTTAGTCAACTTAAAAAATGAGCAGTATCACATAGCTCTTAAGCAGAGGTGGTATTCAGCAGGTTCTGACCAGTTCTGGAGAACCAGTAGCGGAAATTTTGAGTAGTTCAGAGAACCGGCAAATACCACCTCTGACTGGAGATTTTACAGTATCCTTCTCCTGCCATGCCCACCAAGCCACGTCCACAGAACTGGTAGTAAAAAAAATTGAATCCCACCACTGCTCTTAGGGGACCCAAAACAGCAGTGCATACAGCAGCTTCACTCCTTTTAATGACATACATCACTTCATCTCCACATATCACATTCCATTTCTATTAACCTTGACTTGATGCTCCTCCAGATATGCTGAAGCTACAACTTCCGGAACTGTCAACTCACAAATATATATCCCAAATACATTTGAAGGACAGCATACCAGGAAAGACTGCTGCAAACCAAGCCACACTTTTCTGAATCCATAAGAAGTCATTTGGTGGGGACTTAAATCAATATTTGAATGCTACATAAATGCCTTTCACTTTAAGTGAGTCAGACTCACTCTAAGCCAAAGTTCAAACATGTACAGAGTCACATTCAGTCAGTTTATTGAAGGCCATTCAGATTATTGAAGACTATTCAGAGAAATATATCTATGCACAAAATGAATTAAATATTGAGGCAGGAAAATAATGACTTGTTTGCTTATGTATCGAAGTCCTCTAGATGATCAGCAATATTTCCATGCATTTGATACTACCAAATGTATCTATTCCTGTCACATCTTTACTAACATATATAATCACACCATCTCCCTGACTGTGCTCTATGATGTCACTTGGCACTGTTTCCTCTTGGCAAGATGAGGACAGCTCTGCATTTCACCTTAATCAGATAAAATTAGGACAGGTGGCAACCCTGCAGGCAACACAATTATGCAAAATGCCGGCACTCAAAACACACTGTCACACACTGTCCTTCCACCAAACCCCTGTGCAATGGGACAACTTAGTTGGTTTTTTTTTTAAACTGACAGTTTGAAATTGAAATGCACTGCAGGGGGAGATTCTGCCCTCATTTATGAAACATATAAGTGAAGAATGTAAGTGATATCTTTAAATATATTTGTACAGACTTGATCATAAGTGCATATACAAATAGGATAGAGGATAAAGGAAATTAACCCCAAGTTCAATGCAAAAAGAATTACATGTGACATATCATTATTCTTATATTGCCACCAAGGGATGGTATTCTGCTTTCAGAATTTTTGGCAGGAATAATTTGTAGGAATCTGCATAGTTCAAAAATTATTAGGATGAATTGTTTCAAACTTGACAAGAGCACAACCTAATTTTGATATTTATTAAAATACCCTGACTTTTTAAAAATCTTTTTGTGCAAGCCTAAAAATAAGAGGCTGCCATTTAAAGGAGACTTACTGAAGAGAAGACCTAGGGTTTCCCCAAATTCTGATTTTTAGGATTCTGTGCAGAGCAGACCCTTTAAGAGCATATGTACTGTAATGTTGATTCATCACGTCATCCTTGACATATTGGAATTATGCAATCTTATACCTACTTGCTGCTGTCAGAATGCCAGTTACATTGAGCTAAAGGTCTAAGGAGGTCATCCCATTGAGTTCAATGATGCTGACATCCAAGTAAGTGGATATTGATTGCAGCATTAGGGTGTAAATCACTGTCCTATAGAAATGAACTGTAGAAACTGATTAGAGCATACGGAATCGGTGCTATATATCTTAATGGTTTTCCTGAATTGCACAGCCAATTTAAAGTCTTGTTGAACAGAAGACTTTAAAAGAGGAAATAGATGAAATAAGCTGCTTCAATATAAATGGTAGAGTGAATGCAAATGCTAGTTGCATTATAGAGATAATACACCCAGCTTACTTTAGAATGCTACACCTTAGCTTAGGAGGCACCTCAAGCACTAGAATAGTCAATACTTCACATTAAACTATGGGAAATGAATGCAAAATACACCTCTGTCAGCCAATTGTTCAGTGTGTCAGCATCGCAGTGCCACCTTGTAGAAACAAATTAAGCTGCACCACTTTGCCAGTTGGACCTAATTTGTAGCAATGTAGGGCATCTGCAGAGAAGACTTTGTTTTTCAGAGCAAAAATCTAGCATACGAAACAGACAAAATTAATGAAAACTTGCCTGTCTTTCAGGAGCCCCTTTGCAGATTTTATTCCATTGATTTTTAGCCATTGCTAATTATAGAGGGTAATGCTAATCTCCATTTCAAGGCCATTGAGCTAGTGCTGTCCGAAGATGCATGCTTTTGAACTGCTAGGTGGCAGGAGCTGGGGCAAGGATGGGAGCTCATTCTGTCATGCGGCGCTCGGGTCTCAAACCTGGGCTGCCAGCTTTCCAGGCAACAAGCCCAGCATTTTAATCACACTGCCTCAGTCCGTCTTTCAGAAATTTCCTTAAATCAGAAGTTCTCAAAGAGTGCGATATTTATCACTTTAAAGGGTGAAAGTGGGTTTACATGACTACCCTACAAATAAAAATGATTTCATTAGGATTGGCAAGAAATAAATACACTGGAATTAAATATTATCAAAATAAAAATAATTAAATAACTCATAGATCATAAAATAAAATGGATAAAAAAATACAAACATCATTAACACATACACTATGTGATGACCCAGGGTGGGATACAAAATAAACACAGTCACAGAAAACAGGTGAAGCCCCTTTTAGTCCTTCACTTTGCTTCCAAGCTCCGAATATCTTTAATGGAAGACAAAAAAACTCCCACACAAACAGTTACACGAAGAAGGGAAAAAGCAACACAAACCAGGCAAGATCAGGGCTTGAGGATGTCCACAGATAACACATACTGGGAAGGATGCCAAACTCAGAGAGGAACTATAAATTAGAGATATTTACATGCTTTGTTTCCAGCGTTCGCCAGTACGCAGGTCCATACTCTTATTCAGTTGTCACAGCTGCAGCCCATGAAGAGGATCAAGGCCCTCTCCTCCCGAGTAGACCACGTCTCTTCCTTATCTTCTCCTCCCTGCCTGCCCTAGGATGGATAGGGGATGGGCCTGGGTCCTCCTCTGACTGCTCAGCTGGCCTCTGCCCTTCCCCAGCCTCCTCCACAACCTCCAGAGCCACACTTCCACTCCCTGTCGGCTGTTCCTCCTCTCCCTCAGAGTCAGCCTCCACCAGGGATATGACACACTTCCCGATGTTCCAGTCTAAAATATATATATTATTACATATCATTCTGGTGGAGGTGATGAAAACTAGACTAGACTAGGACATAGGGTAGGAACAAGAAAATAAAAATATGTACAATATAAATTTGCAGAGCAATTTTAGAATACCAAGTATCAAAGAGCCTTTGTGGCTCAGGCTGTTAATTGCCTGCACTTAAATTCCAGCTGCCTACAACTGCTGTACGCTCAAATCCCACCAGGCTCAAGGTTGACTCAGCCTTCCATCCTCTCGGGGTAGGTAAATTGAGGACCCAAGATTGTTGGGGGCAATTAGCTGACCTTGTAAAAATGCCGCTTAATAATAAGCAGGCATATACAATGGAATGAAGGCTATTGCTGAGCACACTGGGTTGCATCCCAAAAATTGTAAGCCGCCCTGAGTCTCCAGAGAAGGGCGGCATATAAATGTAATTAAAAAAAAAAGTGGTAAAATACTAAACAAATGTTCCATCCATTTCTCTCTCTTTTTGTTGTAACAAACAGGAAATTCAGTAAACAAAGTGAACGTGCTTTTTAGCATCCTGCTATATGGATAATATTATGGTTAAAGTGGATTTTTAGAAACACAATTGCCATATAAATTGGTTCCTAATAAAATCACAATGTATGGTGTGTTAAAAGTGGAATGATATTTTTCTCAGAAAATATCTGACTGTAAGAAATGCATTATAATTTCTAAGAGTTTTGAATAGATAGAGCAGAATTTAACATACTGAATTGGAAGTCTTTGTTTTTTATCACAGGCAAAGTGATTTACTTTTTTCTGCAACGTGGGATATTCTGAAAGTAGTTACAGCAGGACCTGGGAGTACAAATCTTTTCATATTCTTCTTCCAGAGAAAGCTGGGAAATCAATTCCTTATTTGTAAACTAATTTCTGTAAACTGACTTCTATTCCCCACTCAATTCTAGCTTGTGGTTTAAAAGTTGAGCCAAATTTGTGGGAGGACAGAAACAAATCCGCTAATTTCTATAAAAGTGAAGGGGGGAAAGGCAATTTAATCCTTTTTTCCACTTTGTGAGGTGATATTTTGTCTAAGAATATTTGGTCCTTTTTTCATGGTTTTTTTGTCCATTATAAAGTACAGTTCAAATTAACACTTTGATAACACAATCTTGAATTGACAAAAAGACAATACAATGCTCAAGTTACAATCACAATTGAGCCCAAAATTTATGTTGCTAAGTGAAACATTTGTTAAATGAGTTTTGCCACATTTTATGATCCTTCTTGCAACAGTTGTTAAGTGAATCATTGCAATTTTAAAATTAGTAGCATGGTTAAGTGATTCTGGCTTTGCCATTGACTTTGTCAGAAGGTTGCACATGACCCCAGAACAGTGCAATCATCATAACTATGAGCTAATTGCCAAGCATCTGAATTTTGATCATCTGACCATGGGGATGCTGCAGTGGTCGTAAGTGTGAAAATGGTCATAAGTCACTTTTTTCAATGCCATTGTAACTTTGAATGGTCACTAAATGAACTGTTGTAAGTTGAGGATTACCTGTATGCATTCCAATTTATCACTTGGGACTTCCTTTCTCCCTTATTCTGAATTAGGCAGTGAGGTCTTCCTGATATTTTGTGCAAAAATATGCAACCACCAGACTACTCTGAAAAGATTGGAAGTATCATATTTGATGTACCTCAAAGTATCATGGCCAGTGGCCAACCAGATAACTATGGGAAGATCACAAGTGGACACGATTGCAGTAACATTAATACTGTATATTCCAATCACCCATTTAGAGGGGTATATCCAGAGGAGGGGTATATCCAGTTCTGGAGAACTGGTAGCAGAAATTTTGAGCAGTTCAGAATACCACCTCTGACTATCTATTCTCCCCATCTATTCTCTGCCTCCCAAGTCCCAGCTGATTGGCTGGGTCTTCTTCTGTTGCCCTGCACAGGAGAATGGAGCTGGAAAGCAGATTAGTGAGGTGGGGAGGGAATGGGATTTTGCTGTAATCTTCCCCTGGAGTGGGGTGGGAATAGAGATTTTACAGTATCCTTCCCTTGCCATGCCCACCAAGCCAAGCCACACCCATCAAGCCACACCCACAGAACTGGTAGTAAAAAATTTGGAATCCCATCACTGGGTATATCCAATCCTGTTTGAAATCCTTTAAAGGAAGGTTACCTCATGTCAGAACAAAAGACAGGACATGAATAACTTATATGCTGAATCAATCAAATAAATTAGCAACAGAGGCTGAGATCATGAATCCCATGAATAGGGTTTCATAGGGTGGTATCTTTAGCCATAGAAATTCTGAATTGCCAATTACATACATGGTCAGTTCAGCATTGATCTCACCGTGCAGGATCATTACTAGCAAAGCAAATTACACAAGCAAGCTATAACTCTGCATGTACTCAATAAAATGCATGTCTATGACCATTTCAAATATATTCCATAAAGTTAGAGTTGCTAACCATGGGCTAAACATACAGAATTAACTTCACATCCGAGGATTGGTGACTTAATTTTACTACCCTTGAGGCTGCTTCTAAGTCCATGATACTATGAATCTGTTTTCATCATTTCAGCAGCTGATGATGAGGGAAGTAATAGACCACTGGAGACTGTGTTTTATCCTACCAAATCAAGAGATTAAATCGACTCCACAAATGTCTAAACTATGGAAAGATTCATTTGTGTTATTTTCACTGATTTGAAAAAGCTGTGGGATAAAAGTAGCTCCAATAGCACTTACTGTGCTAAGTTCTATACAGTTGGGTGTTCCATCATCTTTTCAATCCAGATAACAATTATTCTAGAAAAAAGTCCCCCCCCAGAAACAGAAGACATAAAGAGTTTTATTGTCTAGTTTTATCTTGTATGTACATGTAGAAAAGTAATTCATACTTTAAATATATTATAATATACACTAACAGTTATGTTACATTGTTATGCTATGCTATGCTATGCTATGCTATGCTACACTATGCTATGCTATGCTATGCTATGCTATGCTATTTATTTATTTTGTGAAACACCCAAGCTGTAAGGTAACCAAAACAAATATCACAGTCAGAAAAAGGCAGATAATAGGAGTCTGTCAGGGTGGAGATGAAGACAACATAAAAAAATGTGCATTGTGTCATAGCAATGTAAACCCCATATGGAGTTCTGAGGAAGGAACAGCAAACTGAAAATGGTTCCATGCAAAGTGAAAACTGACCATCTCTTTGTAATTCATCTCTGAAAATGAAGAATGATTGAGATTGTCCAGAAGTACTCCTAGTAGTTGCTTCTCATGAGGACAGTTGCAATTGTTTGATTCTACTATTATATCATTGACATTTCTTAGAAGTTGCCATCAAGTTTTCATCTTCCATCACATTTGAAATTATTTTTCTATTACATCATATCACTTTTCAAAGTTTGTTTTTATTTTCCTAATTTTTCAGTATTTGTTACTTCAAATTTCATAGGTTGCTAATAGTTTTAATTTTAATGCTTTGACATCTGATTTATTACATAGTAGCTTGTTTTCAATTTCAATTTTAGTCCATTTCTGTTGTTACTGTTTTTGTGGGACTATATTTGAGGTAAATGTTTTAGTCAAAAGTGATTGTATACATCATGCAAAATTTTATTTCTGTATTTCCTTTGAATGGATTCCAAAGAGGTTTACCTTTGCCTTAATCTTTTTCATGCATCCTAAAAAAATTATCTAGCTTGTTAAACATTTAGACAATTATATTTCCATTTGATTATTTTGATTTGGCTGTTTAAAAAAATCATTGGCTACAACCAAATTAAAGTTCATGTTGTGTTCTTGTACTGCAATTTATAGATCATTTTTATTTTTTCAGTTTCAAATATTTTCATTTTTTAACTATTGTTTCAATGACATTGAATTTCAGTAAATATTTTTTCTCATTATGAATTGTGTCCAATCAAATTGTTCTTAATGGTATATGGTTTTAGAAATTTTATTTTCCACATTTATTTGTTTCAGCAAACCATGAATCAGTAGCTTTAATTCATAATAACATTTTTAAAACAATTACTTCATTGGTTGTTCAGCAATTTCCTTCATGTTACTTTATAATTCCATGCCTGATAAGGAAGCCCTGTAGCCCACTTCTGCTAGTTCTAAAGAAGATACCTATAATATCCCAGAACTGAATAAACACCCAGTGCATTTTCCTCTATACAACAAGAGCTTTCAAGGAGGCAATTTAGAAAGGAATTATAATGGGAATATTAATAACTGTTATGTGATTTTATGTGATTGTGGCTCTTGATACTTAATATTTGCTTCAGTTACAAAGCTTTCAATAGATTTTGCCTCAAATCAGTGTTTGTTATTATGATATTATATTATCATGAGGATGAGAATCTGTGGTGGCACAGTGGTTAGAATACAGTGTTGCAGGCTAACTCTGCCCACAGTCAGGAGTTCAATCCTGACAAGGTCAAGGTTGATTCAGCCTTCCATCCTTCTGTCTATAAAACAAGGACCCAGATTGTTGGGAGCAATATGTTGATGTTGTAAACTGCTCAGAGAGTGCCCTAAAGCACCATGAAGTGGTATATAAGTCTAAGTGCTACTGCTATATTAAAATCTAACATGGATCTTGTCATTTTTAATCTTTTGACTCTTTAGCATCTCAAGAGCTTTTCTCCACCATCTTCTTTCTCAGCACTATTATGGATGGGCCAGGATTAGACATCAGAAGCACTATCTTGGGCATAGCACTAAATCTGTCTCCAAGTGGACTGGCACATATGAACTGAGCAGAACATTTAAGGGTGCAGTTTGGATAGATGTACATTATGGATACCTGGCAGTCCTAATTCTGATGATGAATACCGTCTTCTACAAACCTTCAGAACTGCATCTTTTCCAATGTTCCGATGTCTGGCTAGTGTTATTTCTGTTACTATTTTATTGTAGCCAATTGCTTGCTGTCCATTTCTCTTAATGTCCCCTGGCCTGTGTTTACAAAATTGTCATGTCTGCCCAAGGCTTCAATTTTCCCACCTTTTCAGCTTCGGTCCTCACACTAGGAGAGTTTTACGGCAGCTGAAAGAAATGAACACACAGCAACACTAATGCTCTATCACTGCTTATTTTCTGCAGACAACCCTTTAAGAGGAAAAAAAGTGCTTTTACCAAAATATATAGAATTTATCTCCTGCGTAATTTATGGCTCCTCTTGATAATGAGGAAATGACTCTATTCCCCAACTCTGAGTAATTTCTTAATACTACTGTAGTGTTTATCCCTAACATTGACAAAAGAAACACAGATTGAAATTTGTTATACATTAATCAGCAATCCCAAATTGTGGTTATAAGTCAAAGACTACCTGCATTCTATTAAAAAAGGCTTTTTTTGGTAAACGAAATGCACAAACTATTTTTAAAAATAGCTAAAACAGTAGCTATGTTTAATAGCAACTTTGAAGCTGAGGATGGATAAAAACAGCAAAGGTTAAATGTTAGCTTTGAATACATCAGAGCTACAGAATTATGTTCTATAGCAGAGGGGTCAAACTGGATTTCTTTGAGGGCTAGATCAGCATTGTAGTTCTTCTCTGTGGTCTGGCTGGGGCAGGGGAGACAGGATGGATGCCACCTGCAGCACTGTGCTGGCACTTTGCATGCCAAAACGAGGTGTAGGGAGGCCACGCGCAGCTCCCCTACCCCATTTTGGCCAGCAGGTTGCTGCAGAAGGCCATCCAGGCCAAAAACGGACTGTAGGGGGGCCATGCATGCTCCCCATGGCCCATTTTTGCTAGCAGAGGCACCGTGGGCCAGTCCTTTGCTATTTCCAGCCTGGTTCCACAGGCCAGATTTAAGCACCCTGCAGGCCAGATCTGGCCCACGGGCTTTGAGTTTGACTCTCCTGTTCTATAGAAACATCTCCAGTTTGTTCAGTTAGCTGATGGAATTTTATGAGGAGCAAACACAGATGTATTCTTGGTGTATATTTGTAGCAAAGAACTCATTTTGTGTTTCAGAGAAGCTTGTATCAGAGCTGATCCCATGAACAAGAGCCTCCTTATTGAAGATCTTCAATAACAGAGATGTAGGTTGCTCTTGTGTAAAAGAATTGGGGGATGAAGGAAATTACTAGGTGCCCTATTTGTAGCTTTTGCAAAGTACCTATACAGTTCCAATTGTTACCTATCCTATAATAAATTGAAACTGAAATTACCACCTGTAGTTTAAACTTCCAGCTGTAGCTTTCTTTTCCTTCATATATTCATTTTCCTGACTGTCATAGCCTTTGGGGGGGTGGATATCAAGAGCTCTCAGTTGATTATAGGTCTGTTTATCTGTGATGTGCTTTTTGGATTTGTTTTGTTACAATATTCCGCAGAAAAATAGAAAGCTAGATGAACAGTAAGAAACATAACAGAAGGAAATATGCAATCTTTTAAGAAAATTCCACCCACCTCCACGCCCACGCAAACAGTGGGGCAGACAGAAGATCTTAGTGCTCAAAAGGAATGGAAATCTAACCCAGTACTGTTCAATCTCAGCAACACGTTGTGTGGACTTTAACTTCTAGAATCCCCTAGCCAGCTGTACTAATCCATACAGCTAACATTGATGAAGTTGAGAAACACTGATCTAGGCTATGGCTCTTATTTATTTATTTTATTTATTTTATTTATTTTATTCATATTTATATGCCGCCCTTCTCCGGAGACTCAGGGCGGCTTACAATGTTTGGAGCGCAACCCAATGCGCTCAGCAATAGCCTTCATTCCATTGTATATGCCTGCTTATTACTAAGCGGCATTTTTACAAAGTCAGCTTATTGCCCCCAACAATCTTGGGTCCTCAATTTACCTACCTGGAAGGCTGAGTCAACCTTGAGCCTGGTGGGATTCGAGCCTGCACTAATTGCAGGCACCTGGAACTTAAGTGCTAGGCATTTAATAGCCTGAACCACCAAGGCTTATGACTAATTTTCCAAAATAAGAAACATGGCCGTGCCTAAAATTTGATGCATATGGACAGCATTGCTGGCAAAAACTTTTCTTTCTTCCTATAATCTTCCTTCCTTCCTTCCTTCCTTCCTTCCTTCCTTCCTTCCTTCCTTCCTTCCTTCCTTCCTTCCTTCCCTCCCTCCTTCCACTGTTAATTCTGATTGCCCATTTCTTTGCTTTTTTTGGAAGGACAAGAAAAAAGAGAGGAAAAATCTGTATGCATGCAATTGTAAGGGTTTGTGTCTGCATAATCCTTGTTTTGCAGTTCTTATAATTTCACCTATGTCACCTCCCAAATTCATAAGCATGCTCGATTCTTAGTCTAAAACAGTTATTTTACCACGTGAAATCCAAGAAGCACAATAATAAATTAAAAATTATAGCTATAACAATAGCACTTAGACTTATATACCTCTCCATAGTGCTTTACACTTTCTGAACAATTTATAATGTCAGCATATTGCCCCCAACAATCAAAATTATTAATCAACCCCTAAATTATTACAATTTCATGATGTCTCAAATCAAAAATTTAAGATTAGTCATCCCTCTCTTCTATGCATTCTATCTATTCTTGGGAGTTAACAGACGTTTCTGAGGAAAGAGGGAAGTAGCAAAACATGCCACACAACATTGTGAGGCAAACTCCATCCCTTATCTACTTTCATGCAACATCAGAAAACTACAAAAGGTTAGAATTTGCACTGTGTTGTTAAAACCCACATTTTGTCATATTGGTGTCATTGTTACTTGCTGTGGATACATTTTGAGACTCATCAGAACACTTTTATATATGTTTTTTTAAGATGTTGTAATTCAGATGGTAATCCTGCTTAAGAAGACAATTCACCCTTTTAGCCAGATGAAAAGTGGCAGGGATTAAATTATGCAAGGATATATCTAATAATAAAGTTTAACCTCTGATAAATTCTATGATTGCTGAAGTACATGGATCAGATACTTAAGTTGTATCATTTATGCATAAGGATAGTCACTGTATGAGTGGAAAGCAGGAGCCAGAGGTACATAATTAAGAGCTATAAAATGGGCATTAAATTTCCTGAGAGAGAATTTCATGTTTGGGAACCTCTTTCTTGCAAATCATCAATCTTCTTTTCTTTTTCTTTTAAAGAACTCAATGCCATTCTGGGTTGGAAAATTATTCATAGATAAGTTCTGACTTTGCTTCTCAGAAATCCTTGAGATTTACAAGAATTGCCAAGATCATAGGAGAGAATAGCATCAGTGACTGGCTATATAAATATGTATGCATAGAAGAGGTGTCATTGTGGCCCTTCATGAGATTCTCTTAGCAAATAATTAATATCACTATGAATTATTTAACACAATGAGGCCATGCCAATTTCCACTTGTCTTGATTTATAATCATACTTGGGAAATCATTACTTAGATTCAGTTAGCACTTATTATCCTCCATTTTAAGCTATTAACATTAGGTAGTATAAGGAAGATAAATGTACAAGGTCACATTTAAACAGATCTTAATTGTAACGGGTTTAGAAATGTCCAAGCTAAATAGAAGTTTATAGCTCTTATTAAAGTGAAAAGCTTATATCTTCTATTAAAAGCTTCCATTTTATTTCTTGTCCTTCAGAAGTTGAATGCTGAATTTGTTAAGATAAGAATACTCACATTCATAAAAAATAGGTATTTCTTTTACACAGCCGCAATCAACCTTATCCAAGAGTACACACACATGTGTGTGTGAGGAATATTTCTCAGATGTTTGACAAGTAACAGCAGTCGGTGATCAATACCTATTATGCATGTGATTATTTATTGATTGTGTAAACGCTTGCTTAGAGAAATCATGGAACCATATTTTTATGCATGTACAGGTGAAACTCGAAAAATTAGAATATCGTGCAAAAGTTCATTTATTTCAGTAATGCAACTTAAAAGGTGAAACTAATATATGAGATAGACTCATTACATGCAAAGCAAGATAGTTCAAGCTGTGATTTGTCATAATTGTGATGATTATGGCTTATAGCTCATGAAAACCCCGAATCCACAATCTCAGAAAATTAGAAAATTACAGGCAATCAATAAAACAAGGATTGTACATAGAGCAATATCGGACCTCTGAAAAGCATAAGCATGCATATGTACTCAGTACTTGGTTTGGGCCCCTTTTGCAGCAATTACTGCTTCAATGCGGCGTGGCATGGAAGCTATCAGCCTGTGGCACTGCTGAGGTGTTATGGAAGACCAGGATGCTTCAATAGCGGCCTTCAGCTCTTCTGCATTGTTCGGTCTCATGTCTCTCATCTTTCTCTTGGCAATGCCCCATAGATTCTCTATGAGGTTCATGTCAGGCGAGTTTGTTGGCCAATCAAGCACAGTAATCCCATGGTCACTGAACCAGGTTTTGGTGCTTTTGGCAGTGTGGGCAGGTGCCAAGTCCTGCTGGAAAATGAAGTCAGCATTCCCATAAAGCTCATCTGAGGAAGGAAGCATGAAGTGCTCCAAAATCTCCTGATAGACAGCTGCGTTGACCCTGGACTTAATGAAGCACAGTGGACCAACACCAGCAGATGACATGGCTCCCCAAATCAACACAGACAGTGGAAACTTCACACTGGACTTCAAGCATCTTGCAGTGTGTGCCTCTCCATTCTTCCTCCAGACTCTGGGTCCTTGGCTTCCAAATGAGATGCAAAAGTTGCTCTCATCAGAAAAGAGGACTTTCGACCACTGAGCAACAGACCAGGTCTGTTTTTCTTTAGCCCAGGTAAGACGCTTCTGACGTTGTTTGTTGTTCAGGAGCGGCTTGACAAGAGGAATACAACATTTGAGCCCATGTCCAGGATCCGTCTGTGTGTGGTGGCTCTTGATGCACTGGCTCCAGCCTCAGTCCACTCCTTGTGAAAGTCCCCAACACTTTTGAATGGCCTTTTCCTGACAATCCTCTCTAAGCTACGGTCATTCCTGTTGCTTGTGCACCTTTTTCTTCCACACTTTTCCTTTCCACTTAACTTTCTATTAATGTGCTTTGATACAGCACTTTGGGAACATCCAACTTCTTTTGCAATTAACTTTTGAGGCTTTCCCTCCTTATGGAGGGTGTCAATGATGGTTTTCTGCACAACTGTCAGTTCAGCAGTCTTCCCCATGATTGTGATTCCTACTGAACCAGACTGAGAGACCATTTAAAGGCTCAGGAACCCTTTGCAGGTGTTATGGCTTAATTAGCTGGTTAGAGTAGGACACTTTGAGCCTAGAATATTGCACCTTTTCACAATATTCTAATTTTCTGAGATTGTGGATTTGGGGTTTTCATGAGCTGTAAGCCATAATCATCACAATTATGACAAATTACAGCTTGAACTATCTTGCTTTGCATGTAATGAGTCTATCTCATATATTAGTTTCACTTTTTAAGTTGCATTACTGAAATAAATGAACTTTTGCACAATATTCTAATTTTTCGAGTTTCACCTGTATAGGTAGTCCTTACTTACCAACTGCAATAAGTATCAGCAATTCTGTCTTAAGCAACATGGTCATGAAATGCAACATCAAGTGACCTCAGCAACCTGCAATATTAGTTCCCATTGCAGCCATTAAATGAATCACTGCAGGTCATTAAGAATAATATTGCATGATTATGACTTCCAACTTCCTGAAGGTATCTCCACTGACTTTGTTTATCAGAAACCAGCTGTGAAGCTTGACCATCATGTGACTGCTACATCGTTGAAATGTAAGCCAACTGCTAAAAGCTTGAATCACAATCATGTGGCCATATAGATACTGCTTCAGCTGCAACTTTGAGGATTGGTCTTAAGTCTCATTTTTCAGTGCCATTGTAATTTTGAACGGTTGCTTGAAGGAGCAGTCGGTAAGTGAGGACTTCGGTAATGACTAACTGTATTGTTTTTTTAAAAAATCATTAAACAGAGTGGTTGCTTAGCCTTAATACCAAAATGTAATTTGTTCTTCATGGCATTCAGCAGCTAGTAGAATAATGCAAACACATTTTCAGAAACACGAAAATGGATGGATTTTTTCTTCTGCTTGAGCTTGCTGGGCTGCTGGCATTCACTTTACTGAAGTAATAGACTGTAGTGCCTTTTACAGAAGAAAACAATTATAACTTCTTCTTGTACTGCAAACGTTCTACTACAGAACAGGGAAGAGACTAGAAAGAAAACTTTCAAAAACCCATATAATGGCATTGATCTCAATAACATACAAGTGTCCTTTGAATCTCCCTGCCTGCCTGTCTACTTTCTATCTATGATAACATTAACTGGAATTGAAATATCTAAGGTTTTGGCTGACTGGAAAGTTGAAATCCTGAAGAAGGAATGGCAAACCATGTTTATATTGTAGCCATGGACTAAGTCCATGTACTGTATGTACACCCATTCACATTAATCCCAGGTAAATGAATATAGGACTACAAATTTAATGTACTTAGGGAAATTATTTATTTTATTTTATTTATTTGTTTACCAGCCATGTTGCCGCAAGGTGACTCTGGGTGTCTTACATATTAAAATGAAACCATAAACATATGAATAAAATCACATAAAAATTACAACAAAATACAAGTTATAAGTAATGATGTGGAATAAAGGAGGAAAATATAGGGGAGTGGGTGGGAACTGCTATTAATCAACCAATCATTTCCAGTCTGCTGCTCCCCTATTGGGGCTCCAAGCCAACTGGCATAGCCAATTCTTCAGGCTCTTAGAAAAGGGTAAAAGGGTGGGAGCAAATCTCACCTCAGATGTTTAAACTGGACTTAAATGCAAGCTACTCAATGCAAGAAGCCTTGTAAATAAAATATCTGAATTACCCAGGAGCTTGCTCTTCTGGAGACCATTGTCTGTAAACTGTCCTTAAATATCACATTTCGATTCTTACTATGTTATAGAGCCCCTGATTATGACATCGAACTTGTAAACAAGTTAAATTCACTACTAACATGGGCAACATCCTGCCCACATACTTTTATCGTTCTTGGTGACTTCAATCTACCTTGTATTAACTGGAACCTAAACAAATGTACAGCTGAACCCATACATGCAACCTTCTACAATGCTGTAACAAATCTGGGACTGGAACAACTAGTAACCAACAACACTAGACTTAACAACTGCCTTGATCTCATCTTCTGCAACAGTTGAATTCAATTTACAGAATACAAATTAATGAACCCTTTTCCAACAGTGACCACATCACGATTGACTTTTGTCTCACCATACATCCTCACAAAAATCACCATAATGACAGGATCCGCAATGATAACTTCAAAAAAGGCAACTATGATCTTATAGACAGCGATCTCTCATCTCTTGATTGGCAAATTCTATTCACTGGATGCAATGCTGTTGAAGACCATTACAACATATTTTTACTTGAAGTCAAAAGAGTCATCAAACTACATGTACCAATAACAACTCCCAAAACCAGGAAAAACAAATTACCCATAACAATAAGGAAGCTCCAATCCAAAAAGAAATCCCTTTGGTGGAAAAACAAATCTGGTCATGTTGCCAACTTTAAAAGCTGATACAAAAATGTATGCCACCAGATAAAGACTGAATGCACCAATTATCACATTAAACAAGAGGAAAAGCTTCTACTCACCAATTCCACCCACACTTTCTACAATTTTGTAAACAACAAACTAAAAGACTCAAGGTCCATCCCACCCCTGAAAGGACCTAATGGTAAAGACTGCAATGATGACACCATTAAAGCCAACCTCTTTAACACATTCTTTGGCTCAGTATTTGTAAACAGTAATGGATCATGCCCAACATTTCCCAGTCGAACCATAGACATCTACAATGATCTAATACATATCGATTTTACAGAAGACAATGTTGAAAAAGCACTACACAATCTAAAGCCATCTCTATCTATTGGACCATCTGGAATATGTGCCTACTTCTTAAAAAAGCTATCCACTGCCATAGCCAAACCTCTCAGCATAATCTTTGAAAAATCTTTCAGGACCAGCTCCTTGCAAACCTATGGTTACTAGCCACAGTCATCCCCATCTTCAAAAAGGGAAACCCCAGGCTAGTTGAAAATTATAGACCAATCTTTAACCAATCCATTATCCTACACTTAGAGACAAACAGCCTACTCTCTAACAAACAATTTGGTTTCAGAAAAAAACTATCCTGTAATCTGCAACTCTTACACTGCAAAAACATATGGACTTCACAACTTGATCAGGGCAAAGCAATTGATGCAATTTGCATAGACTTCTGTAAAGCCTTTGATTCAGTGGTACATGACAAACTACTCCTAAAATTAAAATCTTATGGTATATCTGGACACCTGCATAACTGGATAGAAGCATTCCTGTCAAACAGGCAACAAATGGTCAAAATTGAGAGCGTCCTATCAAATTCTGTACCTCTCAACAATGGTGTTCCCCAAGGCAGCGTTCTAGGACCAACTCTCTTCATACTCTACATAAATGACCTCTGTGATCATATTAAGAGCAACTGCGTTCTTTTTACTGATGATGTGAAGCTATTCAACACCACTGACAATACTGCTACCCTTCAAAAAGACCTTGACTATGTGTCAGAATGGTCAAACAAATGGCAACTTCAAATCTCAACAAATAAATGCTCTGTCTTACATATTGGCAAAAAAAAATCAGAAAATAAAATACAAGCTGAATAGTCAAGACCTTGCTGATGACCCAAACTTTGTCAAGGACCTAGGAATACTCATCTCAAATGATCTAAGTGCTAGAGCCCATTATAACTACATAGCCAAAAAGGCATTAAGAGTTATAAACCAATCCTGAGTAGGTTTTTCTCTGGTAATATCACACTACTAACTAGAGCATACAAAACATTTGCTAGACCAATACTTGAATACAGCTCATCAGTCTGGAACCCGCATTACATATCTGATATTAATACAATTGAGAAAGTCCAGAAATATTTCACAAGAAGAGTTATCCACTCCTCTACTCGTAACAGAATACCTTATGCCACCAGACTTGAAATTTTAGACCTAGACAACCTAGAACTACACTGCCTTTGGTTTGATCTAAGTATAGTACATAAAATTATATATTGCAATATCCTACTTGTCAATGAATACTTCAGCTTCAACCACAACAATACAAGAACACACAATAGATACAAACTCAAGGTAAACCGCACCAAACTTGATTGCAGGAAATACGACTTCATCAACAGAGTGGTCAATGTCTGGAATACTTTACCTGACTCTGTGGTTTCTTCCCCAAACCCCAAAAACTTTAACTTTAGACTGTCTATTATTGACCTCATCCCTTTCCTAAGAGGTCTGTAGGGGGCGTGCATAAGCACACCAATGTGCCTACTGTCCCTGTCCTATTGTTTCTTTTTTCCTTATTCGTATCCATTTCATGTATTCATAACCATGCTTATACTTATACCTGTTATCTGATAATCACTTGACAAAATAAAATAAATAAATAAATAAAAAATGTTCCAAAGGGCTGGGGTCACAGCAGAAAAAGCTCTTCCCCTAGACCCGATCAGCCAAAATAGTTTTGAAGGGTTTTGTGTAAAGAATTATTTGCTTTTGAAATAAATGTTTAATTTTTCATTTTAAAACTGGTTTTTATCTAACATATATATATAAAATGATAGATTGGATTCACCTATTGCATGGGAGATCCATCTGAGATGCTTGTATTTTTCATTAATAACCAAACATTCAAAAATAATATGTAAATTCTCCAGCTGGAGCAAAATGATACAAAGAGGATTTTTTCTTACCTGTACCTTTGCTTCTGAAATTATTTACTTCCCTGTTTTGAAAATCTACCTAGATGTTATAATCAATAGGAAAAATATGAAGCAAAGCTGACTACTGGAACAATGAAGTAGATTGAAAAAAAAAGCCCACCACAAATTCTCAACAAATGATAGATCAAAGGTTTTTTTAATTGGTTCTTTTCTGATTAACATCTAGGAAATGGGATGTTATTATTGCTTGGGTAATCTGCTCATTAAAAAGAAAGAAACCCCACACTCGGAGATACTGGCAAAGAATCATATCATGGTTAGAGGAAATTACAAAACAGAGAATAAAATTTAAACCAGAATTTTTTTTATTAGGCATGTTAGAACCTAACATGAATAGAAAATATCAATGTCTGATGCTCTATATCATAATGGCTGCCAGAGTTACTTTCTCCCAAAGTTGGAAACAGACTATGACTCCCCTAGAAGCCACAATAATTAATAAGGTATATGAATGCACAGAGATGGATAGATTAACAAAGCTATTGAAGGATAAGGAAGGAGAATATTCTAAAATATGGAATGTTTGGTACAAATGGATAAGAAAAAGACGCGAAGGCATCAAGTGACAATCTATGTAATACCATAGAACAATAAGGTCTACGTGTAAAGATATATATATATATATATATATATATATATATATATATATATATATATGTAGGTCTTGGTGTATTCGGGTCTTGTCCCGTGTAAGATTGAGAATACCTTGGCAACGTTTCGACGAAATCTCATCCGTCATCTTCAGGCTGGTGTCTTCAGCTTCGTTCTTCTGGGAGAAGTGAGTGATCGTGGCTGTTTTTCCCTTTTAAACTCCAGAGTTGGCTGTGTTGTTACTTCTTGATTGGTTGATGGAGTTGATGTATGCAGATTGGATGGCTTTTTCCTGAGACCCTGTGTGGCTGAGGTGCTGGCTGTGTGTCTCTCAGCCTTTTGTGTTGTAACGACCTGGGTAATGGGCTGTGTGATGACCTTCTGAGTTCTATTGTTGTGACATCCTGGGTGTGGTGCTGTAGTCTCCTGGGTCGTTGTCTGTGTTGCAACCTCCTGATGTTTTATGTTGTAGTCTCCTGAGTTCTGTGATGTAGTATCCTGGGTGGAAGGCTGTGATGTGACATTCTGGGCCTTGGTTTGGCTCCGAGTTTGAGGTCTGGCTGTGTGTTTATAGCGTGTGTCAGTTTGCTTAGTTTGGGGGTCGGAGGGGGGTGTAGCAGCTGGTGTTGCAGCTATGGTCTGGTTTCTGGATGGTGGTTGCCTTTCATCTGTGGCGTGGGCTTGGGTTTGAGTCTGGTGAAGGAGATTGGTGGTGGCATCATGTGTTATTTTGGGTCCGTGTTGGTTTTGTGGCTGGGACTCGTTTGTTGATTAGGGCTAGTTTCCAGATGTCTGGTAGGCGGGAAGTATCATCCCGTTTATTCATGTTATGGGGGTGTTTCTCTATTTCGATGGCTTCCCTAATTATTCTCTTGTTGAAGTGTTCAGTATTGGAGATAAGTTTGGATCCCTCAAAATCAATTTCATGTCCTGTGGCTTTAAGGTGCTGGAAAAGGGAGGAAGTTTTTTCTTCTTTTCTGACTGCATTCTTGTGTTCTGCGATGCGTGCATTTATTCTCCTGTTGGTTTGTCCAATGTATGTGGCTGGGCAAATTTTGCACGGTATTTTATAAACTCCTTGGTTTTCTAGCTGGATCTTGTCTTTGGGTTTCTTAAGATGTTGGCTATTTTTTGGTCAGTGCCAAAGGCTGTCCTGATATTGTGTTTGTGGAGAATTTTGCTGATTTTATCTGTGGTGCCTTTGATGTAAAGGAGGAGGGCGATGCCATTGTCCTGTTCTGTGTCTTGGTTTTTGGGGGGAGTCTCCCTTCGGATTAGGTTGGTGATTGTGCTTCTTTGGAATCCATTGGACATTAATACGTTAGTGAGGGTGTGTAATTCTGTTCTCAAGTGGTCTTTGTCAGATATATATATATATATATATATATTTGTTTTCGTAGATTTTCACGGGTAAAAGTATGTAGGTCTTGGTTTATTTGGGTCTTGTCCCATGTAAGATTGAGAATACCTTGGCGACGTTTCGACGAGATCCCACTCGCCATCTTCAGGCTGGTGTCTTCAGCTTTGTGCTTGTGCCAGCAAAGCGTGATCTAAGCTGCCTTCTCTCTATAAATACTGGAGGGGAGGTGTGGTGTGCTGGTTCTGCTGTAAGCGGGTTGGTTGGCTGTGTTTTTGGCTGTGTTGTCGCTTCTTGATTGGTTGATGGAATTGGTGTTTACTGATTGGTTGTGTGTGTGTGTGTGTGTGTGTATATATATATATATGTATATGTATATGTATATGTATGTATAAAATGCCTAGAATGATGAAGAAGCAAATACAGAGATGTATAACATGTTAATAGAAGATATTTACAAATGTAAACACTGCTGTAGTAATGTTGTAATGTGTGGAAATTTGTTTTTAATTGTTAAAACATTGAATACATAAATTTATTAAAATCTAAAAAAAAGAATCTAACCTATATAGGACTGGAGAAGCAAAAGAAAAATACTTGAAAATGTGTTTTCATTATCCAATACTGACACTGTACAATATGGATTTTATTTACCTTAGTATTACAAAATTATAGGCTGGATTCTCATTTTGTGACTCGGTATTTGTGAAAATCCAGTCGTTATCTTAAAATACCTTAGACTATATTATATTATATATTAGAATTATATTAGCTGTATACATGTATTCATTACACTAATTCATCATATAGTATGTTTTGGTACATCCAAATATATTTTAGTTTATCTCTCTGGGCATATCTGCCCAGTCACTTTGCAGAGTGAGATGGCAGCAAATAAATTTAATAAAAACAAAAAAAATGAACAAAGTAATAAATAAACAAATAAATAAATACGTTATATGACCATAGCAATTGTGTTTTGTTAATGCTGGTTTTGGCATGTTCCATGACACCAATTAATAGGTCAAGTATTCATATAATAATTAAAATGTGCAATGGTGGAATTCCATCTTAAGCTTAACATTTCAATATCAATTTCCCCTGGGCTGAAAAGGCAAACATTGAAGCCGGATAGAAGTGGAGGACAATCAGAAGGTTATGCTAAATTACTACATCTCTAGATTTTTAAGGGAACACTAGGTTAAGGGTTGCCGAATTCTGAGCTGCCAGTTGTTGGATTGCAGCCAAAAGAACGCTATAATTACCACACTGAATCCTCTTCTGGAAGGTTGACTCCATCAGCCTGAATCGCTCATACAATTGTCCTCTCCCACTTGAAGCAAAAAACTACTCTGGAGAGCTACACTCTTTTTTTTTATTGCCCAAGCCTACATACAAACTATACATCAATACATGCCTAATTGTGCATAAAATCTAAATTCTATTGCACAGCTACATAAAAATGCAAATGGCTTCGGCAGTGGAATAGCTGGTGCTGAGCTCAATCTAATAAGGGTTGCCCCCAAGGCAACTCACACAAATGCAATTATCTCCCGCACACACAAATTGCTTTCCTTCACAACATTATGTTTATTATTCAAATGCATAAATCTCATTGTAATCCTCAGAGCCATCCCAAAGATTAAAGCGGCATTCACAACCTACCTTGACTAAGTGTGATTAAAGATATTTTCCAATTTCCACTTTGAAAAATTATTTCAAGCACAAGTTGAAGCCTGATATGTTGTTTTAGAGGTCAGAGTACAAACATATGGAAAGAGGGAGAAAAGGCCTACAGGGTTGCTGTGCATTATTTGGATTAAAAAGTTGGACTGGTTAGCACCTTCTTTCAATCATCAACAAGAAAGTAAGACAATTGCTTATGATTCTAGGTCCACGATAGACTATTTCACACAGAATATCTCAGGAAGAAACATGAAACTTCTCTTTCTTCTCTTCCAGCTGCAAGCTTCTAATTATTATCTTAGCATTAGGGGTTAAAAACAATGATACAACAGGGTCTTGTCTAATTGCCTGTCTCTAGAGCTGTGGTGGCCCAGAGGTTAGAATGCAGTATTTCATGCTAACTCACTGCTCAATGCCAGGAGTTCAATCCTGACTGGCTCAGCCTTCCATCCTTCCAAGGTTGGTAAAATGAGGATCCAGATTGTTGGGGGCAATATGCTGACTCTGTAAACCGCTTAGAGAGGGTGGAAAGCACTATGAAGCGGTATATACTGTAAGTCTAAGTGCTGTTATTATTCCTGTTGTTTCATAGCTACATGCCTAACATGTCTAACATTTATATTCTGTAATTCAAATGGATATAGATCAGTGGTGGGATTCAAAATTTTTTACTAATGGTTCTGTGGGCATGGCTTGGTGGGCATGGTGTGACTTGGTGGGCATGGCAGGGAACAGATATTGCAAAATCCCATTCCCTCTGCATCCCACTAACCTACTTTCCAGCTCCATTCTCCTGTGCAGGGCAACAAAAGAAGACCCAGCCAATCAGCTGGGACTCAGAAGGCAGAGAATAGATGGGGGCGGGGCCAGTCAGAGGTGGTATTTGCTGGTTCTCCGAACTACTCAAAATTTCCGCTACCGGTTCTCCAGAACTGGTCAGAACCTGCCAAATACCACCTCTGATATAGATGTGCACCAATCTGATACAAGTTTAATTGATACTGATTTTGAATTAATAGTGTGGAAGCCTCATTAGACACTGAGTTGCATATCTTGGGGATATCAGTCCAACATGAAAATCTTCCTAAAGAAAACAGGAATAGTAGAGAAACTTCAGTTCTAACAAAGATAGGTCAGCGCAGATTATTTGGTATCTCCAGACTATTTACTTAATGATTGGAGTAATTAGAAGAGTCTATTAACAGCAGTTTCACTGAAACAAATCAACAATGCATAAATAGATCAAATATTTTTTTTTTTCAAAGGTATGGAACAATGTTATAGCCCAACTGCTGAAAAGTCTATTGTGTGATCACAAGGTTTTTTCCTCCCAATGTTATACTCAACTTTAGATGAAAAGGCCAAATAATTTTATGCTTATAAAATCACTGACATCCTAAATTGTAATTAATATTGACAGAATGCTTTTTTCTCTTCTCTATTTTCAACACTCTAAGTTATCTAAATAATTAATGTCAGTAATCTTCAATTAATATTGTATAAACATCACTGAACTGAAACAATACAACCTATGAGATTTACAACAGCATAATAAAAAGGAGAGAAAAGAAGCTTATTTCTCATTTTTTTTAAAGAGATGGGATGGGTCAAGTGTTTTGGAATGAGAGTTCATATACTGTGGATTTCTGTATATTCCATCTGGAAATCCTTGTATTCTCTCCTATCAGTGGCTGGTAATTATTAATGCTATTTGTTCTTTTGATGTTACGGCATGAAATGAGGACACTGTATTTACTTAGATGGTGTACCTACAAAATTTAGGTCAGCCATCTTTTTCATTTGATCTATGGCAATAACAGTGTATACATATACATATCTGTGATGCCCTCTCTGTGATGACTCGCTGTCTGGATGCGGTACGGATCTGGATGGACGGAAACATGCTTCGGCTCAACCCGGCCAAGACTGAGTGGCTGTACATACCGGCATCTCGGTCCAGTCAGGAATGTCCATCGTTGACCATAGGGGGAGTGGTGTTGCCCCCTGTGGATAGGGCGAGGAACCTGGGGGTCCTCCTGGACGCGTGGCTCCAGTTGGAGGAGCAGGTGGGGGCCGTAGCCAGGGGGGCCTTTGCCCAGGTCTGGCTGGTTCGCCAGCTTCGCCCGTTTCTGGATGGAGATGCCCTGTGTACAGTCACTCATGCCCTTGTTACTTTGCGACTCGACTATTGCAACGCTTTCTATTTAGGACTGCCCTTGCATACCATCCAAAGATTGCAGCTGGTGCAGAATGCGGCCGCGCGGATGGTGATGGGAGTTACCCGATTCTCCCATATTACCCCCCTCCTGCGCAACCTGCATTGGTTGCCGGTTGCATTCTGGGTGAGATTCAAGGTTTTGGTTTTAACATTCAAAGTCCTACACGACATAGGTCCACAATATTTAAGGGAGCATCTCCTGCCGATATCGAGTGCCAACCGCCCTGTACGGGCACACAGGCAGGGGCTCCTCGGGGTCCCGTCAGCAAGCCAATGTCAGCTGGCGGCCCCGCGGTGGCAAGCCTATTCTGTGGTGGTCCCCGACTTATGGAACCAGCTGCCTCTAGACCTCCGTCTGGCCCCTGACCTCTGCACCTTCTGCCGCGAATTGAAGACCTGGCTATTTGACCAAACTGGGCTGTGACTACCTCACGGGGGGTAAGGGATAGTTTTAAATTATTTTAATCTGGTCTTATTGGACTTTATATTTGTTTAATTCTTTTTAATTATTTATTGTATTTGTATGTTTTAGCTGTGAGCTGCCCCGAGTCTTTGGAGATGGGGAGGCATATAAGTCCAATAAAATAAATAAAATAAATATCTATCTATCTATCTATCTATCTATCTATCTATCTATCTATCTATCTGTGTGTGTGTGTATTTATGTATGTGAGGGGCATGGGTGAGCATGCATGTTTTTAGTTGATTTTTTTTGCTTTTAACAACCCTGCAATCCCTTGCTTCAGGAACAACTGATTGGAACCAAACATTTAGTGGCTCCATGCCTTCCTGATGCCTAAGAGGAGTTCACAGCAGACAATCACTCATTGCGCCCAGAGAGAGAGAAATATCTGCCGCTACCTAGGATCAAACTCACAGCCTCTTGATTGTGAGGTGAGAGCTCTACTTCTAGGCCACCAAGCTGCTTGCAGGTTTTTTGGTTGAATATCATGTGAATATTAGTTTTGTGAAGTAAAAAAAACCCATCCCTCTCAAAGGTGCATATACTTAGAAAATGGATAGCTTAAAATCTGAACCCACTTTTTAAAAAAGATACTCACAATATTTCATTATGGAAAAACCTTTTATCTAGAGCAGGGGTGTCAAATTCAAGGCCTATGGGCCGGATCCAGCCTGCATGGTGTTTAGATCTGGACCGCGGGGATGTGCTGGAAACAGTGAAGGACCAGCCCATGGTGCCTATGCCAGCGAAAATGGAGCTGGGGGGGCGCATGCCTGCAACGGCCTCCTGCAGTCCTCTGCCAGCAAAAATGGAGCTCCCTCCCAGACTCTGTTTTCGCTGGCAGAGAACTGCAGGATGTCGAACTGGCCACACCCATCCTGGCCACGCCCACCCAGCCCCTTGAGATCAAACATAACCCTGATGTGGCCCTCGATGAAATCAAGTTTGATACCCCTGACCTAGAGGATGCATCAGTCAAGTCAGTTAAACATTCATGGGAATGTGAAATCTGCCAGAAATATAGTAATTTGGATTTTCAAGTACTGCAGATTTTTAAGCAAACAAACATTAAGTGATTAAAGAGGATCTTTTTTTAATATTGGTGATATATATTTCAATAAATATACTGCATTGATTAAATATTGTGGTTCCCCAGATATATTGAGTTTCAAACATCTTTTAGTTCTGGTGGTGGATTGGATAATAATGGCTGAAGATCTTAATCAAGATTTACTTTGCAATATTGCTCATCTAAATTTAATTTTTATCCATGGAGAGTATTACAGGCTTATACAAGGCAGTCTAATTTGGGGCCTTTTAAATCCTTTGTACAGGTTTTTTTCCCCCAGCTCATTGATGCACTGTTATATTATTGCTTATGCTTCATGGAAAAAAATTAAAAGTCAAATAAGGAACTTTGGGGGGAAAGGAAATGATACAAATGCATGATCATTTATGCTAGAACAGGGGTGTCAAACTCAAGGCTTGCAAGCCAGTTCTGGCCCATGGGTGATTAGATCTGGCCCGCAGGGCCGACCTGGAAACAGTGAAGGACTGGCCCGTGTTGCCTCTGCTAGCAAAAACAGAGCTCGGAAGAGTCGTGCATGGCCCTCCCGAGCTCCGTTTTCATTGGCAGAGGGTTGGAGGAAGCCGTCATGGCTGAAAACGGAGCTCGGGAACCCATTTTCGCTGGCAGAGTGCTTGGGCCACCACAGGTGCCCCCAACACGAGTGGCGTCAAGCTGGCCACACCCACCCTGGCCATCCCTCCATCCCGCCCAAGGTCAGAGACAACCCTGATGCGGTCCTCAATGAAATTGAGTTTGACACCCCTGTGCTAGAATTATATAAAGCTGTTGCAATTGCTAAATAGTAACTTAATTTTCTCTGAATACGTAACAGCAGATTCACTGAGTTGCACAAAACAAAAGTACTGACATTTTACACTGCAGCCATCCAAGTGACCTTTTTCTAATCTGCTTCAGTGAGATTGATATAACTGTGATTTTAAAAATCAATAAATATCTTGTGGCTTGCATAAGCTATCATCCAATTTCCTGTTTAAATGTTGATGCCAAAATATTGATCCTCATCCTGGCGCATAGATTAGTCATCCTGCACAGTCTGGTTTTATAAAAGTTTACCATGCATTTGATAATATTAGATTGATAACTGACACTGAAACGAAAGATTATGGAATGACAGAATGCAGTGACTGAGCACCATCTACTAACCTGTCAAATGATTATCCAAGCACATACTATTTCTGATACTTCAATAACTCAGCTGAGAAAAACAAAATAAGACTTTGTAACTATTTTTACGTAGACAGAAACTTTCTCACAGAGAACAGAAAAAGGGGCTGGGGTCCTGGCAGGAAGAATTAAAATTTGAAAGTTCTGAGGAGAAGAGATGGATGAGGAACCAGTTTTGGAGCTGTTGAAATCTTGCTTGTTCCATGGTGACCTGAAGAGTGGAGAGATAATACACAGAGAGAGCTATGTTGAAGAAGATGATTGATGAGGACAATGTTCTATGAATGAAGGTGAATATATGTTCCCAGCATAATGTTGCGGGATCCAATCTGAGTTGGTCACTAGGGTTTATTCTTCCAAGCTTTCAGACTTGTGCTGGAGCCCATCCTCAGGAAATTTCTCTGTCTCCAAAATGCTTGTCCTGGGCTGTTCTATGTAAAGTGTTGATGTGGTATTTTGTTGTGTGCTCTTTGAGTCTGAGAGATTGTCAGCCAAGTGTCATTAATGCCTGGAAATTTCTGGAAATTTCAGAAAAAAGATTTTTTTGGGAGAAAAGATTTTTGCTTTTTTTAGTAATTGATCGAATTTTAAGACTCTACTCATTCTATTAAGCTTATTACAAAGAGAATAATACATTGATTGATATATTATGGAGAAATGTATTACCTAATTTTTAATTCGATATTGAATCCATTGGCTTCCTTATTAGAGAAACAGTGAACATTCTGAGAATAAGAGTGGTTGGTAAAAGTGATCCAGCTATTTTTATAATCAGTTTTATGACTTGACATGAAGATGCTGACTTGATCTTGCTGTTGGATCCAGAAGGAAAACATGCAAGTTAACTTGATTTGGCTGGAAAAACAACAGCAACAAATCTAAATCAAAGACCTGAAAAATTTTGTTGCATTATCCATCATATTCTTGCATATGTGGCAACATAATTTCTCTCCTTTATGCAATGGAAAAACATGCTTTGTTCTTACTTCTTATATGTTCTAAAAGAAAGGCATCTATTATTCTGTTTAATGCCTCAGCTAGCCACTAGTGCTTTCAGAATTAGCAAGATGAGGCCTTAACTAACATGAAAAAGTCATTTTTTCCCCAAACTGAAAGAAATCAGTGTTTATCCTAATATTCCAATTTCGCTTTAGGTTTTCTAGGCAAAATTGAGATCATCATTACCAGCCACAAGAGAGGTCATCAGCCAAAAGCAATCATCAGTATATTTATTTCCATCAAACAATCCTTTCTCTTGTGGTTAATTATACTTCTGCTTTTCAGTTTTACTGCAAATAAAAAAAATGCCCAATCAGAAACCTTGCCAATCTTTTCAATCTTACAGTAGATTTTAAATGGTCCAGGGTGCATCTTATTTTTTTTTCTTTCCACTTGAAGCTAAGGTAGACTCTAAAATGTCATTTGCCTAGAGATGGATTTATGTGTTGTTTTGTTTTTTTTTCTTTCAGTAGTAGACAGCTGGGGAGAGTTACAGCAGTACATTAGTTACAGTATTTGGTTTGGGGACAGCAGCAGGAAGAAACAAAATCCATTATAAGAGCAAACTCTACAGCCAACACTAATTAAAAACAGCTGCAAACTACTTATCAAAATGAATCTTCAATTGTTCATGAGAAATGATAATACTGAACTTCATCAGAGTAACTAAATCAATATTGCTGTTCTGTTCTCCTACTAATATCACACACACTAAAGGCACCAATTTAAATATACTACTAACTAGGCTTAATATAAATCAACTTGACAAAGATATTCCAAAAGTCAGCCATTAGTGCCTGAGCCCCAGTATGAAACTCCTGTTCCTGGCCAGCTCAACAGACATTTCAGCAGTAGGCCAATCTCCTCTTAAAATGGGACATTATAACTTATGTGACACTTGATGCATCACAGAACTCAGATAATGATCTTGACTTTATTATATTGAGCAGCATCTTCACCCTTCTTAATTTTACTTTTCTCCAAGCTACAGCTTATCAGCCACTATACCACTCCAGTGAAGCCCTTAGCAATTCAAACAAGGGAATAGTATCTTTTTGCTTTTGTTCTTATGTCACGATGATTATGCACTGCAGTGATAGGTCTCGGAGTAGCATTTGGGAGAGGGGAGTTACTTCATTCCATTAAATTGCCTGCGTTATTTGACTAATATCACATCAAAAGTTTGATTGCATGATTTGACATGCAAATGGTAATTGCTCTCTAGTAACTTAGACACATTCAGAGGGGGACATTAAAGTTCTTTCTTTTGTGTGTGAGCTAGCAGAAAAATATGGCATTATAAATAGCACCATCTTCATAGGTGATCACTGGTGATTCCACCAGAATGGAGAAAGGTAAATTTGTTCATATTGTTTAATGCAGGACAAATTGAGGAAAACAATTAATGGATTCTTTTGACTCCATTTTCTGCAACATTGTACTGTACTTTCTTGCCAGTTGGAAAAAGATCCCCAAATCTTTTTCATTAATATGGGAGGGATATGGAGAAATGTAAACAGGGTCTCAGTGGTAGGAGAGGAGATGAAGACCCAGAGAGGAGATTAGGGATATGCTAGTTTTCCTAAGATTAGTTTTATTTTATTTGGAACTTGAACTCCATAGGGTATATCAAAGATGACCATAAGGTTTACCCAACCAAAAATCCATTGGAGTGTCACCAGCAATGATAGTGACTTGTGAGATGGGTCTTGTAAGAATTGCCAAGGTGGTGTTACAGGGCTTCTTCCTCTGTTACTGAGATACAGTCAGGTATTCGGTATTGAGCATAACAGTAGCACTCTTCTGATGTCTTGTTACGAATTTTTTTCCTAACAAAACAAATAGTTCAACTGTGTATGAACCAGAGAGTCATTAGTGGGAGAGGTTTTAATCCAGATTCCTGTACTGATCAAAGGACTGGACTTGATAGCCTCCAATAGGTTTTTCCAATTCTTTGATTCTAAGGAAATCAATAGAATTAAGATGGCCTGTATGAACAGTTTTAATCATGATGTACATAAAGAGAGATCCAATCTGGGTTGGTCACTGGGACCACAGGTTTAGTCTTCCAAATTTCTGGACTCATGCTGGAACCGATCCTCAGGGAATTTCTCTCTAGTATAGGGCTCTTCTGTGTGTAGCATTTATATGGTGCCTGGTTGTGTGTGGCTTTTCAATTGTTGATTGGGGTGTTAATGACTGGTTAGTAAGTTGTTGACTGTCATTTCCTTGTGCTGCCAAGTCCACAGCTTCTTTATAAAGAGGGATCCACATTTTAAAAAAATCTGCAAGCTGAAGTTCTAGTCCTATAGGAGAACAGAGAAGATTTAATCTGCATAGGACAGCTTGTTCACATGCTTATCTTTTCTGTTCCATTTCACACTTGTTTAAGATTAGCTACCCAGAAGTGCGTAGAACAAGAAATTATTTTTTTAGGTTTATAAAAAGTTCATTATGTGTTTCTATAGTCCTTTTAAAGTTTTATATACTTATTATTAACAATGAAATGTCTACCTTTTGTTTAACTTTTATTAATAAACCTTTAAAGTTTAATTCCCTCCCTCTTGAGCCCAATTCTAAAATAAGCTAGCCTGCTGAAAGAAAGTTTAGTAAACGTATTCAGTTATTGTATCAGAATAGCTGCCAAGAGTTATGAGAAGGAAAACTGACAAAGATATTACTGTTAGACTGTTCCATGATGCAATTAAAGGAATACAAGCACATTGGTTTTAAAAACTTTCCATATATTACCTTTAGTAATAGAAAGAAGTTGAAATATTGCTAAAACAAGATACCTTAAATCACTCAATGAAAAATCAGAAAGAACTTTGCCTGGTAAAGTTGATGGCTTTCACTGTCTATACAACAATGTTCAGTGAATAAACTTGACAACATTGTACAGAGCTTCTGTATTAAAATAAACACAGGACCAACTAAAAGCAATATTCTTCTTCAAGTCTATGTACTGCCAATCAAATCATGGAAAAGAGCAAATTAGCGATCCTTCAAAGAAGCATGAAGTCACAATAAGGAGAAACTAATTACACCCAACATTTATTAGGAGATAAACATTCCTAAGGCATAGTTCTTTCATGAAATTCCCAACTTGTTTGGCTAACAACTGTTTCTTTCATGAGCTGGAAAAGGCACAAGAGAACCAGCTTATCTTTGACTTGATATCAACAAATATTTATTTATTTATTTGTGTGTTTGTTTATTTACTTACTTACTTACTTAAACCTATATGCTGCCTAATTCCCAGTAAGAAAGAAGGGCTTCAATTACATTTGCCAAAAAAACCAGCAAAAGTCCAAGTTTTTGAAATTTTTAAAGAGTCCTTCAAAATGCCAGTGCAGTGGGGACCTTTTCAATCTCAGAGGAACTTCACTGCAGGTGTTTTAGTGCAGGGCTATAAAACCTACAAGCAGGATGTGTCACATGCTGGCTACACCCATACCTGGTTTAGCGAAGGGGAATATGTCACGTGATGGTGCCATGACAACGTGAGTTTTACACCCCTGTTTTAGAGGAAGAAGTAGAATAGCAAAAACATTGGGGAGAAATGACCATGTAATGCTAGAGTTCTTTATTTTAAAGAAAACCAGTGTTTGCTGCAGTGCAGTCAAATGCTTATGCTGGTCTTAAACAAAGATGGAGTGGTCTGAGTTTCAGGTTAGATCACTATGGTGAAGATTGTACAGGAATTTTGTCTTTGCTGGACAACATAATTAAAGAATCTACCCAGCCCTTTTCAATACCCATAGATCCCAATTAGTTTAGTTCAAGGTCTGAATGAGGTAGAAACTGGGGAAAGGTTTACCAATATGGCTTTTTTAGAATCCTAAGATACGTTGTAGGATTCTTGGATACACTTGAAAATTGCCAGGTTTTGCTAATGGCAATCTCTTTTTAAAATATATCTGGGTTTTCTATTTATTTTACTAGCTGGTGAGGTTTGTAATAATAAAGCCTCATCTTGCTACATGCTAAGCATAATCGAACAGTGGAATAAAACCATGTGGAAAGATTCCAGAGTTATTAAAAATAATGAAATGTCTTTCTTGATATGGAATTTGGTTAAATAAATCTGTAGTTTATTCAGCTGCTAAGTGCCTGTATTGACAAGTAACAGGACAGGGAGGTGGATGAACAAGAGATAAATCAGCCACAATTGCCTAAATAACAAAGCTAACACAGAATTAGAACTATTTTCTATAAAAAGCAGCTTTTATGAGACTATTGCAATTCTAGCAATAGTCCCTTTAGCAACATTTCCTATTGAAAACATCTGTTGAAAATGAGTGTCATTAATGTAATGGGGTAGGTTAGGCAGGTTCTTTCAAAATTAATCAAACAAATGAGCATAATGGACCTTCCTAACAAGGGCTGTTAAGAGCTCATGAGAATTGCCACACGGAAGTAACAGAGACATTTGGACTTTGCTATTGAAAAACAATGGAAGAAAATAGATACCCTCATTTAGAACTTCACAGCTGACATGGGCTGAGATAAATGTAATACAAAATCCTGCTGTTGTAATTCTTATGTGACCCTTGCATAAAGAATCAAGGGGAAAAACAGTAGACTATGAGTCTCTTATGCCAGCATGTCAGTTGGAGACTCATGAGTCACACTAATTATAGTCCTGATCTCTTGGGTATCAGAATAAACAAGAGCAAATTGTCATAAATGAATTTCACATTCTTTCTCTCACACACATATACAAGCAAAACATTTGAGTGACAGAATGCAAGTGTTCCTCCTAAGCCATCAGGCAAAAATGATGGATTGAGTTCATAATTCAAGCCTATGGACCTGAGTTTTACAGCTCTGACTAGGTTGGCATTAGGATATCTCAGTCAATGATTACTTCCTTAAGTTGTCAACGTTCCAGCAAACCTGCATTCCACCCAATAACTCTAAAACAGACATCTCTCAAAAGTTGCTTTTATTTGGATAGTAACTGGCACAACTGTGTAATCCTAAATCTGAAAGTTCCGGGCTTCCTTACAGTAAGTAAAAACTACAAATCCATCCCCTGTATCCATCATCACATCACATGGCCCAATCACCATCCATTCCAAGTTAAGACTTCCTTTCACTATGCGCAACTTGACCTGACCTTGAATCAGAAAAAGAATGTTATTATGTCTAACTAGAATTACTCCAATAAATTCCCCGCTCCCACTTTCCCAGGCTCAATTGTGGCAGTGTGGGAGCATCGGATCTCAATTTGGCTTCCAAAACTGACATAAGTATCTCATTTAGGTTTTTTAAAAAAGATTTTTAACTGGCAATTTCATAGCATATTTGTGCTGACTACTGTGGTGGGGTGGGGCAGTTCATATTACAAGGTTGTATTGGACCCTCCCCCCAAAAATTGTGCTTGGACCCTAACTGTACAATCAAGCTTCAAAGTAGGAAACAAGGAATAGGTGGACTCACTGGTAGGAAATGATGGTAGGTTCATTATTCTTTATTATCATTTAGTAATATTAAGTTATTAAATTTATATGCATCCATCTCACTATCAAGGGACACTGGGCAACTTACAACATCATAAAAACAAGTACTAAACATTAAAAAATTAAATATTAAAATAAACAGAGATTGCGTTTTGGTTTTTAACTTATACTGAGAAGTATAAATCAATCCTAATATTATTTCCAAGGTTCATACGTTCCAGAACTCCAAATAAAAAATTCCAATTAAAATTGTCAAAGGTCTTTTCTACATTTAAGAATATCAATGCAGTTTGTTTTATCTATATTATTTATTTTTAATATGTTGCACCAAATCTTCCAGAGTTCATTAAAGATATTGGACAATAGTTTCTTGTTAAAGTCTAATCTTCTCCTGCTTTAGATAATAATTAGCTTATTTCCATCTAGCGAGCTTTTTCCATTCTGTAAAGTAATATTCATCATTTATAGGAAAGGTTGTGAATGCTCATCTTCAACACAGTTATAGTAACAAGTAGGCAAGCCATCCGGACCAGGTACCTTTCTGATTTTAATCTTTTTGATAGCTTTCTTATTGTTTTCTTACATATTTTGCTTTTTCTAAGATTTCATTTTTCTATTTATTTGTATTAATTTTTATCTTCTTGTTTAAAAGTGTCAATAAAATAAAATTTCTTATATGCACACATATTTTTGTTGAAACTTTTATTGAATTTTATTTTATTGACACTTTTAAAGAAGATATTCCCTCTGTGTGTGTGTATATAATATGTGTGTGTGTGTGTGTGTGTGTGTGCGTGCTAAGAGTGGTGCAAAGATACATGCACAGCATTACAAGACAAGATAGAAAGATCTGCACATGGATTAGGAGAACAAAAAAAATATATCAGGAGAGTAAAAGAATTGCAATGGAAATGGGTTGGTCACATAGCAAGAAGAACTGATGGCAGGTGGACCAAGGCAGTCATAGAATGGATCCCACTCAATAAAAAACATCCATGAAAGTCACCCAAAACAAGATGGATTTACAACATTAGCAAATATTGCAGGCCTAATTGCTAGACATTTAAACACAGAATAATAATTGAAAGCAGGAAACAAGGTACTCCATTCTGATTTTTTTTAATAAAAAAATTGAGATTTTCTACCATTAACAAGGCATATCCTTGAGTGTCTGTGTGGTGCTAACTTTTTCTCCATTTGTCCTCTTACATTTGTTTAGTATGTATTCCCCCAAGAACATTACCTCCACTGCTTTCATTGGGAGTTACATAATTCAATCCAATCACATTACCCTAAATAAATGTCAAAAGAGCTGAAGTGCATTTTTGTGATTAAACTGTCAAGAGCAAAACGTAGAAGAATGATTTTTATTTTATCCATTTTATTGAAAGAGAAAATGAATAAAAAAAGCAATCGTGTTATGAATTATGATTAAGAGAAATACAAGCCAATAATTTACCTACTTGGAAAAAAAACACTTTGTTGTTCGTTCTACCTGATAGTAGCTAAGAATTGCTGCTTAAAAAACATTTCCTGGATAATGAACCTGAATTCTTTCTTTTGCAGCTGAAATTTATTTATTTATAACTTGTCTATACTGCTTCCCACTAAAAGAAAACTTGAAGCAGTTTCTTTTACCTCGTAGCAACCAATCTTTAAGTTTAGTACCCCATGTTCCCTGCTAAAAAATGAGAAGAAGTATCCAATATATCCCATATCTATCAAATGAGGAAGGAGATTAAGAAAGTGAACTTCACAAATTGCAGAGAAATGCATGTTTTATCTGCTATTACACTATTACAAAATATAGCTGGATTGATTTTGATGCATTTTGCATACATTTATATGCTGTAAATCTTACTTCAGGATATGGGAGACAGATTGGTGAAATCTTTCAGAACATCTGCATAATAAATCAGAGAGACTTAAAATAATTGGAGAGGTTTGAGTTTTCAGTGTGATTAAATCATTAAAAGTTGAAGTCTTAGCTGTTGCATTTATTATTGATATTTTTGATCCAGTGGCACATGCTGTGCCTGTATTAATAACCTGAGTTGATGTTAGTACACTCAATGTATATCTCAGATGGTGAGATATGGTCAAAATAGGTTAGTATGGAAGGTAGTGTCTAGATTATAGATCCTGGTTGCACAGAATTGTATGAATCTCCTTTGAATAAAATATACTTACTGATTAGTACTGTACTAACCATTAGCAAAGAATGCTGCATTTGGACAAGTATGGAAGGCTACATATGATTTACTTTGCAAAAATGTTTTATGTGAAAACTTCAATTGGTAAAATCATGTTAGACAGTATCAGGTAGAATCAACCATAGCATGTAGAAGTTGTAACTTACAAACATAGAAGACATGGGATATGATCTTTAACAGAATGACAGAGTTGGAAGGGACCTTGGAGGTCTTCTAGTCCAATCCCCTGTTCAAGCAGGAAACCCTAGACCATTTCAGGCAAATGGTTGTCCAATCTCTTCTTGAAAACCACCAGTGAATTAGCATGAATTAATAAATGGGTGCTTGTGAAAATGAGAGAAAGGGACAGGATATAAAAGATGCAAATAAAGGCTAACTGATAAGGTGACCAACCGTCCTCCTTTAGGGAGGACAGTCCTCCTTTTGTAAGTTCTGTCCTCCCTCGAAAAGTGCCCTCCTACATATCCTCCTTTTTGATATTTGAAGACTAATCTGTAAATCTCCGTATTTGATCGATGCCAAGCCGTTCCATTGCGTGTGATGTGACGTATTTGTATTTGACATGACAATTCGTCAAGGCTCGGTACAGTGCGGTGAGACGCGATTATGAGATGCATGAGCTCCACACAGGAGAATTGTTCTGAGAGAGTGTGCCGCACGCAAGAGTGCACCATGTGCAAGAGTGCGTCGTGTGCAAGAGTGTGCCGCACGCAAGTGGTTTTGATTTTTTTCTTCAATTTATTTGTGTCCTTCTCATTGTAAAAAAGTTGGTTACCTTATAACTGACCTTGTGGGGTGCATTTTGGGAGGCAATAAAGGGAAGTGAATGTATAACTACTTACGAATGAAAGGGCTAAAATGTATGAAACAAAGTTTGAATTCATATCATCTAGGTTATCATGATACAGTGGTAAAGGCACCAGGCTAGAAACCAGGAGTCTGTGAATTCAAGTTTCATCTTAATCATGAAGCCAGCTGGGTAACCTCGAGAAAGTAATTTTTCTTTTCATTTTTGAAATTTTGCCAAAAAAAGCTTTAGGGACAAGTCCAGGCAGTCAAACAAAAACCAATACTGACTTGAAGTGCATGTCCTCCCCTCCCCACTGTTATCATGGATATGTTTGAGAATAGGAGTACATTGCTTCATCTGTGGATGGGTTATTTGTTTAATATTTATATGTGAAGATTGCATCACAACCTGCCAGTTGGAAGACTAAACTATTTTTCACTTCCACAAAAGGAAAGGTAGCAAGAGAGAACATAAATTTACCAGGGAATTATTTAGTTAAGCAGATCTGGGGAACATTTCCAAATGAATATTTGGAAAATGTAGTATTGGATAGGGATTATGCTGAACAGATTTTTGCTTTTCAGGAGCTTATTGAGAAATATATGAGTGTGAAAAAAGTATTATATATTGGTTGATTGAGAAAAAACACATACATTTTGGAATGATTTGCATTAATATGGACTTAAATGTTGATTGCTGAACATGAAGAGTAGTTATATAATGGAAGTAGAGAATCCACAAAAACAAACAGAATGTTTATAAATAGTCCAACCATGAGAAAGGATTAAGATGAAAATATCTGATGTTCCCTGGATTGTTTAATGTATTTATGGATAAATATGTAAGAAATGTTTGAGGTATTATTAGAGGGACGCTGGTAAAGAACATGAATGTATGTACATTTTTATATGCAGAGGATGCCAAGTTGTTGGCTGAGAATCCAAATGATTTGCAACAAGCATTAGAATTGTGAATAATAATCATTATGGATTTGAAAATTAATATTTCAAAGATGTAATAGTTGTGTTTTCAGGGAAAATGACACAATGATTACAAGTTATACATAAGTAGAAAAAAACTAGAGCAAAGATGAATTTGTGTACACTGATAGTAAGTTTATTAAAGTTGGGGAAAGGTATGCAGAAATTAATGAAAAATAAGGACCAATAGAGAAAAAAGTTTAATTGGGCATAATGTGAATTAATGTCAAGTAGCTTGTGAGATTCTAATTTCCTCAATTATGTTTTGTCAGTTGTAATTTTCCAAAAACATGATGTATCAGTTATTATTCTATAAATATGCTTATTCTGAAGAGATATTTCTGTTAATGGAAACAGAGCATGTTGAAATCAGCAGAATGTTTTTCCAACTGCGTAAAAGACTTACAGAAATAGTTTTAAATTTTAATTCCCTCATAAACAAATCCAAAACTAAAGAGGTCTGAAATAAAAAACACCATGAAGATATCTCAAACAAGTATGGCAATATTTTGCTCATTTTGTTCATTTAAATAATTTGCCTTCAGTACCACATGTCCTTCCTTTGTCACTTTTTCTCCATATTTGGGGGATTTTATTTTTAAAAGAGGCAATTTGAAGAATTATTTTATTTTTAAATTAGGAATTTGGAGCAGAAAAAACATTTTAAAATGCTTAAAATCAGTATAATTTATATGAACAAAACTTTTATTAATATTATACTGTTTTGCAACAGCTTTAGTTGAGTAATCTAAGAATTATGTTCTGGGCAGCATAAAATATTATAACAGCATGGTCAGTTGAGATCCGAATACATTTTAAAATATGCTTCAAAGATTTTATGGAGCATGTTAGTACAGATGCAGCTTGACAAGACTAACCACAGATGCATTCAAAGCAATGGTGAGGTCATTTGATGCTAAGGAGATGAGATAAATAAAATCAGTGTTTCATTCTGGACTGAGTGTGCAATAAAGTAGACAGTAAATCTCTTGAGGAGTCTCTTTTCCAACTAAACATTCATGTGGGAAAATTCTGCTTCAAATTAACCACAATCTTCACCTCTTTCATAATGGCATAGCAGTGTAAGTGTAATTGAGAATATCCAAGAGCTTATGTTTAATTGCTTTGGAAAGCTAACCAGAGAATAAAAACGCTGTTTGTGGTTGTTATCTGCATTTCAATACGATAATGATACTCTTAATCAATAATTATTTTCATGTATTTTCTCTTTATTGTGGAAATGAAACATCCACAGATATTTTAGAGTAGGTCTGTGCAAGATATGCTGTTTCCATCATTGAGAGAAAAATACTCTTTAAACAAGAACTGGCTTTTGGAAAAAATATGATGGATTCATTCACCATTCATTGCTGTAAACATTTAAAATGTTTACTTTATACATTTCTGTGTGATTTTACCACATAAACACTACTGTGAGGAAGGAACTTTTGATATATTAGAAACAATAGCCTTTTGTACAGTATTAGGTGGATAACACCTTAAAATATGGGCAGAGTAGGCCACCTCTTCTGCCTATTGAAAAAATATATACAATGACCAGGAAGCAACAGTTAAAACAAATATGAAGCATTAAAGTGGTTTACATTTGGAAAAGAAGTACAGGAAATTAGGAGTTCAGGAAGTTCAAATGAATATAGGTTTATTGCATGCTAATGCTCTCTACAAGAATCTGAACTACTAACAGTCAAAGTAAATTGGTAGATATGAGTAAACAGAATTAAAGGTGGGCTAGACTTGGATCTCTTATGGACTCAAGCCTGATAATGCATTTGATTCCTCTGACCTCTTCCTCAGGCTCAGGCTGGTCATCTCTTACAGGAGTGTGGTTGTATATTATTCCCTTATTTATTTAATTTACACACAGATTATATAATGGTAAATATCAAATTAGAAAAAAAAGAATCTGGAATAAAATTTCTGGAAACACATCAAGAGTTTCAGAAATGGAGAAGACTTCAGGAATCTCTTGTTTAAGAGACTGTAAAAAAAAGAGAGTGCAAAAATCCACTGGCTGTTGAACACTTCCCTCCCTTCTGCTGAAATTATGTCAACTGAAAATAACAACCTAATGCAAAATAGACAGAAAAGAACTCAAAATATCAACAAACTTCAGATTCTTCTGCTCAGAAATTAATAGGAGATGGTGACTATAGCCATAAAATAAAGAGACATCTATTTGGGGAAAAATGATAACAGATATGGACAAAATATATTTTACTATTTTTGTTTTGTTATTAGAGCCCTGGTGGTGCAGTGGTTAGAATGCAGTATTGAAGGTTACCTCTGCCCACAATCTAGAGTTTGATCCTGATGGGCTCTAGGTTGACTCAGCTTTCCATCCTTCCAAGGTTGGTAAAATGAGGATGCAGATTGTTGGGGTCTATATGATGACTCTGTAAATTGCTCAGAAAGTGCTGTAAAGCATAATGGAGTGGTATATAAATCTAAGTTCTATAGCTATTGCTATTTTTATAAAATACTTCATATTTTCAGAACAGAAAAATCATGTTCACAACAAAAGAATATATAAGGTCCAAAGATCACACATTGCCAATATTGTCAACCATCAGACTGGCTGAACTGTTGTCCTTGTAATGCATTAGTGGAAAAAAAATACAGAGAATACCTTGGACCTTAAGAAGAACAATTCATTCAGTACAAGTAGTTCTCACTTATGTATGGTAATTAGGACTGGGAATGTCATTGCTAAGTGACATAGTTGTAAGGCACAACATCGGATAACTGCATTGCCGACTTATGATAGCCGTTGCAGCAATTGCAGTGGCTGTTGTTAGGTGAATCCTGCACAGAATCCTACACTCACCAGACAGCCATTTACTACTTCCTGTCAGATTTCCCATTGACTTTGCTTGTTAGAAGCTGGCACTGAAAATCACAAATGGTGAAACTGTGACCACGGGATGCTGCAATGTTGTAATTGTGAGCCAGTTGCCAAGCACATGAATCACTATCATATATGACTGTGGGGCAGTTGAGACAGCTGTAACTAAATGACCTCTCATATCCGTCCCTCATCCAGTGCATGGTAACAAATGGTTGCTGAATGAATGGATTTTAAATGAGGACTACCCGGATGAAATAAAATCACATTGCTCACTGGAAACACTAATAATGAAGCTAAATATCCCAGACATCTATTAGGAAGACAAGAAAAAAGGAAGGCAAAAAACCTGAAAGAGGCCAAGACAAGACTAGATAGTCAGATATTGTCACTGTTGATACATGTATATACATTAACAAGAACTCAAAAGAAATCATTTTTTCCAAGTTGTATTACTATTTTTCCTTCAAAAAAAAGAGACTATTTTACAAATACAAAGACTACTTGAATACAATCTTGTTTATGATTGCTTTTGTCATCCTATCTACACAAAAGCATCTACAAAATTATTACTATTGTAGATTAAAAATTATTAATAGCAAAGAGGACAAAACCCTATTTAAAAAGATACATCACTGCTATCAAAAGATGAAATATCCTTCAGGTTGTGCTTGTCTTTTGATGGAAATTTCCAGTGTGCTTATCCTGACAAATGTTTTGTCATTACCTTGTTTTGAGATTTTTTCCCCTCCACTTTCTCAATCCAGCCTAAAATCCTTGGGTTTTCTATCATCTCACTAAATGCTAACTAGAGCTGAACCTGCTTGGTTTATGGATTAGCCAAATGCATAAAATTAGCCAAAATCAGCTATATGATAGCAGGTAGAGCAGCTATTTGTACAGTAGGTAACAGCACCAGGTAAATAAGATAAGCGGGATGAGACCTGGCAAATAACTGGATGATGGAACAGCAGAAATTCCAAACACAGGAGCTTAAATTGGATTTTTTTAAAAATAGAAAAACAGGAAATGGCAAACCACTTTCCTATTGTTGTGAAAAAAAACCATACATGGGTGTGTCCATTAAATCATATTTAAATCCAAGTCCAAGTTGATTTGAAAGGGATTGTGACAAAAGAGCACTGCTTTCGCACTGCTTTTAGATCTCTTAAAGCCTATTATCTGCTTCCTGCCTTAATATTTTAGGCTTCTCAATACATTTTCACTGTAGTTTACAGACTAAGAAGAACATTTAAAATCAGGCCACAAACTCATTCAGAATAAGAATATACCTATGACTGAAATTCTGGTTGATGTCTGCACAATACGGGTATGATAATCTAAATGTTTTATAAGTAGGCTATAGATAGCTGAAGGCAATAGTTAGTTTTATATTTTAGGGAGATAATTAAAAGTTCTGTATTTCACTGAAAACAAATTACTTGTCAGAATTAAAGGTTGTGTATAATTTGGCACCCAGGACCATGATTAGGGAAAGCATACTAAAAGATAAACTTAGATTCAGCTACAGGAATTCACATGTAAATTCCTGAAAAAATTTTGATCCTTCCTGAGAAGTAAGTCTCAATGAAGTATATTTCTACTAAGCGAGTTTAGGTTATAATGTCAAAAAATAAAGTATGGTCAGGTATAAAAAGAGTTATATAATCATTCTGCTACCTATAGCTATAGTACGGACACATATATTCCATCCTCAGTACATAGATGCTCATTCATAAAATATACTGGGCTGCTTATTTCATGCAGAGATGTTATTGAATGTCAACTAAATAAATCAGTCGATACTACCTTAGCAATGGATGTTGGAATTTTTAGTTATCAAGCCAAGTAGTCGATTGGAGGCTCCATTCCTCCTTTGTCATCTGTAAATCGTGAGCTGAATTGATGGTATTAAGAATGTAAATGAAGTTAGCAGAAGCAATAGGGGACCTACATGAGAATCTAGTCAAAAACATGAATTTATAGAAGCCGCAACTGGGACTGAAAAGATGCACATGTAGAATAATAACTCACAAAGTAACTTGAAAATCCGACTCAATATTATATGCTTTAAAATGTTTGAACCGCTGACACAGGCATCTTTTTACAGCTCTCATGAACAGCTATTTACTTCAGAAAATAAGCCATCTTTCATTTGCTGAAATGTTACTGCATTTGGTGAGGAATAGGTCTCTTACATTTCTTAAGGTATTTTGATTCCATTTCCTGACAAACTTTCACCACTTTGTGCTTCTGTTATTTAAAGGGAGAACACATGCAGAAAAATCATGACTTCAGTGAACAATCAAAGCACCAATATAGTTATGTATCTGAAGAATGTAATATGCTTTGTCACTTGTGGCAGTAAAATATGCATCCATTCACACAAAAGTATTCTTGAGCCTTTTATTGTTATTCTGTTTTTTGGAGGGATGAAAAAGAATACTAATGGAACAATCTTTTATCTAATTGCACTTTAGAACATTTCAACCAAATATTAGGCGGAATTATATTCCAAACAGCACCACTTTTGACGGATCAGTGCCTATTTTGAAAGGTGGCAAAGCACATTGTATAATCAGTCATTTTCTCTTTCCTTAATTCATAAATCGTTTGTGAATTTAAAAGCTTCAGGAATATTTTGAAGTTAGGTAAACAGATAATTATAAACCAGTATCTTAAGGAAAATGTTCTAGAGAAACACAGCACATGGGCCACTAATCCATAGTTCCTCAGCAACAGAAATGGTAAAAAGGAGCATGTTCATATGTTTTCTTCCAGTTTTTCTACCAGAAAGGAAAATGTAGCTGATGAAGTGAGGTAGGGGCAAAGAGCAGACAATAAGGTAACACTTACTAACCAATATATGTATTTATTTAAAACATTTGTACTGCTGCCCATCTTACACCATACTTTGGGAGGCTCCTAATCAAGAATTAAAGCTATGATTGGAAAAAATATATAACATGTATTAAAAAATCACATGTAAAAAGATATATAACTGATATATCAAATTTGTAATCAGATTAAATGCCTTTTGAGAGACACATTTCATGTAGGTTTCTTATTATTCTTATTACATTTCCTCAACCTAGATCTCTATTCTGTGTGATAAATTATGCATATCCCTTACCTGTTTCTACGTAGTGAAAAGATTTGTAATCTTAAAATTTCTTGCTGAAAAAGAATTACAAACCTCTCTCTTTTTAAATTATGTATTAAGGTTGGCATTCTTAATGAACGGTGAAATGATAAGCTGTTTTATTTATACAAAGAACTGCTTTATTTTACTTTTAAAGAGGAACAGAAGAGTGCTCTGTTTTGCATTTATACAATAAAATCTTTAGAATATGTGAATTTGAGTAAAATATTTATTTAGGTTTTCCCCTATAACCAAAAGTGACTTTGCTTTTAGAGAGTTCTTTCTAATGTTGTCAATTCACTAATTTACAGGATTCTATCAAGGGCAAAGATTCTTAATTTCTTCCAATACTCTCCTTGCCTGCTCTGGATGAGTGGAACAGATCTGCTAAGGTGTAAAAAAGTATTGACAAATTGCAATTGGTAGCCCTCCAAGAAACGTGAGAAAAACCTAGCAGCTCGTTTGAGGTACTTACTGACTGATAAATACTGTTGCCTATTAATTTGTTAAGATCATTTTAGGAGTTAAACACTATTCACGTCACAAACATACAAGTATGAGGTAATTAGATGACATCAAGTCAGGCAGAATTCCTGTTGACCGATCAGTATCCAGATATTGAGACCAGCAACAACTTGTAGCTCTTTCAACTATATTGCACTAGCTTTTGATTGTATCCATCCACTTGATCTGCTGTCCCCTTCTACTCCCCTTGGAAGTTTCGCCAAACAAATCTTTTTCCTAGCCTACATCTGTTTGATGATCTCACCTCAGAAGAGCAGTCAACTTTTATTTGACCCATGAGTGATTGATTTTTCTTCCAGAATATACTATTCTTGGTAACTCTTTCCAAATCTATAACGCATCTCTGTTTTTTCTCTTATTGTGAACAAATGCCTTTTTTCACCATCACACAATACTGTTGGAAGGATCATTACTTTAATTATTTTGATTTTCATTGTAATGGAACAGTTTTATCTAAATTTGCTTCCTTCTCAAGACTGATGTCCTCTTTACTTCTCCAGCACATTATCCATTTTTATTTAATCTCAAGAAAGAAAAATACCTACTATAGTCACTTCTTACTATTTTACATTTATCCAGATTGTTCATCTTCCATTTTTAAATGTTCCTAATGATCTTCTAAATTTCCTTTATATTTAGCTAGCAGTGTGGTATATTATCTACCTAACTCAAAATATTCAAGCTTTGGCCTTTTGTTTTGACCCCAGCTGTCAGCTTTTTAAATCCTGTACCTTTCTTATAATGTATTTTCTGCAAAAAATTAAACAAAAAAGGAGCATTTTTGCCTACCCACCTTTGTTACTCTCCCCTATTCTGAAATACTGTGTTCCCCCAAACTGAGTTGTTATAGTAGCTACTTGTTCACTGTAAAATGAACAATCAAATATTGTGGTACATTAGCTTAAAGATGTTCCACATTCCAGCATGGTGTATACACAGCAAAAGTAAAATTTCTCAGATATTTCCTTGCTCTCTCCATTATCTTTCCTCCATTATCTATATACCTGTTAACTATATGTGCTCATGTTTCTTCATAGAATGAAGTATCAAAATTTACTCATTTAGAATGCCTCTCCTCGTGTATGGCACTGTTCTTAAGAAGCTTATTTTGCTTGCATGAAGAAATTAGTAGATGTTTTGATAATTTGCGCATTCTCATGCATTTCCCTTTTCAATATTTTCTCATTTGGAAGCCAAACAATCGTGTTCTATATTTATTGACATCAGCATGTAACTGAATTGCTTTTAATTGGCATTTTCTCTATGCCTGCATTTTCCTATTTGGTACTGATGTATTGTACTTTCATACCTTACTTTTTAGTGGAATTGCTTCCAGCCTGTATCACATTTCTACAAATGTTTCTGTCATCCTATACAGAGGTGGTATTCAGCAGGTTCTAACCAGTTCTGGAGAACCAGTAGTGGTAATTTTGAGAAGTTTGGAGAACCAGCAAATACCAGGAGATTTTACAGTATCCTTCCCCTGCCATGCCCACCAAGCCACACCCACAGAACCGGTAATAAAAAAAATTTGAATCCCACCACTGATCCTATAATCCAGTTCAGTAAGGGTTTCAGTATAGCTGTTCAATACTTCTTTGACATTTATCTCCCATTATTATTTTTGAGCACTATCTTAGTTTTAAATTTTCCTGTGATTTCTGTTCTTTTTAAAGATATCTGTCATTTCCGTTTTGTTGTTATATTCCTCTACTTGTTGACATTCTTGACTGAGATATATTTGCTTGTCCCTCTTCCCTGAAGTTGAAAGATTGTTCAGTTATTGTATTCTCTTACTCAGCCTTTCCTTGACTGTCATGCTAGCTTGTTTTTGAAACCCATTTGGACCTTTATCTTTTTGACATTTAGTGTATATTTTTTCCACTTCCATTTCCAGAATGTCTCTTATCTCTTCACATAGCTCCTGAGGTTTACTACTAAGCCGGTTAAGCTTACTAAATTTATTCCTTATTCTGATTTTGTGTTCTGACTGTATGTTGTCCAAGTCATATGTTGCTGGTGTGCATATATTTTTTTCCTAAGTTTAAACCATATATTTTCCACCAATAATTCATATTCTGCTCACAGTCTTCACCCGGAAGTGTCCTGGCTGAATAATTCATCATTTCTCCATCTTCTATTATTATGCAGTCAGTTTGATTCCAATGTAATGCTCTTTGTAATATACATTTGTATATATTTAAGCAGTTTTGGTAAAAAATAACAAAGAATTCTTTTTATAATACATGTAGTCCTTGACTTACAATAGTTTAGTGACCGTTCAAAGTTTCAATGGCATTGAAAAAAGTGAGTTATGATCGTTTTCACACTTATGAGCATTGCATCATCCCCATGGTCATGTGATCAAAATTTGAATGTTTGCCAACTGACTCATATTTATGAAGGTTGCAATTACCTGGGATCATGTGATCTCCCCTTTGTGACCTTATGATGATTGCAAGCAAAGTCAATGGGTAAGATAGATTCACTTAACAACCAGGTTACAAATGTAAAAACTGCAGTGGTTCATTTAACAACTGTGGCAAAAAAGGTCATAAAATGGGGCAAACAACTGTCTCACTTAACAACAGAAACTTTGGGCTCAATTGTGGTCATAAGTTGAGGACTATCTGCACTCTGTTAATCTACCTCTTGGGTTTTTGCATATTATATACCCCAGGGGTATCAAACTCACGGGCCATGGGCCAAATGCATCACATGTGGTCCCAGCCCCGCCTGGCTTAGCGAAGGGGGGAAAAGTCCTCATATGTCACATGACACTCCCATGACAGTGCGAGTTTGACACCCCTGGTATACCCAATACAAATCTTTCTGTGCTTGAAAGTTACTTCATTTCTTCACATTTTTGTATTCTGATTATTCATTAATAGTATGTCATTGTATTTTGATATTGCGTTGAGCATCATTTGCAATATGCCATAGAATTCTTCTATGTCTTTTTAAACCATCTCTGTAGTACACTTATAACATTGGTGCTTCAATAATTTCATGCCTCTGGGTTCTCCCAAGCTTCTGGGTTTCTCCTTGTGCTATGAATACTTGAATGCTGAATGCACACACAGGCATGGGCTTCCCTAGAAATCAAAAGGGCTACTACAGTTTCTGAGGTCCATGTATGCAAAATCCTAATGTGATCAGCTTATATATTTAAAATAACATAGTTTAATAATAAATTTTAGAAGGAGAAAGAACATTCAGAAAATATATTTTTAGTTCACTCTCATTAAATCTAGGCTTTCATTTATTTTATCCTTTTTCTTCAAGAATATGGGGAGGGGACTTTAAACACATGGAGCAATTTTTTGGAAGAATTAATGACGGAAACATTACATTTGTATCCAGGTTCCATACTTCCCTTTTCTTCCTTCCCTAGATTTCTAATACTATTTTTTGTTACTGTTGGGATTTTTTTTTTCATCTTATTCTATCTATCCAAAATAAGTCCAAAGGTGCGATTTCTTGACTGCAAATAAAATTTTTAATGGTGTACAGAAAACATGGTAATTCCCGCCCCCGAACTCCTTCCTTCATATACCAGACAATGAATTAGAAACTTGCATTCAATCTTTTGGGATTTCTTTCTTTCTTATAACCATAGTAAGTGTGTTTATGCATTGAGGGAAATTCTTTAATTTAATTTAATTGACGCCTCTGTGTCGATCCTGCGCCAACTGCTCTAGGGAGATTGGAGCAAGGGTTTTTGGTTTGGGGTTGGGGTTTTTTTTGGTATACAGGTATCCTTTTTCTATTCTATGTAAAACAGAATGCCTGGCTTAGGGAAATGCTACTTATGTGTATTTTGCACTGGCAAGTTCTTCTTGTTAAAATCACTTATAAATACAGTTCTTTAGAATTTTTGCTATGCAAGAATTGATTAGCTGGGGAAATAGGAGCCCTGGTGGCGCAGTGGTTAGAATGTAGTATTCTGGCTAACTCTGCCCACACACTGGAGTTCAAACCTGATGAGGCTCAAGGTTGACTCAGCCTTCCATCCTTCCAAGGTCAGTAAAACAAGGATCCAGATTGTTGGTGGCAATATTCTGACATTGTGAGAGCCTACTGTAAGACACTATGGAGTGGTATATAAACCTAAATGCTATTGCTATTTTTTAAAATAAACCTATCTCATCATCACTTTTTCCTACTAAGTTCAACATAAAGTTACAGTGATGTTTTGAATCCTCTGAACAAAGAAATGAGATTTTCATCAGCATGTTTTTGACTCATGACTTATTACACTCCTGGTTTTTATTATTCCTACATATCTCAAATCTCATTTTGGTATGAAGCCCAATATTAAACAAGTACCTATTCTGGCATTGTTGTTTTTTTAGGCACCACGACCCTGCACAAAATATGACCCAATTTTTAAGTTTACTAAAACAAAGGAACCAAATAAACAATCCCTCTTCTTGAGAGTTTTAAATCTGAGTAATAAACAGCCCCAAATCAAACCAGCAGCAAATCCATTATAAAATGTATCTTGGTGGTCTCCATCCATCATTTGTTCCTGCCATTTGTCAAGATTCTGCCTTTAGCCTTGAGGTCTAGCTTACGATCAGAACGGTAAGTGAAGCTTCTCTATTATTTAATTTCCATTTAATAAAATTCCTATGACAGCATTTCTGGTAATTGATTACTGCAAAATTAATCACTCATTTTGGCACCTTTCTGGGCTATAGATCACACCACTAAAATGCATTTCCCACACTAAATTCTATGTCATTATCCATTTTTACCACAAATATCAAGGCACAAACTTTCAGGCAAATCATTTTTCACTGAATAAACTGTTTAGTACATTCATTTATCACCATATTATTTTAATAATAAAACACAGGAGCAGGCTAGGAGAGCATCATATATTGAAAAAAAATACCCTAGCAGTGTCTCTGTGCTCCTGATCAGAATAGTTCTTTCTTCCAACTTTTTCAAAACATACAGAAAGCTTTGTCAGATTTGTGTTCTTATTCCTGATTTATTCCAGCTCTGCAACAGCTGCCCCAGTCTGCTGGTGTTATTTATTAGGTACAATAAGTAAACTGAGAATTTTATAACTGTTGATTACTATTATTGTCAATCTTCTTCTCGAAAATCTCATATGGTTGTTTTTTATGAAGACCTGCTACCACTACCCAAAAATATTTTTGAGACTTTCCATTTTTCATTCTGTAATGATTAAAAAAGAAAAAGAAAAATAACAATGACCTCAATGGCAAAACGTGGGAAGCTTTCAGTACTTCATTCATTCTCACTGGTTAACCTTTTGAGGTAGGTCCCATCTTAACCAGTTCTTTCCTACCATTCCCAGGTTCTAAATTCTTTTACATTAATATAGAAAAAAAGTATAGTAATGTTTTTAAATTGGGGTAAACCTCCAGGGTCTTCATGTCCATGTAGTTTTCTTGATGACTACATGATTTGGATCTACCTATAGAAATCAGGAACATGGGTGGCAGGGGACAAAGGGAATAATATATTGCTTTCCAAAAATATGCCATTCACTAAAGTTTGAAGAATAGAAACACAAAAATATAAACACAAAGAAAAATCATGTGCAATGCCTAGTTTCCCAATCTTATCAACTAAAATTGCCAACTGTAGATGAAGATGACTCCTCCCCACTCCCCGTCAAAATATGTGACCCTCTTGTGTGTGCCTATTTTGATGTACTTATCTCCCTGCAAACAGACTTTCCTCCAAACGGTCAGAACCAGGACAAATATATTAACCAAATTAATAATTACTAATTAAAATTAATTGCTTGTAAAATAAGTTATTCCATTTGCAAAACTGATTGATCCCCACCCGCATAGATTAACTCTAGTCTCGCACACACACACACATACACACATCCAACACAAGAAAGGAAAAGAAGAACATGAGGGAGATGGAGTGAAAGGAAAGGGTAACTGCACTAGGAAGAAAAGAGGATGGAGAAGTCCTGTTTAGGCATTATAAGGGTTACATTCACAAAGCTAACAACCCCACTCAAACAGGAGCTGATTCTGAAACAAATCTTCAGAGGCACCAGGGCTTAGGGCAATGAATTCAGTAGTCATTACATCTCGCTTTGTTTTTCCACAGCAGGTTAACAGCTCAGAGGCTCTATTCCCATGAGCGAATAAACAGCGGAGGGACAAGAAAGGAGTCTACCGGCATTCAGGCATCCCATGGGTAAAGGTAACACCATCCGAAAAAATTCCTTTCACAGAGGCAGCCAGCCACCTTGGTGATCTCTGGCTAACACGCGCCATACACTAAACCAATCAATAAATCCACAGCTGCTTCATTATTCTTAGATATCTCCTTCTTAGGTAGACTTCACACTGCAGTGGGACAATTATGGTATATTACAGAGCAGAAAAAACCTACTAGAACAGTCAATTAGGTCGAGCATCCATTTAATGAGGAAAGGTTGAAACATTGGGGCAATTTAATTTACCAAAAAAAGACAAATAACAAGGCCCAGGACAGAGGTACCAAAAACTATGCAGGTACCAAGTGTCTGGGAAATATTTCATGCTCTTAAAGATATAACTGAGTTCTGTTTTACAAAAAAATATTTTATATTCACCATCACATTCAAAGTGATGGCTCTGCTTAGTCATAACAAGTAAAAAGAACTATAATAAATTTCCTATCTATAAGAAGGTGCCGAAAAAAGCTCTGACAACAAAATGCATGACTGCCATTCCATTAATTGGCATTTCTAGCCAATTATTGTATGGTATAACCTCCCATCTCAATAAAAGGAGCTCTCTTTATTCATCTGTGCTTCAAATGGGATTATTATGGCTCCAGCCAAGAGACTTCAGCAGGATAACAAAGTTAATAACTGAAAACTAGAAATTATCCTTTCAAAGTTATCCAAGGGGAAAAAACATGCATTAATAACAATTGCAAACTGCACTTAGAAGAAAACATAAAGATCAGGATTGTAAATTACAAGAGCAATGATTTTATTTGCTTCGTAACAGTTTTCCTTAATTTTTACATGTCTGGACCAGTTGACAAAACCAAAGTTCTGATACGCAGTCTTTTTTTGCCAATTTTTTAGATAGGAATTTGGAAAATTGGTGTTACCTTTCCATACATATCACTTCTACCATCCTATGTTATCATATGTGAAATGGGGATGTGATAGGTCTATACTTGGCAACATAAATGCAACACATGAATGAAGCTGTTTGATATTATTTTGGACTTTTTAGCTGCCAGAAAAAGGGAGTGGGGGAAAACAAGGCATTTTTGAAATGCATAGATAATCACCTCGGCAGCCCAAAGTTGTCGGATCATAAGAAGGTTATTGGAGAGAATGATGGATGACTCTTGCAGATGGATGTGTCCCATTGGAGAAGTCACATCCAGGGGTGGGGAAAGACCAGGATCAAGGGGGAAATATATGATGTGATTTAGTACCGGCTGCACCCAGCCACGCGCCAACATGGCAATTTCTAATAAACCAATTTACTTTTTCTGAGTTGTGGCTAGAGACTTTTGATTTGGATGAGGGTGGATTTGTTGGAGCCCTGACACTGTTGTAGGATTGCCTAAGTTCTCTGAGATCAAATTTTGGAGCAAACTATAAAAATGCTGGCATAGCATACAAACATTTATCTTTGGGGGGGCAGGTAGACAGGCATTTTTTGCTGATTCATATAATTGGAAATTTGAGATTATGCCATTGACATGGTCAGGAATGATTTTCACAGAAAGGCTTAATTATTTGTGAAGTACCTGCCATGGTGAGCATGTCCATTCTGTCTCGGTGAGCATGAAAAGAAGGACTAGAAATGATGACATGACAGCAGTGTTCCAATATCTAAGGACTGCCACTAAGAAAAGGGAGTCAAGCTATTACATCTGTACTCTGCCAGATGGAAATGAGTTCACATTGTGCTGTCCATTCTGTCTATCTGGTGAGCATGAAAAGAAGGACTAGAAATGATGACATGACAGCAGTGTTCCAATATCTAAGGATGCCACTGCAAGCTATTACATCTGAAGGCAGATGAATTTCAAATCCTTTGTGCAGATGGAAATGATGTTCACTATATTGTGCTGTCCACTTCCCTGTAAGGATTTGAGACATATCTATGAAGGGACACTGGATGAGGTTCATCAGTCTAATTACATTTTCTGTTTAATGAGCACCACTTATAAATCTTCATCAAATTAGATAGGCCCCAATGTCTAGAATATATAAAAGTGCCTGAAGAAGCTCACTATATAATTCCTAATTAACCTGCCTTCATAATTTGGCACTTTAATTTTGCTGGATTATTTTGATAGTCCAGACTCCAATAATAAGGGCACCTTTTAAAAAGTGATTTTATTAATTTGCAATAATCATCCTAGCAATTTGCAATAGAACTTGAAGTGAATGCCGTTTCCTAGCTCTGGTTTATCTGATGGCATTCAGTTTGCAACCAATTAGATATGGTTACGAGGTTGAAGTGTTCAACCAAAATATTGTGTTTACCTGTAAGATTAGTAATGCCTTCAATTTATTAATTAATGATTGTGGCTCTGAATCACTGCCATTATCTCAAAGGACAGCAATGATTACAGGAGGGAAATGCATTTTTACAAAGTACAGTTGCTTAGTTATAGGTTTATACTGTAATATATGTTACTTTGTTTGAAAATATTATAACTTCCTATCATATACATTTGTTACTCATCAACAAAGACCACTTATGAGTAGCTCCAGACCTTGTTTCCTTGGTGACTAAGCCTACTGTTTAATCATCCCACAAACTGCCTGCCAGGCACTTCAAAGACCCTGTGTATAACTTGTAAATGTCTTAAATATTACTTGTTCCAAAAGAAGTGACAGGCTTTCCCACAAAGTAATCTACATTTCAGTGACAAATGGTGTAATTAATTCTATACTGCATTGGTAACTAGCCAAAGATATACAACAGCCACTTGCACAGAAAGGTAACTCAAAGACCATGGGGCATAAAGCCAATGGTTGCAGCACAGCAGAAGCTGCCATTCAGCGGGATAGCATAAACTCATTGCAAGGCGTTCCAAAAGCAGTGATAACAAGGAGAACAGCTGCAGTCCCATGCATCTGCAAATGCCCTCATTTTCATTGATAAATTCAAATGTTTTCAACCTTTATAGATGTTTTGCTGAAATTGGTTAAAATGACTTAGGTGATTGATAGATGACAGACAGACAGACAGACAGACAGACAGACAGACAGACAGTCCCAATTGTCACTTTCAATTGCAAAATGCATTTGCATTTGCAATAGTCAGTTTTCATGCTTAATTTTATTACAGGTTCAAAATCATGTAAACCAAAATTGCAATACAGCACCCAATAGCTGTAAAAGAATTGGTTAAAAGCCGTGCTTGATTTTGAAAAAGAGTTCATAATTGTTATAACAATTCATAACTTTTGAAGGAACAATTGATCTGTGAAACTAGAACTTAACACTTTGGAAATTTAGCTGGCAGTTAGCTATTATAGCGACTTTTTGGAACTCTAGTGGAAAAATAGAACTCTACTCTGCTTATGTATTAATAAATAAATTAATATTATAGTGACTCTAGCGGATTTCAAACACCACTTCTAGAAATGCTCTTTTCATTCTTCTTCTGTTCAGCTCATGATAATCTTAAGATATTATATAAAAAATCCTTTATGAGTGTACATAAATGTCATTCCTTTATGAGCACCCCCCACCCTCTCCCACACACACATATATGCTGAAAATGCACCACTCATCTGCCATCCTCAAATTCCTTAAGAAATGAGATGGCTACTATATATTTTCAGCATTCCAATTATCTGAAGCCAAGCCAATAGGACAACTTCTTTATGATGCCCAGCAGGTATCCTTCTCCAATTTTGCACCATTAGAAATTATGCAATCAAATTTCTAAAATTGACACTGCAAGTCCCAAAATATGTTTCTAAAGCCACCCTGAGGTTACAAACAGGACTCATGAAAGTGGAGGCTAAAGTGTGGGAGACCATACTCAATTATTGGCCCAAACTATCCCCTTTTCCCCTTGGCCTTCCCATATTAGTGATGATTTCCAGTCCACATAGAAACAGGCAGTGACAATTAAAATATCATCCTTGGGATTGTCTTTGTGTCTTCTACTCAGCATGGGATATCAAAGTACTCCTTTAAAAGTGTGTAGAACATCAATTGGATCTACCTGGGTTCTCAATCTTTATTGCCTGTGAAACCAACAGGCAATCTGTCCCCACAGAGCATACTTAACTAATACTGAAGTAACTAAATTCCAAAATAATGATCCAATGTAATGCCTTCCCTTCAGGTGACTTTGAAGGCTGATACAGGAAGATTCCCTACCTGAAGAAACGATGCTTCTGTGACTCTGAGAAACAACAGAGCATGTGCTTCTCCAGTGCTTCTTATAGACTTATAGAGATGTTCATACTAGTTTTATCTCATCATTTTCACATAAATACCCAGGGTGCACAGGGAAATTCTACATCTTCCAGTTCCTTTCAGGTTCCAATCTTGCTACAACAAATAATATTGCCAGGTTCTGTGCAGTAGCACCTAATGAGCCTCAAGTTCATTATACTCTGCAGTTTGATAGATAAATAGATGTGGCCTGCCACTTACTAACACAGAGACACATACATGTGTGTGTGTTTAAGTACACCCTACTTATGCTGGTCTAGCAAATCAAATAAAAATTGATTATTGCAAGAACAGAATATAACACAAAATAAATTTGATTTGGGACCCATTAGTGTAATGAGAACAGTAAGGGGTTAGGATGAGGGAGATGAATGGAGTAGAAATAGGAAATATAAATAAATAAATAAATAAATAAATAAATAAACAAACAAGCAAACAAACAGTACAATTTAACCAATTCCTACAATGTTTCTTCTATATTTTTAGATTACAAACTATAGATTCATTTTTAGACTATAAACTATAGGTCTATTGCATTGCACATTATCTCTTTTCTTTGACTTTGGGAATGATCTTCCTGCTTATTTTGGTTAGGCTGAATATATCCAGTATTCTTTTAGTTAATCTGAATGCCTTTGATAGGAAAAAAAAAACTAATTAATGAAGTTATTAGAGAATTTCAATAATATAGTAAGCTATAGGAAATAAGTTTTAAAATTATCTCAGGTTATAGAGAAAGATACACCTAGACTATTAATAACCCATGCTCTCTAAAGATTTTCCCCTTTTCTTTTAAAAAATAGCTACAATGGTACAGTACTTTAAAGGGAAGAAGAGGAAAATATATATTTGTTTCTGGAAATATCTATTAATTGGAATTCACAGAGAACATAACTGAATGATATGATATAATAATTTAAGCATTTTACTTTCTATCTCTGAGATAGTTTAATTAGATTAATTTATTTAATAAGTAATCTTCCTTTTTGAAGGCCAGTTTTTCAAATATCAGTTGACATAGAAAAATATTGCAAAAACTGATCCTCCAGAGGCTATTCCACAGTGTCTCAATGTGATGTTGTCCTTCACTAATGGGAATAAGGGGATATTTTAATTTATGCAATGAACACAATGTAGAATGCAATGGAATGAATTAAAATGGCACAGAGTAATTTAGAATCTTAGATAGACGACTTTAGATGTGAGTGGAAAGTTTTGTCTTTTTGTCTTTCCAAAGGATATTTCTCATCTAAGAAAAACAAAGGAAGGTTAATGATGATTTGTAATGTTTCAACATAGCCCATTGAATCTAAAATGCCGTGTGTATTTGCCACAATGAATAGGAAATCAGATCACCTTGTGACTGCAACAGATAGAGAACATTTGTCTGAATTAAATACATTAGAATAATATTAACATTGAGCTAAAATGATTAGATAAATACAATTGCTAGATTCTCATTAAACCAGAAGTAAGAAACATTTGGAGTGGTGGACAGATTTTGAATCCTGAGAAGATAGAACCAACTATTTTATAAAATGGGAGATACTTGGAATCTTTGCATTTTGCAAAATGGTTGCCATCCCCTAACAACTATTTCCCAAAAGACAAACTTACTAGGGTTGCTTACTATGACACTGTCTAGCTTCTTGAGATGGTCTCTATTGCTTTAGCTCTTTTTTTACTTCCAGGCAGGAGGCTCACATTCTAACAAAATATTGGCTTGCATTTAGCCACCATTTTTCTTTTTCTAACAATGCCTTGTAAATGTATATAAGGCCCAAGAGAAAATAAAGATGATGTTAAAGATTGCCTTTTTTTGCTTTGTAAGTTGCTGCCTTTCTTTTAAATGTCTTTAATTTAAATAAAACTAAACAAAAAAGATGGTTCAGAAAGACTGGTATACATTGATGAAATTGTCCAGGGCATCACCTTGCTAATTTCTAGTTTGGAACAGGGGTTTTTCAAGCTGCAGGTCCCCAGCACCTATTTAAATTAACTATCCACAACAGGGTCTTAAAAATCTATATAAGTCAATATGACCTAGCATTTTAGGACCCTAGTTCTGTGACTACTTTCCATCATGTCCTTTAAGGTTTACAGGGATGCAAATGATTCATATTTCCTATCAGTTGTATGTATAAGAATTGTTCTCATTTTCCCAGAAGAATTCCTAAATTCCTAAATTCCTAGTGAAGACATAAGAAGGGAACTCCTACCTTTGGCTTTTTTTTCAGACTCAGAATATGGCACCACAAGAAATTTCAAGATAATGGAAGGATGCATCAAAAAACAACAACATTAAAATGAGCTGTTCCCTCTGTCCCCCTCAAAAATGAAGGAAGCTCAGAAACACTATCCAGAAGAATTTAAAATCAATTCTGAAGAACCTTTAAGAGTAAAACAAAACAAAACAACAGAATTTAAAAGTCTATTCTGAAGGGTAAGAAAAACTTTGAGGAACTGAAATGTAGGATAGATTTCTGGCAAAGCATTAGTTGAAATTATATCTATACAGCAGCTGGTTCCCCACAGTTGGCATCTCCAGAAAGGCAAATGTTTATATTTGGAAGAAGTTCCCTCTCACAGAAGTAATTGAGATAGATCTAAAAACCTCAAGTATTCAACAGGGAGACCTTTAACAAAACTATTCACCTCTCTCCTATTAGTTTAGTTTTAGCTAGACTGCTGGCTTAAAATGCAAGAAAGATTGGTGTCTTTTTTTAAAGCTGTAACTTCAGGTTACTTAAATATCTTGAGCAATCTGAACTGAAAGGATAACCATGTTTGAAACATCCCCTAATATGAGTCATTTGCAGGGAAAGAATGACAAATGAATGTTTTCCTAAGCAAAGGGACCATCTGTTATTTAAAACTGCATTCTATATCTAGCTATACTAAACATCATTGGAAATCGAGATTTGGGGAATGGGAAACATTCAGATTTCAGTATAGGCTAGTGTGCTAATTCAGCTCAAAAATAATATAAGTTATTTCAGTTTGTATTGAAAACGGCTTTTAATCAGCAATTAAAATTGTTGTATAAATGAACATTTGTTTTTTGTATCATGAATCCGCCATGGCAGGTGGATTAGAAAGCGCTGTGCAGCTGAAGAATGATTCAGATATTTACAGCCTTCAAGGCTGCCCAAATTCACTTTGGCAGTTTATGCTCCATCCATTTAGAAGCTACACACTAAAGCTGTAATGTTCTTTTTTCTTTGTTTTGGCTTTCTCTGTTGTGATGTCTGCTCTATGGAATAGTATTCTGCGTGCCCACACAAGATCCTTTTGGCTTTCCTGAAGGCTTTGAAGACTTCGGTTTTATCCAGGTGTTAGGTTGGGATGTCAGATAAGGCCAATACAGATGTGATTTGTATTGTGCATTTGGTACACAATACCTCAGTTATTGTACTAGCATTGTATCATGAATCTTGTTTTGTTTGTAAAGGTGTTACTACATTATTTTCTTCGTGATTGCTGTATTTGTTTGATTGTTATACTGTTGATTGGTGGCTATATAAGTTTTCCTAAATAAATATGGAAATAAAACCCAGTCAGGATGCATTAATGTCTTGTGTGAACCAGACCATTATAGTATTAATCAAACTATTTTTAATTTAGCACAACAATGGAGCTCTACCAGTGATGGCACACTGGCTATGTTTTGCCCTGCAAACAATTTCCACCTGATTCCCAAAACTGCCTTTCACTTATTTCTCCATCCTCAAATTAAAGGCTTGTCATTGGGAGGCAAGTACATTTAGAACGCTGGTCAGTAAAAGCAATTCAACAAGATTTTAAAGGATAAATACATGGGATAAAAAGAACTAATCTTTGTCAGATGCAAACTGAACCACTTCCAGACTGCTTTGTTAGGAGGAAGTGATCGTGCTTAATGGCTCATGTGATTTTAATATCATAAAGTTTGGATTGTTTTTAGATTACATCTCTTTTCTTGCCTACCCTCTGGACTATATTATAGCATTTTCAAGTTAACTTTTTCCTAAGAGCTGACTGAATCTTTAGCAAGCTAAAAAGAATCAATTTTATTCATTCAGTAAAAGGATTTATACGATGTTGAATAAAGCCCATTATTATAACTTTCCAGCATCTCCTGATATTGCTTAATCTACTACCAAAGTTGTGTTTAATGTTTAAACATTTAGTGTCTTGTATCAATTTTTATGAAATAGGGTTTATTTCATTTTATCTTTTAAAACAACATTATAGGAGACAGAGAATTCACTTAAGGCTGCTCGCATCTAGCTGGTTAATTTTCATTGTCAAATTATATGATTTCATGCCTCTGGAACTTGCTTTGGTAGCTTTCTTGCTACAAACTGACAAGTGCAATTAAAATTTTATTTTAAAATAGTGTTAATTTTAGTTGTAGGTAAGATTTCTCTTTATGCAAATGTTCCTACTGAGAGCTTAGATGGATGTTTTCTTTGGACTTCTTTATTCATTCACACTGAAATTTTCTGCATTCATACAAGTACCATAAGATCACTGTATGGCATCTTGGAGTCTTAGTGGACAACCAGCTAAATATGAGCCAGCAGTGTGCAGCAGCAGCCAAAAAAGCTAATGCAATCCTAAGTTGTATTAACAGAGGGATACAATCAAGATGAAGGGAGGTACTAACACCACTCTATAAAGCCTTAGTAAGACCACACCTAGAGTACTGCATCCAGTTTTGTTCACCACATTATAAAAAAGATGTTGAGACTCTAGAAAAAGTACAGAGAAGAGCAACCAGGATGATTAGGGGACTGGAGACTAAAACATACGAAGAACGGTTAGAGGAACTGGGCTTGGCTAGTCTAGTAAAGAGAAGGACCAGGGGAGACACGATAGCGGTCTTCCAATATCTGAGGGGCTGCCACAGAGAGGAAGGGGTCAAGCTATTTTCTAAAGCGCCTGTAGGCCAGACAAGGAATAATGGATGGAAGCTGAACAAGGAGAGATTTAACCTGGAAATAAGGAGAAACTTTCTGACAGTGAGAACAATCAACCAATGGAACAGCTTGCCCTCAGAAGTTGTGGGAGCACCATCACTTGAGACTTTCAAGAAGAGATTTGACTACCATTTGTCACAAATGGTGTAGGGTCTCCCACTTGGGCGGGGGGTTGGACTAGATGACCTACAAGGTCCCTTCCAACTGAAAGGCATGCTACTGATCAAATAAAAGAACACTAAAGGAAGAATTTCTCTTCTCCAATATGTTTTTTTTTTGCAAATACAATTTTTTGACATCTATCATTGAAAACAATAAGATTATAATTAAGAACAAACATAGCACTTGGAGCCATACGTAAATAGAAGACCAATTCAAAACTTTTCTTTCCAGAAATTCTTCTGATTTAGGTAGTCATCAATGCTTTGTGCATCTTAGTTGGATGCTTTACCTGCCAGGTTTTCATGCATTGGAAATATGGTTCTGCAGTAGAATTTGGTATTAAACCAAATTAATCATGGCAAACAACCATGTTATTTTTCAAGCACACATTTAAAATGTTAATTTCTGTCCTAAACAGCAGGAATATACAGGTTGTGGGGTGGGGGACATGTAGAGTTTCAGAAAGAAGTGGATAAGCACTAACACTAAAATTGATTTAGTAACAGTTTATGTTATTACCTAATTCTCTTTCAGACTGAAACTTACAGTGAAGTGTAATGTAGTTGCAACTTCTAGATGGATTCCCAAGCCAGAACTGGAATTCTGGAAGGTATACAGTATGTATCACGAGAGTTTTAGGATGGACAATCTTGTTGAAGATTTCACACTCATTTTTAAGTTAAGATTCTGTTAGCAGTTCTGCATCTGGCACCTGCTGAAATTCTTAACCCAATTAAATCATTGCTTTTTGCAACCTATAAAAACCTCTCAATTGTACACATCTAGTTTTGTGACTAATAACATCTTTACCAGAATTTAATTTGTTACTTTGACTCTGTGTGATATACCAGTAATAAAACTGGGGACGGGGAAAAAAAGGGGTCAACTTTACCAAGCTGATTTGAAACTATAGTTCAATCTTAAATTATTTTAAAATAATTTCAGAAAGTGTCAAGACAGGAAAGGAAAATAAATCTCCCTCCCTCTCTCTCCCCCCCCTCACACCTACAAATATCTATCCCATTGCTGTACCACGCTTCTCCCTCAGAGTGGGACTCTGAGTGGCATACAATGAAATGTTAAAATATATGTAAATTTTAAAAAAAATTAAGAGGAAGTAAGAGTTTAAAATTAGTTAAAAGGTGAAGGGAGGGGCTTTTAAGGCACTAATGAGTCCTATGGCTGTATGCTTTCTGTGAAGCTGCAGAACCATGTCTTAAATGACTCCAGCAACAGAGTGGTCAATATCTGGAATACTCTACCTGACTCTGTGGTTTCTTCCCCAAACCCTAAAAACTTTAACCTTAGACTTTCTACTATTGACCTCACCCCTTTCCTAAAAGGTCTGTAGGGGGCGTGCATAAGTGCACCAACGTGCCTACCGTCCCTGTCCTATTGTTTCTTTTATTGTTTCTTTTATTTTTCTTATATGTATTCATTTCATGTATTCATAACTATGTTTACCCTTATACTTATTATCTTGTAAGCGAAAATAAAATAAAATAAATAAAATAAATAAAAATAATTCCTTTTTGGAAGGTCAGGAGAGGCGAGATTTGCCTCACTTCTGAGGAAAGAATATTCCTTAGGGAAGACTTCGTAGATCTCACCAGTCACATTTCTTTAACTGATGGGGTCTGCAACATACCTTCTCTGCCTAACTGTGGCATGGACACGGAATGTAACAGAATGAAAATGGTTCCATAGGTAGCTTGAGCCCATGACATAAAGACCTGAATGGTAGACATGAGGTCTTTCTATCCTACATTTAAACAATTCATAACTTTCGATTACCATTGAGTTTGCATTTATGTAAACACAAACAAGTAGACAGATCATTTAGTTACGGGACACAATTAATATGTTGCTTAATGTGGAATGAAAACAAAAGGTACAGTACCAATCATCCTATTTAGGCTCTGAATTGTCCACACAGACATAAAAGGCAAATACTACTATTAGTAATTGCATGAATTGTACACAAGGGAACAGGGTGCAGGGTTCATAGCTAAAGGATACAATTCAAAAACTATTATATGTATGAGTAATGGCATCACGCGAATAAGGTGCCTCTGTAGGAATTAATTTAAGGAGGGGTTCCCCCCATACTAATAGCCAATCAGCTGTAGTCTTGGCAAGAAAACCTAGTGTAGAAAAAAAAGGCTGTAGACATTTGTTGAAGGTCATGCTAACACAAATAAACCGTACATATCCATTTTATTTAAATCGTTTTAGCTATAAAAGTTATGATAACATCTTAGGCCCCAGGCAGTATGACATTTACATTTCCCTGCTCAAACAGTCAAAGACAAAAGGCACAGGGATACCACATCCTGGGGTGAATCCTTCAGCAAACCTACATCAGAAGAGACCAACTTCTATTACTTTGAAAGGGATGCCTCTATAGTCATCAACAGCCCTTCCAAACTATATTTTCCTCACAGCACATGCAGTATGCATAGAATGCTCGTTGATAATGGTATACAGTCTCCTTCACACATGATCAATACTTATGATTAACATTTAACATTCACGAGAGAAGTGCTTTCTCTTTCTAATGAACAAAATTCCTTGACAAAAAAGAATATCACAAAATCCATTTTCCTAACATTGCATGAGCAATGTTATCAGTTATCAGTAAAAATTAGAAGCTGTTATTGTAGAAAGAATTAATAAAAAATGAAGAGAGGCACTGAATTAAAGATAAAAGTGGATATTGGAATGAAACTGGAAGGAACAATGTGGCAAAGATGGTCTTAAGAATAAGAAGGACAAGCTCAGGTTAAGAGCATTCACTCAACAATATGTGGGCTCTGATCACAAAGCTCAAGCACTTCAACTACCAAGCTGGTGAACTGTTTAACAGGAAAAGAAAAGCATTTTTTATGGGCCCTTAAATATAAATTTAAAAAAACCCAAGGGCAACAGAGAAAAAGAATAAGTGAAATCACAAGGAACAAATGTCACAACCTTTAACAGGAGAGCAAATGGCAAAGAACAAGGAACTGACGGCTATGAAGGTAAGGAGGCACCTTATAGAAATTAATAGAAAATAAGAGCCAGCTACATGCAGGCTTCCAAACTCTATTAACTTGGCTTGCAATGGGATCACCAGGAGAACAGAAAAGTCTAACATCAAAAGAGACATCAAGCAGGTGTACATAGGAATGGTCATCACAAGATGGATATACATCTAGCCCCTCAGCCCATTCCCATGTCCTCAAAGGCAAGGTTTTCTCTTAAAGACTGAACAACTGTTAACTCTTCTGCAGTAGTGATATAAGCAAAAGTTTCATTGTTTCTTTAGTAGCTGCTTTAAACCAGCAGAGACAGAGAGAAAGGGAAAAGTTTCATTATTACCATCTTAATATCGCAACTCTATAGTAATAGATTGAGAGACAGATATATATATATATATATATATATATATATTTGTTTTCGTAGATTTTCACGGGTAAAGGTATGTAGGTCTTGGTGTATTCGGGTCTTGTCCCGTGTAAGATTGAGAATACCTTGGCAACGTTTCGACGAAATCTCATCCGTCATCTTCAGGCTGGTGTCTTCAGCTTCGTTCTCCTGGGAGAAGTGTGTGATCGTGGCTGTTTTTCCCTTTTAAACTCTAGAGTTGGATGTGTTGTTACTTTTTGATTGGTTTGTGGAGTTGATGTATGCAGATTGGATGGCTTTTTCCTGAGACCCTGTGTGGCTGAGGTGCTGGCTGTGTGTCTCTCAGCCTTTGTGTTGTAACGACCTGGGTAATGGGCTGTGTGATGACCTTCTGAGTTCTATTGTTGTGACGTCCTGGGTGTGGTGCTGTAATCTCCTGGGTCGTTGTCTGTGCTGCAACCTCCTGATGTTTTGTGTTGTGATCTCCTGAGTTCTGTGATGTAGTATCCTGGGTGGAAGGCTGTGATGTGGCATTCTGGGCCTTGGTTTGGCCGAGTTTGAGGTCTGGCTATGTGTTTATAGCGTGTGTCAGTTTGCTTAGTTTGGGGGTTGGAGGGGGTGTAGCAGCTGGTGTTGCAGCCATGGTCTGGTTTCTGGATGGTGGTTGCCTTTCATCTGTGGCGTGGGCTTGGGTTTGAGTCTGGTGAAGGAGATTGGTGGTGGCATCATGTGTTATTTTGGGTCCGGTGTTGGTTTTCGTGGCTGGGACTCGTTTGTTGATTAGGGCTAGTTTCCAGATGTCTGGTAGGCGGAAGTATCATCCCATTTATTCATTATGGGGTGTTTCTATTTCGATGGCTTCCTAATTATTCTTTTGTTGAAGTGTTCAGTATTGGAGATAAGTTTGGATCCCTCAAAATCAATTTCATGTCCTGTGGCTTTAAGGTGCTGGAAAAGGGAGGAAGTTTTTTCTTCTTTTCTGACTGCGTTCCTGTGTTCTGCGATGCGGCATTTATTCTCCTGTTGGTTTGTCCAATGTATGTGGCTGGGCAAATTTTGCATGGTATTTTGTAAACTCCTTGGTTTTCTAGCTGGATCTTGTCTTTGGGGTTTCTTAAGATGTTGGCTATATTTTGGTCAGTGCCAAAGGCTGTCCTGATATTGTGTTTGTGGAGAATTTTGCTGATTTTATCTGTGGTGCCTTTGATGTAAGGGAGGAGGGCATGCCATTGTCCTGTTCTGTGTCTTGGTTTTTGGGGAGTCTCCTTCGGATTAGGTTGGTGATTGTGCTTCTTTGAATCCATTGGAATTAACGTTAGTATTATATATATATATATATATATATATATATATATATATATATATATATATATTTTCGAGATTTTCACGGGTAAAGGTATGTAGGTTCGGTGTATTCGGTCCTGTCCCCGTAAGATTGATAATACCTTGGCAACGCTTCGACGAAATCTCATCCGTCATATCTTCAGGCTGGTGTCTTCAGCTTCGTTTTCTGGGAGAAGTGCGTGATCGTGGCTGTTTTTCCCTTTTAAGCTCCAGAGTTGGCTGTGTTGTTACTTCTTGATTGGTTGATGGAGTTGATGTATGCAGATTGGATGGCTTTTCCGAGACCCTTGTGCTGAGGTGCTGGCTGTGCTGTGTGTGTCTCCAGGTTGTGTTGTAACGACCTGGGTAATGGGCTGTGTGATGACCTTCTGAGTTCTATTGTTGTGACATCCTGGGTCTTGTGCTGTAATCTCCTGGGTCGTTGTCTGTGTTGCAACCTCCTGATGTTTTATGTTGTAATCTCCTGAGTTCTGTGATGTACAAAAGGCTAGCAGATCAGCGGTTCAAATCCCTAGTGCTGCATAACGGAGTGAGCTCCCATTACTTGTCCCAGCTTCTGTCAACCTAGCAGTTTCAAAGCACATAAAAAATGCAAGGAGAAAAATAGGGACCACCTTTGGTGGGAAGGTAATAGCGTTCTGTGTGCCTTTGGCATTTAGTCATGCCGGCCACATGACCACGGAGATGTCTTTGGATAGCACTGGCTCGGCTTTGAAATGGAGATGAGCACTGCAGTGATGGTATTCAAATTATTTTACTACTGGTTCTGTGGGCGTGGCTTGGTGGCTGTGGCATGGCTTGGTGGGTATAGCTTGGTGGGCGTGGTATAGCTTTGTGGGTGTGGCTTGGTGGGCATGGCAGGGGAAGAATACTGTAAAATCCCCATTTCCACCCCACTCCAGGGGAAGGATATACTGTAAAATCCCCATTCCCTCCCCACCCCACTAAACTGCTTTCCAGCTCTGTTCTACTGTGCAGGGCAACAAAAGAAGACCCAGCCAATCAGCTGGGACTTCGATCAGATGGGACTTGGGAGGCAGTAAATAGATGGGGCGGGGCCAACCAGAGGTGGTATTTACCGGTTCTCCAAACTACTCAAAATTTCTGCTACCAGTTCTCCAGAACCAGTCAGAACTAGCTGAATACCACCTCTGCAGCACCGCCCCCTAGAGTCGGGAACAACTAGCACATATGTGTGAGGGGAACCTTTACCTTTACCTATACTAATAGATTAAGAGATTAATCAAGTGAATATGATTAGTAGCTTCCTGTTTTCAAGATCATGTCAAGATTACTATGTACAGCATTTATTATATTTAAATTTACTGTGTATTTGTTAATATATTTGTACAAATATTTCTTTTTTCTATTTTTTTTTAAAAATTACATTTATATGCCGCCCTTCTCCGAAGACTCAGGGCAGCTTACAATTTTTTGGGCGCAACCAATGCGCTCAAGCAATAGCCTTCATTCCATTGTATATGCCTGCTTATTACTAAGTGGCATTTTTACAAAGTCAGCTTATTGCCCCCAGGCTGAGGAAGGCTGAGTCAACCTTGAGCCTGGTGGGATTCGAGCCTACAGTAATTGTAGACAGCTGGATCTTAAGAGCAGGCATTTAACAGCCTGAGCCACCAAGGACTCTATTTATGTTTTCTATTTTTTTCTATTTATGTACTGGATTATTCTCTAAATAGTTTTTATCAACATGCAGAGTATTTAACTAGAGGCATACAAATCAGCAGGCAAAAAATGAAAATGAATGTATCAAGCAAATAGGTGGCCATTCTCTAAGTTTGTATATATCACTGAACTGATAGATTGATGTTGGAATTTCTATTTATCTGTAATGCAGAGGGAGTCACATTCTTATTTAAATTGAATAAGAAGTATGAACAACTCCATCTCTCCTAGATTTAATCATCATTAAACTATTTATGATGGTTCCTTCACTAGAGGCTTAATATTCTTGGATATTCTCATGTATATTAGTCTACATAATTGGTGCTATTAATTGATATACAACTAGATCTTGAGGTTTCAAATACATAAATATGAATCTAATATGTTCAATCAATGCACAGAAATAGCAGGCAGTACTTTCCTTGTCAAGGAAAATATTTACTGTATATCACAGTTAGATGAAACTTAGCCACTGAACCACTGATAGAAGAGGACTGATGTCTGGAAAACACTATAGAAGTCCTTACAGTTTTGTGAAGGGCACTTTCAACTGACAGTAACCAAAATAAAACAGAGAGGAGAGATGTAGCCTTGAGTATGCTGTAAAACATAGTGCTTGAGAACACAACTGTGTCAGAATATTTGCAGCCCAAGACATAATATATTTATTTTTTGTACCATGAAAAAGCACCGAAGGACAGTACAGCCTTCAATCTCTTTTGTTTAGCTTTCATATGGAAACACTTCATTCCATATGAAAGCTAAAAGCTGCGCTGTATGATATTAATGACTTAAAGATGTTGATCGTCAAGTATAAGAAGTCAAGGTCCTGCCTAACAGAATTGCTGAGGAATACCTTGCATCTAATTCTATACTGCTGAAACAAAATAATATAAAATAATAATCAAACTCAGTATCTAACATAATAGGTAACCCATTTGTGAATGGGTAAAAATCTTTCCATGAGTAGTAAGCAGGGATGGGATTCAAATTTCTTAATAACCAGTTCTGTGGGAATGGCCTAATTTGTGGGTGTGGCTTGGTGGTCATGTGACTGGGTGGGTGTGGCTTGCTGACTGGGAGATGACTTGGTGGTCACGTGACTGGCTGGACGTGGCTTGTATGTAAATATTGTAAATATTTATGTAAATATTGAAATTATATATATATATATATATATATATATATATATATATATGTAGGTCTTGGTGTATTCGGGTCTTGTCCGTGTAAGATTGAAATACCTTGGCGACGTTTGACGAGATCCCACTCGTCATCTTCAGGCTGGTGTCTTCGGCTTTGTGCTTCTGCCAGCAAAGTGTGATCTGAGCTGCTTCTCTATAAATACTGGAGAGAGGTGTGTGCTGTTCCAGCTCTGCTAAGTGGGTTGGTTGTGTGTTTTTTGGCTGTGTTGCCGCTTCTTGATTGGTTGATGGAATTGGTGTTTACTGATTGGTTGGCTTTTTGTAAGAGCCTGTGTGGCTGAGGTAGTGGCTGTGTGTCCTTCAGCTTTTTGTGTTTCAGCTACCTGGGTAGTGGGCTGTATGATGACCTTCTGAGTTTCATTGTTGTGACATCCTGGGTCTTGTGCTGTTATCTCCTGGAGTCGTTGTCTGTGTTGCAACCTCCTGAGTTTTGTGTTGTAATCTCCTGAGTTCCATGATGTAGTATCCTGGGTGGAAGGCTGTGATGTGACATTCAGGCCTTGGTTTGGCTCGGTTTGAGGTCTGGCTATGTGTTTATAGTGTGTCAGTTTGCTTAGTTTGGGGGTGGGAGGGGGTGGGTGCAGCTGGAGTTGCAGCTATGGTCTGATTTCTGGACGGTGGTTGCCTGGCAGAAGCACAAAGCCGAAGACACCAGCCTGAAGATGGCAGAGTGGGATCTCGTTGAAATGTGCCAAGGTATTCTCAATCTTACACGGGACAAGACCCGAATACACCAAGACCTACCGTGTTTCCCCGAAAATAAGACCTACCCCGAAAGTAAGACCTAGCACTATTTTCTAAACCTGCCCTAATATAAGACCTACCCAAATTAAGACCTAGTTAACTATCTCCAGTTCCAGGAAGACTTTTCAGGGAGCAACCGTGCACCAGTGAAACACCCCCCCCTACACACTCACACCCACTATTTGGCACCATAAATATATAAGACCTACCTGAAAATAAGACCTATGTGTTTGGAGCCAAAAAAAAATATAAGACAGTGTCTTATTTTCGGAAGGCTACAATACATACCTTTACCTGTGAAAATCTCTGAAAACAAATATCCTACCTTATGGGGAGGATACCTTCCAGGATCTATGAGAAACCGAGGTCTGAAGAGCCACCATCTTATGTGACCTCACATTCCTACGCAGTGCCGAGACAAGCGTGATCCCCATGCTTCCAACTCAAATTCCACACTAAAACCTCAGCCACTGAAAGGATCCTGAAAGAACTGAATTAGCTCTAATCAGAAGCGAACTCCAGGGAAAGATTCCTACTAGACCAAACCAACAGGGACTACTCACCCTCCACCTCAAACTCAGTAAAAAAAATCCACCCAGCACTCTGGGACAAATCCAAACAACTAGCCCTCTGGAGCCGAGAAACAGAAACCTTTCACAAGACAGACACACACACCAACAAACTCCACAGACTAGAAAAACGCCAGAAGCCCAAAACCCCCCCCACAACACTGCATGAAACAAACAGTACACAACATATCAGACAGAACCCTCACCATGGCAGAAACCAATGTCCTTTCCAAAGGATTCAACTTTGCTATTGCTAAGCATCCCCACTGAAAACATCATATGTGGAGTTGAAGCTAGCCTAACCAAAATTAACCAAGATACAGCCAATAAAATCAGACTTGAAGTCACCAGCGTCCTCTGCTCCAGCAGTCCACCCAGAAGCAACTTACACAAGAAGAACAAAAAGCACTTGAGGAAAGACAACAACATAATCATCCTACCAAGCAGACAAAGGCAACATACAGAGTCATGATGAACATCTGACTACCAAGCCAAACTATCCAACCTACTCCAAGACCCCCTTACACAACCTCTAAACACAGACCCCACCACCTGGAGAAAACTACCAAATCCAAAATAAAAGCCAGCCATCAGTGAAGAGATCCAACAAAGAATCATCCCCAGAGAAAAATCATCTAGATGCCCTAAGCTCTATGGCCTCCCAAGATACACAAAGAAGGAACACCCTCAGACCCATAGTCAGCTCCATAGGCTCACCTCTAGAACCTTGCCAAATTTCTGCCAAACAACTCCAGCCCTACACAGAATCCATCACCTCACTGCATACAAAACTCTTTCCACTTCATAGAAACAATAAAGAAACAAAACCTACAACCAAGCGACCTACTTGTGAGCTTCGATGTCATATCCTCTCTTCACCCAAGTACCTATTAAAGAAGCCTGGACAGCTATCCAAAACAAATACAACCCCCTAAGCACATCCTAGTTCTGACCAACCATTGCCTTTCCAACACATACTTCATCCACAATGGACAAAGATATAAACAGATAGAAGGAGCACCTATGGGATCACTCCTCTCGCCTGTCATCGCTAACCTATACATGGAACATTTTGAAACCAATGCGCTAGACAAATCCAGATACAAACCCAAACTCTGGCTTAGATATGTAGATGACACTTTTGTAATTTGGCCACATGGAAAGAAAAAACTGGACAACTTCCTCACACATCTCAACAGCCTACACCCAAAATACAATTTACCATGGAAACAGAAACCAACAACCAACTTCCGTTCCTGGATGTCCTAATTTACAAAAAACCAATGGCTCCTAGGACACACCATCTACCAGAAGAAGACACACACCAACAGCTACTTAAATGCACAATCCCATCAGCACCCTGCACAGATCAACTCCGTAGCCAAGACCCTCATCTCCAGAACCAAGCCTAGCTGACAAAGACCACTTGAGAACAGAATTTCACACCCTCACTAGCATGTTAATGTCCAATGGATTCCAAAGAAGCACAATCACCAACCTAATCCTAAGGAGACTCCCCCAAAACCAAGACACAGAACAGGACAATGGCATCGCCCTCCTCCCTTACATCAAAGGAACCACAGATAAAATCAGCAAAATTCTCCACAAACACAATATCAGGACAGCCTTTGGCACTGACAAAAAATAACATCTTAGAAACCCCAAAGACAAGATCCAGCTAGAAAACCAAGGAGTTTATGAAATACCATGCAAAATTTGCCCACCCACATACATTGGACAAACCAACAGGAGAATAAATGCTGCATCATGAGAACACAAGAACAGAGTCAGAAAAGAAGAAAAAACTTCCTCCCTTTTCCAGCACCTTAAAGCCACAGGACATGAAATTGATTTTGAGGATCCAAACTTATCTCCAACACTGAACACTTCAACAAGAGAATAATTAGGGAAGCCATCAAATAGAAAACACCCCCATAACATGAATAAGCGGGATGATACTTCCAGCCTACCAGACATCTGGAAACTAGCCCTAATCAACAGCGAGTCCTGGCCATGAAAACCAACACGACCCAAGGTGACACATGATGCCACCACCAATCCCTCACCAGACTCAAACCCAAGCCCACCCCACAGACAAAAGGCAACCACCATCCAGAAACCAGACCATAGCTGCAACTCCAGCTGCTACATCCTCCGACCCCCAAACTAAGCAAACTGACACACACTATAAACACATAGCCAGACCTCAAACTGGGAGCCAAACCAAGGCCCAGAATGTCACATCACAGCCTTCCACCCAGGATACTACATCATGGAACTCAGGAGATTACAACACAAAACCTCAGGAGTTTGCAACACAGACAACACCCAGGAGATAACAGCACAAGACCCAGGATGTCACAACAATAAAACTCAGGAGGTCATCACAGCCCACTACCCAGGTAGCTAAAACACAAAGGCTGAAGGACACACAGCCACTACCTCAGCCACACAGGCTCTTACAAAAAACCAACCAATCAGCAAACACCAATTCCATCAACCAATCAAGAAGCGACAACACAGCCAAAAACACAGCCAACCAACCCGCTTACAGCAGAGTCAGCACACCACACCTCCCCTCCAGTATTTATAGAGAGGCAGCTCAGATCACGCTTTGCTGGCACAAGCACAAAGCGAAGACACCAGCCTGAAGATGGCAAGTGGGATCTCGTTGAAACGTCGCCAAGGTATTCTCAATCTTACACGGGACAAGACCCGAATACAACAAGACCTACATACCTTTACCCGTGAAAATCTACGAAAACATAGAGCAACTTTTATCCAAAATCAGGCAAAGCAGATTGAGTTGCTTGCAGAATCACAGATTCACTCACAGATCTACCTTTCTGCAATCTGCTGCCTGAGTCTGCACTGAAAAATAGAAGCTTCTGTCCTAAGGAAGGTGCAGCTCTGCTCTCAGGCCACTTCTCCCCCATCCCCCAGCTCCTGAATACCACCCCTGACTGGGCCTCAGGAAGCCTCCTGGGTGAAGGCAAAGCAGCACTACAGTGATTTAGGTGCTAGAAAGCAGAAATCTGACAGGAGGGGGAGAGGCCAGCCAGTGGTGCGATTTGCGGTTCTCAGAACTGCACAAAATCATAACAACCAGTTCTATAGAACTGGTCTGAACTGGTAGAATCCCACCCTGGTAGTAAGGGTGGAACTTTTCAATCTAATGATTGAAAGTCATGTACACATGAGTTATGTCAGCTTAACATGACATTGTGATCTTTTTTCATTGTAAAAAATGGTAACCACATGACCATGATTTGCTACTGCACTTCATTCTCCATTAACTCTCTTTGTCACAAGCCAGTTGGGAAACATGGAAATGGCAATCCTCTGACTACTGCAGGATGTTGCAGTTGTAAATGCAAGGACTGGTTGCTGTTTTTATATACTTATAACTTCAAATGGTTGCTAAACAAGGCAATCAGTCAGGTTTTTTAACTTGTCATAACTTTGAATGGTTGCTAAACAAGGACTGACTACTGTATGTGTTCTCAGAATCTGAATTACTACTATTTAAAATTTCACCTTTTGAAAGTAACATGGACACTTATTTACCTTTTCTAAATATTGTTGTTGGTGCATTGTATCCTTTCAGTTTGTAATCTTTCACTGAATGACACAGTCATTTGTTCACATTGTTTGCCAGCATGGTAAGTTCACAGAGTAATAGTAGTTTACCAACGTTACTATAAGTAACTATAACTGTTACTATAAGTCATGTAACTTATCAATGAGTTTTGTATGATAACAACAAAGTATATCCTAAAGTTCTGGTCTAAAATTAGCTACAGAAAAGCACCAATGACAATGAAACTTATATGGTGCTCCAAAATCCTTAGCGAAAATGAAGAACAAAGAAGAAGATATAATCTTGGTGATGATTTTAAAATGAAGATTTTAATGAAATATAAGTGAGAGAGTCCATTCTCATAAGTTCAGAAGGATGCAGCCTGATTCCATGGATGACAGAGAATAATGTACTCCTATTCAAAATGCAGGATTACACATACACCCAAAATAAGGAAAAGAGTGATTGTCCCCAATGTGACATGACATGTTTTAACAATTTGAAGTACTCTGTCTATAAAACTCTGTAACTTTCCACAGACAGAAATAATTACTTACTTAAATCAAGAAAAAATAATATATCCTTGTCCTACCACTGGCACAAAAGCGTGCCAAAAATACCAGTAATACTTCTTCCTGCTATCTAAAATTCTAGCTATTTTGGGATGTCAAAGGCACAAAAATCCTAACTTAACCCTGAACCTTA